>BLKM01000655.1:261639-697079 GCA_013340265.1 Coptotermes formosanus
TTATAGCTCCATTCGTGCTTAACCTTGGTACTAGATGGACATGAGTGGTCAACATCATGCCCCAGTCGCTTTATTCTTGGGAAAGAACTCAGGTACTCATTTGAATGCATGTCTGGTTGAGCTCCAGATCCGGTCTAGACGATTTGAGGCAGAGAAAATCTCTTGGTCCAGCCCCTATCCTAGTTACTACACTGACGATGCCACCACGGTTGCTTGCCAGTAGCGATATAAAGCTTGATTGCATGTGTGTGTTTGAACAGCTGTATCGGAAAAGAGGCAATATTTCGGAAATAATAATCGTGTTCCTGTCAAAACCCGAAGTCGGCTAACGAAGTCATGTGACGTAGTTATTTTAAAAAAAAAACAGTCCTTTTGTTGCGTAATAAAACGCACAGATCTTAACACGCAACCAACAGCGGTTCATTCATAGCAGCACAAAGGCACAGTCGTCCCGGCTTCTTAGCTACGTACTTCAAAAGAAATTTCAGTTCCCCACGCAATGATCTGAAATAATTATACAGTTTCGTGGTATCAAATCAGTGACGAAATGCTATCGTACATTTTGTTTAGTTTATCTTTCGTCACAGGTTAAGAGACACGAAACCTTAACTGCGGAAATAGTGCCTATACTTCCATCCATAGTGTGTGTTGTTTCTAGAGGATTATACTTAAAACTCGGAAGTGATAGTTGAGGTTCGGGCTTGTCGTGAGGGTACAGTCCGGGACTCAGCCCAGCGGTTCTCTTACTCATTGTTTTCTGCAACTTGTAGGACCGCAAATCTGAGCATTAAACTGTATACAGATTAGAGTATTCTGGGATAAGACAGCATTTATTTCGGTAAAGGGATACAAACATTTAGCAGGAACCTGATGTGCCACTTTCCTACACAGAAAAAAGGTGCTAACGTTTCGGATAAATCTGTTGTTTCCATCTTCAGGACAGAAGAACGGATGTTCTAGTCTGAATATAGCGGCGCTACGCCCCTCCTAAACATTATTTCACATTTACTACGCTTCAAGGTGTCACATTTCAGAATACCTTAATGTTAACCCTGGAAAGTTCCCAAAAATTCGAGTCTTCTTGGATGTTACACTGTGTCGAAAGGTAAATAATTATTTGTAGTTTCGGAGGAGTAAAACGCCTCCGCCTTCAGGATCCAGCAGTGTGGGAAGGCTGCTTGTACTGACCCGCGGAAGATCGCAGTGCTCCCCCCCCCCCCCCAGAATGAAGTAGCCTTCTTAGACTGCCTGGCCCTAAAATAGTACCAATAAGCCCCTCAGAAACATCCGTAAATATTTACCAAGCAGTCTTCTTTGACCTGAAGATGGAGGCACTACGCACCTACAAATCTTAACTATTTCCAGTCGACACAGTGTTAACATCGAAGACTTGACATTTCAGCAACACCGCCGTGAAAACTTCAAATCTCGCGCCAAATTTTCGGCCTTTACGTGTTTATAGTCTTTTGCTTTCCCACAGCAACTGCCTGTTTGGCTCTAATCCTAGACCTGCCCCTCTCTAACAGAGATAGAGCACTATTCACAACAACAACAACAACAACAACAATAATAATAATAATAATAATAACTTCAGGGCAGTTACAACAGATAATCACAAATGTGAGCAGCATTTACAGAAAGCGATTAGTACTTAATCAACAAACTGGAATTGCTAATTAGTTTTCAATTAAAGTTGTTCATGTGTGAGCCAGCATAGATCGGTTTGAATAATGACAAGGCTACGGTCTGGATGGCCGAGAGTAAGTAGTTCGATGCCAGGCATGGGAAACACGTTTTTTTCTCCTCCAAAGTGTCCACACAGTCTCTGGGTCACCCAGCGTCTTATTTGTATGATACAGAGTACGTGTTCTCTGAGTTAAAGCGGCCGGAACGTGGAAATAACGATTCACTTCAATCTAATGTCGAAGTTACGAATAAGTGGAGCTATACCTCCACTCTTTTATTAGACCTCGCGGCGTACACAAGGACAACTTTACATTTCTGTTTCAACTATTATTTATTTGGATTCCATAAATACTGTACGATACGAGTGATTAAGGAAAGGACTTAAAACAAGCGTAGAATAGTTGCAGTCCAACAGGACTACAATTAGTTCAGCACACATGTTAATGCGGTTGTTTCTTTCGCACGACTGTGCACAGTACAAATTACTGTGAGAACCCCGTTGTGTGTATACAGCCCTACCATCCGAGCGGACAACACATGTTAACACTGCCACCTGTTACTGGGGTTGGGGGGGGGGGGGCGTGGTGTGGGGTGCATGAGAGCTACCGAGGCTCAGAATAAATTACACAGCGATCAAGTTGCTGTACTAAAAATAAGAACCACCAAGGCCATTGAAAAGCAATGGCTGGCTCCTTGTGGTTCATTCACTGTCAGAATAGGGTTTCCTTCTTCCTCCAGCTGACCTACCCGACTTAAAGCCCACAGCGCGTGCCTTTGTGGTATACGGAAGCAACAAGGCCAGTTCACAGTACACGCAACTTTAAATTTGCTACATTGTTAGTAGACAGGATATTTATCTGCCAAATACAACGTATTTGCATGTCACACTTACACTTCACTCTATCACGAAAATGGTCTCTAACCATCAGCCATGTCAATGACAATTTAAACCGACGTTTCGGGGACTTGCTCAATCCCTAAAGCCAGGGTTGACCCTGATTATGGGGACAGAGCAGGCCTCCGAAACGTCGATTTATGACTCATCAGTGACGTGAATGCTAGCCAGACAGAACAATTCGCCGCAAAAGCTTCAAATCTTACAAACTTCCCTAGCACAAGGCTGATTCTCGAGGCATGTAAAGTTGTCCCTGTCGTTAGTTACGTGCAATTGCTTAAGACATACGACAGAATGGAGACAGGCTATAGCCACTCGTATTCTAATCAACCGATAGGGCTTACATTACATACTGCAGAGGAAGCAGGTTGGCCTTCAGCACCGGTTTGGGCACTGTGGAGGAGAGGAAACTGTACTGCCCCTGACGGCAATCGAACCGTGATTCCTCGGTTACCAAAAGAGACGCCCGGTAGTCCTTAAATAGCAGGCTGGGTGGGCCCCATAGCCGGCCCGGATGCATCGGGGAAGAGAAGAGTAGATCTGTTTGCACAGCCAGAGCTCAGTCACTGCAGACTACCGCCTGAAATGATTCTGAGACATCTGTTCAGCTACAAATGGTGAAAAGAAGAGTTCGAATTATAAGTTTTAAAGAAAAACCATTAAGGATTTAAAGAATAAGAACTAAACAGATATAATATATGTAGTACGAATATTTTAAAACCCATTACTGTAAGGTAACACAGTCAGTTCTGCTGTTTGCATGTTTTGTTAAAGATAAGTGACTACAACGCGATTGCTCGATGTGTAAACGCTGTTTGAACAATGCGAACTTTCGTATATGCGTGTTGGCTACTACGCGATTTCAGCGACCCTTGTGAAGATTTAAGTTTGGATAATGGGCGACATTTTTTCTGATCTGACGCTATTTTTATTACGCGGTTTGCAACAATGCGAGGCCTCACAAGGACGCAACTATCATGATGCAGCAAAAATGAAGGTACTTGATTTTGCAAATTTTAAGAAATAATGTATAGTACTTGTAAGAACTTTAAGTGATATGATGCAACTTCCCAGACAGTGACTTAAAATAGAAATATGCGGAATACTCAAAGGCATCTTGTTTTACAAGTCGTCTAGGATATTATCCCATGTAGATAAACAGCTACAGACGTTTCGGAGGAGCATATTGCCTTCGTATTCGGAGTCAAGAAGTTTTTCTCGCATTGCCTGCTCCTGTTAAATAGTTACAAGTCGACACGGCGACACGTTAGAAGGCTTTAATCCTAACCGACGCCGCTGTCCTAAATTCCAATCTCACATTGTGTTTACGGCGTCACACACAATGCTCTAACTTATACTGCGACTGGCTGGCTGTTTAATTGAACTGTATCAGTTTACACCTCCGAGCGCTTTAGGACAGCTACAAGGTGCTGTCGTGGTACACGCACTTGGCTTCGGAAAGTACTGAATTCGCATCTTGAGCAGGATATTTCTTCGTGGCATTTTGTGGTTCTGTCTAAAAAAATCAATATCTGTAAAACAGGTCACGATCTACTTCTTCCTACCATTTACAATATTTGCTTTAGCTCTGGACGCACCACAGGCAGCTTACTGCTGTATATTACATATCTTAAGACCAAGACATTCATTGTTCAATTCGCTTTAACCCTTCAGAGCTTAGGGGTCAGTATATGTACGGCTATGTTTATCAATAAAATCACTACATTTTGTCTACAGGTTACATTTATTTCTTCCATATAAGCTGCACAATAAACAGCCATTATTTACGAACACAACATTCAGCGATACTTCTAATTTTAGCACAATATTCTCTGTGGGGTACGAAATGAATTTTTATGTAGGCTATATTGCAGATTAATTTTAGTACTCCGAAGTCCATCGCGTTCTAAACCTGATGCATTATGACTCTATAACTAACTCCCCGGAGCAAAGTCCTCCTTCAGAAGCTGACGGTTCCTCAACTAGTCAACAAATATCCCATATATTATAGAACCTCGAATGGTCATTACAGTGTGCAAAAGAGGCTGCCTTCAGTCCCGATCCTAAGCCAGATTAATAAAGTCAACACCCTCCCAATCTATTTTAATATTATCCACCCACCTACGCCTAACTCTTGTGGTATCCTTCACCCTTTATACATTTCTCTCAATGCGTAACACGTGGCTGAATAAAGCGAATAAGTGCTGACTACATGCAAGATGTTTTAAAGTATGTTATAACCCACATGTGATAAGGCACTGGGGGCGTCGCGCGGGCGTGTTATTGTGAACAGGTCTTGTTGCGGGCGAAGGCGAAGGGGAAAGAAATGAATTGTGTAGACAGCTGCCAGGTCACATCCTAACTTCTTCCTTTCACTGTTCCTTCCTTACCACCAGCATTTAAATTGATTCCACCTGGAAACTGGATCTCACAAGCCATTTAAATGGCACACTCTTCTAGAGGGCATATGGGCCAAGCTGAACGCAGTCAGCTGGTCTGGGTTGATTTCATTACCTCCTGTTTCGCGTAAGTGCTACGACAATATGCGATACTTGAGGCATCGAAGGCCGTAACAATAAAGATCACTGTCTTGTGAGAAACGACGCCATCTAGTGTGGTAAATATATAGGCCTTCCATTAGTCGACTCTGAAGACTGAGCCACCTGTTTCCTCTGGAATTGTGGTACGTGCGTTCCAAACTACGCCACGTCACTTCCCATAATCCAGTAAGTCTGCATTGGCTCCAGATTCATTTCAGTCCATATTCCTTATAGAAGCATGGAATATGAGATTTTGAAGTAACGAAAGAAATTAACAAATAGGCCCAATAGTACTCCCTAAAATATAGTCATAAAACACTTTGTATAAAATCGCCTCATCCCGCCCTCTCCTCACCCAAATACACACATTAGAATATGCAGCAGATAAGCAGTTTCCCATTAATGCAGTCCGGAATATTTTCTTTTAACCTGGGGACTATTCACCAACATAGTTCACGTAAAATTCAGGAGAAATGACAGATTGGCCGACTGAAATGCTTAAAAATACAATTCCAAATACTCTGATAAAATCAATTCACGGGGTACAGCCCTTCTTAAGGAAGTGATCGCTCAGTCCTTCGACATTTGTGGAAACCCCAAGGTTTACATGGACGACGATACTGACTAGTGACTGCAGTAAGTCACCGAGCTGAACTAAGCACCAAGCCATATGGTGAGTTGGGGTGTG
Organism: Coptotermes formosanus; assembly: GCA_013340265.1. Taxonomy (NCBI): domain Eukaryota; kingdom Metazoa; phylum Arthropoda; class Insecta; order Blattodea; family Rhinotermitidae; genus Coptotermes; species Coptotermes formosanus. Next base: position 267,449 of record BLKM01000655.1, read on the forward strand.
GTGGTGTGGTGGTGCTGCTTCAGGAATTATTAACCTCAGCAACAGATGGTGGTAATTGGTCAGGTTCACGCCCTGGCCACTTTATCCCTGAGGAAAGAGCTGTCGGTAGACGTTAGATATCAGGCTGGGTGGACCCCAGTGCCGGCCTGGACGTCGTAGAGAAAAGATAAATGTCCCTTTGGAGAATGGAACCCCTTTTCTAACATCAATCAGCCTACAGCAGTCACTGTACTGACCGAGATATTCCAAATACAACAGCAACAACAACAACAACAACAACAACAACAACAACAATAACAATAATGCCAATATGTATTATGAACAGACCGGCCTAGTATCAATGACGTCGTCAGTCAGAACCCTGATCTGCTCTGTTATACTCAACTTGAGACCAGACTCTCTGTCGCTTTGTCATGTGCCTCATCTTTACGCTTGGACGGACTATACCAATGCTGTGACGTTAGAACGAGCCACAGTCCGTATCGTCAAACGCTGCCGCAGAGACTATGTTTGAACAGGAAAATGAAATTCCCCGCCAGTCCCTGATGTGTTCTAGACCCCCATTGTTGCGTGCAACAAGGAAAAGGCAATAAAAGAACCATGACTGAGGGACAGGAGTTGATCCAATGATAGATGTAAGTTACTACTTAGACACACAGCAGGGGCGCACATAATCAGGCCAATAAAATCCATCCTCACAAATATTGAGATACATAAATTAAACCAACTGCTTTTCTTTTCATGCAACAGAATAGGCCTATATCAATAAGTAAATTCAAGCACTCTCTGGACGTAGAGAAAACACATTTATGGACATGCGTAACAGACGACTAAGACGTCGTATTATTTCTTGTGTCTTCCAGTCCCTGAGGACAACTTTGTGACATCTCGTATGGATTCTTCTCACTTTGATCAGCAGCGCACAAGCAACCGTTCACTGCTTCCAAATGCCAGGATTTATTTGAAAAAGCGTCAAAGTCACCTTTCATCTTACATTTAGGTCCTATACACTAGCGCAGCATTTTTATAAAATAACTGAGGAAAACCATGACAAAGTCAGGATATCTAGCCTCCGAAAAGAGGTCTTTCGATAAGAAAATCCGTCGATTAAACTTACCGACGGAATAGGCCTATGACTAACGCACTCTTATTGATTTTTCGTAGCATCCAGTTTAACCGTATAGGCGATATTCAAATGGTGTCTGTTGCTGTAATAGTGCAATGCACTAACAGAAAGTTCATAACAGAAGCAAGTATAAATGTGATATTTTTAGAGATAGCTTTACAGATGAAGGGGTCTAGCTTGGTAGAAGGGTAGGCAACATTTAAAATTAACCTGCTACCTCCATCTTCCGAGTAGATACAGTATGTTATAGTAAAGGCGAATATGCTCCTCTGATTACTTAAACACAAAGTCATAAAGCACATGGAGAGCGGAGGCATAACTCCACGCATCCCTGAACTCGACCATTGATGAACGCAAGTGGACAGCTTCACGATCCGACCCCTTTATCCCGCACGAAGGCACGGGTACTCAGTGGATGGTAAAATGAGCAAGCACAAAAACCGATTTTCAGCTGTTAAGAAATTCTCAGCTGTTAACGCAAACTGAAATTTTATTATCATATCCACAACTCTCTCTCTCTCTTTCTTTCTTTCTTTCTTTCTTTCTTTCTTTCTCTCTCTTTCTTTCTTTCTCTCTTTCTTTCTTTCTTTCTTTCTCTCTTTCTTTCTTTCTTTCTTTCTTTCCTTCTTCCTTTCTCTCTTTCTTTCTTTCTTTCTTTCTTTATTCCTTTCTCTCTTTCTTTCTTTCTTTCTTTATTCCTTTCTCTCTTTCTTTCTTTCTTCCTTCTTTCTTCCTTTCTTTCTTCCTTTCTTTCTTCCTTCCTTTCTTCCTTCCTTCCTTCCTTCCCTCCTTCCTTTCTTTCTTTCTTTCTTTCTTTCTTTCTTTCTTTCTTTCTTTCTACCTTAGTCTGACCTCTTCTATCTACTCATTGTAGGCGTAGTGCGTTATTGTTAACTTGATCACACTCACTGACACACGCGCGCGCGCGCGCGCGCACACACACACACACACACACACACACACACAACACACACACACACACACTCAGAAACACACACACGGTCGGTAGAACTCCTCTGGACGAGGAGGCGGCCCGTCGCAGAGACCTCTACCAAACACACAACACACACAAGAGACAAATATCAATGCCCCTTGCGGGATTCGAACACGCAATTCCAGCATGTGAGCGGCTACAGACCTACACCTTATACCGCACGGCCACCGGGATCGGCGACAGTAGATTATTGGGTCCAATTTCAAAATGTCAAAGGACACACAAACATACAACTTTACATTTCTGTAAGTGCGACACTTCAGGCTTCCGACGCGGTGTAGTTGAGGCCTTCATTCTTCTACGCCACGTAACATCCCAGAAGAGCGAAGGCCTCAATTGTCTAAGTGTCTGAAACCTGGTCTCTGGCCTTGAAGGGAGAAAACAGATTGAAGGTGCTTGAAGATAAATGTTCAGCCAAAAAATTTTTGCAAAGGACGCAGGCAACCACACAGCTTGCAAATACGTGACAAAGCAAGTAGTCCTATCTTCCAACCCTTGATGTTGGGTTACTAAGTCAACGATAATATGAACGAGATACGTCGAACGTATGGAGAAAATAGGCAAATGACACGCAATTTTAGTGGTATACCTCTCCAATTGGAAAGACGAAATGTGGACAGATGGGTACATTTAAAATGCAGCTTAGGTGTACAGATATGTAACAGAATTAAATGCCCCAAAATGCATTGCAAAGAAAGCTTTGTTGCACTGAGTAGCCTGTTGAACCTTCGGTTTCCGTCATAAAGAAAACTTCTTCTACAAATATAAAATTAACAAGGAATCCACAGTTTTTGTATTTTACCATACATCATTTGAGGGCCATACGTTAATTGGCGCTAGTGCAACTTTCACCTCAAAGGACATGCGATCGCCACTTTCTTACTATTAAGTGTATAAACTTAAAGGTACGACGTTGGCTTGGCCTCCAATAGCAGAGCGATTATATGAAACCCCATAAAAATACGTCTAATGATTCATAAGTTGAAAAGGGGGCTCACAGGCAGAACGATGATGATGTAACTCTATTTTATTTCTCTAAGAAAGGAACACACACTACACGCAGTGCAGTTAAAATTCAGAATTTATAAGCACGCTAAATAAGAAAAACATGTTCCAAAATGTGGCCACCCCTAGTGCAGAGTGTGGCAGACGTATCTGTTGTAAGGGGGCTGGTGCTGCAGAGGGTGGGAGCGAAAGAACAATGTTCTCATGTAATAGTGAAATATAGGTATGGTCTATCAGCCTGCCCCATTCATCCAGGTGTGTGTACCGTAAGGGGGTGGGAAGATGTGTGCCAATATAAAGCCCCTTTGTTCAGACACACACACACACACACAACATAAAAAGATAAATACTCCTCGCTAGTCTTGTGGTGTGGGGGTCGCTCCCCCGCCTTAGCACATCGTTTTGCAGCAGACAGCTCAGCCACACAAAGTACTGCAAGCTTAGGAAATATAGTGGACTCCCGATTAACCGGCATAAACGGAATTAAGTTATTCGGCCGTTAATTCTAAAGCTCTTTCATCCGAATATAAAAATACCACTTAATATTAACGTCAGGCTAAGAAAGAAAGAAAGAAAGAAAGAAAGAAAGAAAGAAAGAAAGAAAGAAAGAAAGAAAGAAAGAAAGAAAGAAAAGGAAAGTATCCATACAGACATGTTTCACGCCTTCTAATTATGCCAACCGCATTAACACAAACATCTGGTTTCTTGCCGAATTGATCTGTGTGTAAGTGTCAGCAGGTCCGCTAAATAAAGACGCCAGTGGGCTGGCTGTCAAGAAGAAAGCAGTGCGATTTAGATATGCGGGTGACACACTCGACATGTGACAGTACTGTCAGTGCGTGCCGTGCGTTTCGCGAATCTCGATAAGGCAAACAGAACATATGGCGCGTGCACAATGAAGGGTACATGAACTGTGCGATGGAAACCGATATGATAACTGTGTCTTGCAGTCGTGATCAACGGCAGCAGTTATCACGTGATCAATATCCGGAACAGCTGCACGATCAATAGTGGGAGATACAGCGTCATCCGTAACAAAACTTGCCATACATTTTCAAGTCATAATCAATAAGCAGCATTTCAAGCAATCAACACCGTAACACCTTCCGCCATAATCAATAACGAATGGCCTTGCATCGTCCAATCTTAACCGACAAGAAGAGTTATTAATGACCAATAACAGCATACATCACGTATATTACTTTCATGATCAATAATGACAGTGAAGTATTGATACTCTTATGTCTATATTTAATAGACTATCAAATTTCTCAGGAGTTTTGTTTAAGAAGCAACACACCAGCGCCGTGACCATGCCAAATATTAGCAATATCGTCAATGAAGTAGCTATTTCGCTACTCCTCACCATATATTGCTAGGGTTATCAAATTACAAGGATAAGATGGGCGGGGCATGTGGCATGTATGGGGGAGAACAGAAATGCGTTCAGGGTTTATGTGGGAAACCTACAGAAAAAAGACCACTTGGAAGGCATAGGCATAGTTGAGAGGATAATATTAAAATGGGTCTCAACGAAATCGGTTGCTAAGGCGTGAACTAGATTATTCTGGCACAGGATACCAACAAGTAACGCGTTCTTGTGGACGCAATAATGAAGCTTCGTATTGTATAAAATACGGGGAATTTCTCCACTACCTGAGGATATACTGGACTCTGAAGAATGAATGTGTTCCCAGACGGTAGAATTATGACTAATGCAACTTACCAAACCTCAAAGAAGGATGAAAATCTTCTCCAAATCTTCGGAAGAAGAATTTTAAGAAGGACCTATGGCCCAATTAATGAGGGCGGTGTCTGGAGAATAAGGCACAATAATGAGTTTTACAAGCTGTACAGTGAACCGGGCACAGAGTGATCAAAATAGGAAGACTGAGGTGGCTGGGACACCTCTTCATAATGCAAGAACTGGACCCTTGCAGAAAGTTAACATTATACAAACCAGAGGGCACTCGACGTGTCGGCAAACCCAGGGCAAGGTGGCTGGAGTCAGTTCAAACAGACCTAAGGAAGCTGGGCGTAAAGAATTGGAGGCGTAAGGCAGGACCGAGAGCAGTGGAGAACAATTTTGAAAGAGGCTAAAGTCCACCAATGACTGTAATGCAAGAAGAAGAAGAAGAAGAAGAAGAAGAAGAAAACGAAGAAGAAGAAGAAGAAGCAACTTAGCAAGCGGCTTTTGGCACCGCTGGACATATTAAGCGCGTCTAAGTCTTTATATACAGGCTGTGTGTGTGTATGTGTGTGTGTGCGTGCGCGAGCGCGCGCGCGTGCGCGTAAAGAATACCAACATGACAATGCAAAGAAGCTTTTATGTTATGTTTGCTAGACATCTGCCTGCACAACCTAAACTATCTGTCCAGCCTAATCTAATTTTTTAGTCAAAATTTCAAATTTCACGTATAATGTACACGTACGTACAGAATGTAGGACAGCAGCAGTAACGTGACCACACAGCACTGCACAAGTTGTGTCGTATGCGATACAAACAGCAGGCAAATTGACGCTTGTGTAGAACGCGATGTAGGCACTGAAGATATAAATGTAACCTCACAGTAGACGTATACGTCCAGTACATTTTCTTTCCGGATGTCAAAATCGATACAGTGCACACCGTTGGTCCATTCTGCACACAGAACTTCACACTAACACGAGGCATATGCACACACGTAGCGACACAATTGCCGATAGATAGCGGCACGGATTGACCACAGTCCGAATGACTGGTAGCCTGACAACGCTGTAAGCGCGTAGGGAGGACACTAACAAATCAATGGTACTAATAGCTGCAAATCGCAGTGTGCAGCATAGCGTCAGAGTCTGCACACAGAACACATTTTTTACCCACATTTAAAATGATCATAATAGGTCCATAACAAAACCTACTCAAACCGTCGTTAATCAATAAGAAATACGTAATGTACTTAACGACATAGCACTTTCTAATAACACTCTGTTTATTAGCCCTGTTGCGGGCTTAGGCCGCCTCGTCGTAGAGGTTCCATGATCACACTCATTTAGACACACCACACTTGCTACGACTCCTCTGGACGAGTGATCGGTCCGTCGCAGAGACCTCTACCTGACAACACACAACACTCACAAGAGACAAATATCCATGCCCCCGGTGGGATTCGAACCCACGATCCCATCAAGCGCTCGGTCGAAGGCCCACGCCTTTGACCGCGAGGCCACTGGGATCGGCTTTCTAATAACATTACGTGATCGAAATCGAAGCCAAGTTTGATACCCTATCTATTCGTTCACAGCTTGAATAAGTCAAGGTTACAACCTCTCGTTCTCGTATGTTTCGTCTCCCGCCGAGATATTCAGCATAGCCCTAACACGTCTCGTTAGAATTTATGAGTCATCTAGTTCAAGTCCCGTAACGGATACGGCTTTCCTGGCGGAGACAATTTGTTTTTGAGGTTCTCCTCCCTCCCACACATCCCCCTGCTCCAAAAATTCTATATAGGACACAAGAAGGGCACAAATCCGGGGCGCCAGGTCGCCACGACGATTAAATTTTGTGCGGTGAGGCCTAATGCATATGGATCCTTAATATTACACTTGTTTTTTGTCACCTTCTGGCTCTTAGAATTTTGAGATGCCTTTTAGATTTTTGGAAAATTTTTGCACCCTGCAATACACAGCACATAAACGTCTTTGTAGAAAACGAAACCATATGCTGCCATTGTCACTTTACATCGCGATAATTAGTTCAACGTAATTAGCACACATTCAGCCATCAGCTGTGTTAGTAATTCAGGTTTTCCGTATAAAATAACACAAATCATTTGTTATAATTCAAGGTTCATTTAATGGCACTGTCAATTGCTGAGACTACATACAGTCCAATGTTAGGATCATTGCTGAATAGTGAACTGGACAAGACAAGCAAGCAGGCGGTCATGGCCTAATCTGAGGTAAAATCGTAGCATCTGAGGAATGCAATGACAAGTCTCAGTGAGTACAGTCTCTGTCCCGGAACAGATTCTAACCGCATTCCTCCCAAATAAAAACCAGAAGCCTCGCTGAGCAGCTCTTGGCAAATCCTAGTACTGTTTAAACGACAAGACACCTGCATTTTTGGCACATTATTTTTTAAAGACTCTTAGCGTTTCTCGCACAATTAGTTTCATAAGTTTCTCAGGCAGAAGCATCAGTATTACACACATTCAACAAAGTCGTAAATGGCACATACACGTAAAGGCGCTATAGTGAAACGAAACACTATTCAACAGCAGGATAGCGAAGTATTTTACTCAAGTTTCTGCTTAATTTCTTGTTACTTGTCTGTATCTTAAAGTGATCACTTGATAAATTAAGTTACTTGAAGTAACACCCTTTGTTACAGGCTTGTACACGTATTTCGTCAGAGATTCTAAGCAATAAAGGTAGGATTTAGGATATGTTTCCTTGGACGTACTAAAACTTTGTAATTACATTAAATACACTTCATGTAAAGGATTTCTCTCTGAAAACTCCGTCCAATTACGTAAAGCGTCACTTCAAACAAGAAATACAGGCAAATTTCAGAATTAATTTACAGTAATGCCGACCTTAAAGAAACAGGACAAATAATTAGCAATACCATTGCCTCAGAAAATCCCCACTCCATCTTCACGCCTCCTTCCAAGGCGACTGCAGTAATCGTATTCCTTTCACCAAATTATGTCAAGTCAGTTCTCCCCGATCCACGTTGATGGGGGAAGCAAGGAAAGAAGACGCAGCAAGAGTAACGCCAGGGGGTCGCGGAAACAATTAAGACCGTTTTCTTTAACATTAGAGGTTGCCTTAGCTTTTTTCTGCACGTACTTAAGATTCAGCATCTTCCCCTCTCAAAGAACATGACATTAATGCAGCAGGAGGTACAGAGAAGGGTGATCTCGAGTCAGGGGAAGCACCCCTCACGCGAGAAGGAAAACCAGATTTATATTGTAAGATTTGAGGTTTTCATGGCAGTCACGACTCTTATATTCCAAATAATTATAGCAGACTGTAATACGACATCATATTCCCAGAGGGCACTGTATTAGATTCATCAAGTCTGATTCACTTCGAACTGAAGCAGAAATGTGTTCGTCAAGCCAGAGGCTACACCTTCAGTATAGATTCCAAGAACTTCCGGTGGTGAGACTAATAAGGCGAGTCGATTTATAGGTATACAAATTACTTATCAGTAACTCCAAAGAAGTTTTCCCCTATCAGTTCACAGGGCCATAATCCACATGTATCCCCATCAACACTTTACAAATTCAGCTGTGACAGCTTTTCACCTTCTTTTTCGTGTGTGCATTATCAATAGGGATTTCATCTGTAATATTTATTAGACGTACAGAAATGAACCATTGTTTCTTCAAATGTCATATTTCATTTCAAAGTAACGGTGCACATTCACAGACCAGCCGAATACCTTACGACTGTCTGGTCAGTTGGTCGTGTATGCTTAAGAGTATACAAGTACTTCATTCACACCATGCTGAAAAAATAATGTAATTGGGTACAAGTTAGCGACTTGTATGTTTTAAATTATTATTATTATTATTATTATTATTATTATTATTATTGAGATCACGTCTGTTTAGTGTCGATTTCTAAGAATAAGTGGAGTTCTATATTCACATCCCTCTTCAAATTCAGCTTCGTGTTTTTATTATTTGAGCCAAACCGTACAGAAGGTTGCGTCGTCTTAACACCGGGGTTTCGCAGTTCTCAGCCTTTAAGTACATTTATAAAATCAACATTTTTATACATTCTTTACCTCAATCTACCACCTGCATTTCCAATATTATAAAGAGATTCCTTGACGCCTTTAAACTAGCTGTCTTTTCAAATGTTGCATCACACACACTTCCTTTCCAATCCTTCTACAACTTTTAGTTATTATATTTGGTATCTTCAATTCTGTTCTACTAATCTTCTTGTTACGAAGCCCTATTGGTATAATTCACTGTACAATTCAACCGCATCCTTCCAAAATTCAATCAAGTATTTCAAGTGTCCCACTTCCATGCATAACACGTGCTCTGGGCACTGGGTATATTTTGCTCTATAGTATACATTTTAGTAAGAGAATAATGGCAGCGCATATGTTGCTTCACGTTTGTAGTCGGTTGGATTTATTAAATGATATGTAAATGTTTTACTGTGACGAGATAATAGAATTTTTATGTATTATTTAGATTAACTTCCTCCTTCAAAGTGATGTTAACGTTTCAAGAACAGCAAGGAAGCCGCCTCCTTTCACACCTACCTTGTTTCAGTGGTTTGTAATCATTTTTAACTTGCGATTCTGGTTTTGGGATTATTCTAAAGAAACTGAACAAACTGAAGAGGTGGAGGCAGAAGAAATTGCGAGGGTATAGAAGGAAGTAGCAACCTGTTGCTTGCTTTTCTAAGAGCGCAATCTTCTTCGTCCTTTGACTGGATTAGGGTCGCCCCCAGCATCTTGAGAGTCTGAAGGCGGGGGTGAGAGATCTTAAACATGGGAGGAAGGGAGAGAATAAGGGAAGGAAACAGAGCAAGACATTTTCCCAAGTCTTCTGAGACGGAATCGAGTCGCGTATTGTGTGTGAGCAACAGATGGTAGCGAGCGATTCACTCAAATTGCCATATTTTCTACGTTCCCCACTTTTGGAGGCAATTTAATGCCTTTTGCTTGTAATACCTTATAAAATATTCTGAATACACGATTATTTCAGTTAACTCTCGACTGTGATGAGCTACAAGCACCTTCAGCCTTAACACCAATGGACTGCTCACCCGTGTATATAGTATATAACATATACACATACATATATATATATAATGTTCAATCTATTCGCGATACATGAGTACAGGTTTCGTGTAAATGTTCACCTATTAACACTTGATTGTCAAGGTATACAACCCCACATTAATACAATTTAAAATTCCATTTCATTCGCTTTATTGCGCAATTTATACCTAATCTTTTACAAATACCTTCACAAATTTCTTACTTGTGCTGCATTTGAAAAATTAACCATTTTACTCCATACTACACCTAACAATTTTAACAAGAATTGCATCCGTAATTTTCTTCCTTCCTGACAGTTCAATAATAATAATAATAATAATAATAATAATAATAATAATAATAATAATAATAGTTAGGCTTTATATGATATTATATTTCAGCACCATTCATTCCAATGTTTTGGGAGGAATTAATTCCACGCTGCTTAAAACTTTCCTAAACTATGACGTGCCAAATGGGCCACAAATCTTTCTGTTTCTGATTTCAAATATTTATTTAAGGCAAATATTTTCAAGAGTCCTCAGAGGTCTTCCCATGGCCAATAGCCGCACATTAACGTTACAATTGTCAATCTTTCGCTTCCACGTTCTCTGAATTCCATCGCTAAGTTGTATTCCTCTCCCTTTTCTGCCTTCTCCAATTTCTTTATTAACGTCATTTCGACTTATATTAAAACTAGAATCCACGCAGGAGTCTAGGCAGTTCAGTCGCTCTTGTGACTAGATTCCGCGCTGTATCACCTAACAATCCTACCTCGATTCCCGCCACGTACAAGAAACAGATTTTTCTCCTCTCCAGAGCGTTCAGATTGGCTCTGACGCCCAGCCTGCCTCCTATTCAAGGGGTGACGGGGGTACCATCCTAAGGGGTGAAATAACCGAGACGTGACCTTTACTGTTTACCACCTAGTACCAAGGTTAAGAATGACTGCAGCTATGATACTGCAACTCCACCATATGATTTCATAGTGTTCACACAGTAACTGTGCCTTTTACTTTTATAATATTATGTGCTCTAATATAATTACTCCTACCACAAGGTACTGGGTTTGGTTTATTGTACTGTACAGTTGTTATCAGTTATTATGGGCCTATACTAATAAAGGATTTAATTCTCGAAATTGATGTATATATAGCATGGTAGTAGGCGGTATGTTGGCTCACGCTTAATTACCAATTCATTGTACATTATTTTATCAACTGGTCGTGCATTTTTCGACAGTCTGATGCTGCTGCTGCTGTTAAGCGTCCAGCTGCGTATGTCTATTCACTTATGACAACACCGCATTACATTCATATTCATATCTTTTGTCCGTTTAATGCGTTTATGAGCTTATCTTCTTTTGGTGGCCATTCCGCTCTGCGACAGCAAGGCTAGAGACGATAGGCGCACTTACTGTATATCCTGATAGTGACGTTATTGTTGCTGATGTTACAAACATCATGAGACTTCATTATTAGACACTCCATTGTTTTAAAACTTATTACATAACACTTTGAAAAGCGAATTCAACCTATATGATATATACTCAGCCCGTACCGCGCAGTAAACACATTCCGTCTCTGTTATAAAAACCCCTCAGGTAATGTGGTTTAGGGAAATAAACGCTATTTGTTCTGAGATTCGTGCAAAACACTTAATTACACTACGTGGACAGAATACAGGGGATTTTTACTGTAAAACCTGGTGGCACATAAAGTAACAACTAGGCTTTAAAGCAGCGGTGTTCAACCGTTTTCAACCGAGGGTCACCCAGACACGATTGATTTGGTGAAGTGTCACAAGAGGTTTTTTTATATATAAAGTTAGTATATTCAGTACATTAGTATTATGTTTTATTAAGGCTCCACGGACCACTTAAAACAGAGTCATAGCCACATGATGCTCATCACTGCTTTAAAGGGTTGTACAGGCTGTCTGCTGCCAAAACTCTTAGATTTGTTTATTTTCTTTGGCCACTGTCATCGCGCATTTGTAGTTTTGATAGCTTCTCATACTTTTTACTCCTTTCATTGCTTCTGTAACATTCTTTCAACAGGCATATTAGTTCCGTGGCGCCCAACATGTGGGTCGAGGGTCAAAGGTGGCCCCCTTGACCCCGGGGTGCGGTCCACCTGAGATTTCCTAATCATCTAGCACACATAAAGCAGTAGGCCAGTAGGGGCTAACGACCGTCCCGCCGCCTAGTGTCACTGAATTAAAATATCCTATGTATTACTGCTTAAAAATCCACATTTCTGAGATTAAAAGTCTAAGAAGTCACCCCTGTTCTTAGTACACGAATGTGACCTGCATACTGTGGACTTCTGCCATCGCGGCTCATTAGTGAAAAGAACTGGACGACCCTCTATTAGCTAATGAAGGCCTATAAATTTGTATCTTATTTTTTATCGGTTTTACGTTTTGTACAATTCGACATTTTTCCTGCAAAACATGTTCTTACTTCAGTGCTTACCTCTAATTGGGTGTATTTTCTTCAAGTGATTCAACAAATAAATTCAACTGAATTAGTCTTATTTACATATTTATCAGGTATATTTATTTGGTTTATGGATTCATTATTTTAAATGGTGCATATTATTTTGTGATGCGATAAAAATATCAACTACATCTTTCTTGCCGTGTAGCACAAACATTAATTTCTATTTCTTTCCTTGGTTAAATAAAACAAAAACATTTAAATAAAATCAAACGCCTCGCAAAGGTTATTAAAGAATAATAATTCAATTTAATTTATTAGAGTGCAGGCCTAGTAGCGCATGTCAAATTATGAAACCAGCATAAATACACTAATATGGACGCACACAGGTGCAGCAGTTACACAAACAGCAGAACAGGAACACAATAATAATAATAATAATAATAATAATAATAATAATAATAATAATAATAATAATAATATGAAAATGTGACAGTGTTATGGAATCAAGGGGTACATACAGAGACAGAAGTTACAGCAAATAAGCCAGATATAATAATTAAAAACAAGAAAAAGAAAACATGCATATTGATAGACGTGGCAATACCAGCGGACAGAAATGTCACACAAAAGGACGCAGAAAAGAAACTAAAATACAAGAGTTTATGTATAGAAATACAAAGAATATGGAACATGAAATATATGATCATACCCGTGGTAAAAGGTTTAACGAAAAATTTAGAAGCCACACCAGGAAAACATTTAATAGATTTGCTACAAAAGACAGCTGTACTTGGAACATCACACATAATACGGAAAGTATTGCAATATGAAGCTTGATACCTGACCAGTGGGGATCGCCGCTGGTTCAAGAGGAGTACCGGGGAGAAATGGCCTGTGACAAGAGACAACGCCATAATAATAATAATAATAATAATAATAATAATAATAATAATAATATGAAAATGTGACAGTGTTATGGAATCAAGGGGTACATACAGAGACAGAAGTTACAGCAAATAAGCCAGATATAATAATTAAAAACAAGAAAAAGAAAACATGCATATTGATAGACGTGGCAATACCAGCGGACAGAAATGTCACACAAAAGGACGCAGAAAAGAAACTAAAATACAAGAGTTTATGTATAGAAATACAAAGAATATGGAACATGAAATATATGATCATACCCGTGGTAAAAGGTTTAACGAAAAATTTAGAAGCCACACCAGGAAAACATTTAATAGATTTGCTACAAAAGACAGCTGTACTTGGAACATCACACATAATACGGAAAGTATTGCAATATGAAGCTTGATACCTGACCAGTGGGGATCGCCGCTGGTTCAAGAGGAGTACCGGGGAGAAATGGCCTGTGACAAGAGACAACGCCATAATAATAATAATAATAATAATAATAATAATAATAATAATAATAATAATTCCGTGCGTCTGAAAACCAATGACCAAAGTAGCCAAATTCACTTGCTTTGGGAATCCGAAACCTAGACCGTCTAAGACATGAAACGTGTTTACCTTCTTGACACGTAACAGAAACCTTAGTTCCTGCAAGCGATTCGTGGAAGAGTAGAGCAAGAAACCAATGTTCCGTTACGGAGCAGTCTACGCAGACAACTGCGAAACGCACGGGCGTACCTAATTGCGTGGCGACTTTAAAGCGCCGTACCACAAAACAATGTGCGTCATAAAATCCATAGGTTTCTACCACGTCTTACAGCAAGCAAGGACCTTTCGTCACTTCAGTTTATGTAACATTCAAATGACAGCCGTTACTAAGTCTTGCAATAAGTATGTGCTGCAAGACCGACCAGTAACAAAACAAACCTTTGAATAAAATGCAGCATAAAAATGCGGGCTACGATGATAACAAGTGCGATTTCTCCACCAGCATTTTGCGAAGAGGAAACATTGTTAAAGCAAAGTAGCAGAAGCTCCTACCTCTTCATCTCCCCCTCTCTCACAGCGTCTCTGAGCGTTTTCTTCATCAAGTCTCTCCCATTTCAAGGGACAGGATTACATCGTCATTAATAACGTCTCCATTGTTCATGTGAGCTGCTTCTATTATTCTTCTCCATCTACACCGTTCGCTCACTCTAGGAATGTGCAGAAATGTTGTACTCAACTTGCACTCGCCTCCCCCAGATGTCTTCTTCACAATAAACCGCTACTACGGGCCTTCAGTTCCCCAAGGAACAACTACTTCTTGTCGTGTGAAGACTTCGGGTAACAATGCTTGTTTCGGGAAGTTACAGCCAAGGAACGTTTATCCCTTAGACAAACGTAACACAAGTTGATCTTAATCGGTTGTCCAAACTTGCTTGTCTCCGTCATGCATGAATGGCTGTTCCTTGACTTCGTATCTCTCAGAACGGAATTGGGCTGCATGGGTCAACTGCCATTTCCGACACAATTGTAGGTCTATGCAAGCAGTCCCGAGCACAGATCGTAAAGCCTGCATTCCTACTGCACAAATTTCTGGCTTACAGATTTACTAGCCACAAGCCACGGTGCCGCCAAGCGACATGGTTAGCATAATATATACGAGATAACCTACAGCGTCCCGAGTCGTGATTTCCACAGAAAAGCCTTCATTTCATCCGTTAGTACATGTTCGAGCCCTGTATGGATACTACAAAATCACAGTTGTATTAGACATTCACGCAATGAATTTGAAGAGTTCTTACTTGATAGCTGTCACTGGCAAAGTGCGACACTGCAATGTCGACTGAAGCATAGGTACCTCTGAACATCCTGACTGCCTGATAATGACAACTGTCATCTGGATTAACTGTCATCTGATCACAGTAGGGATTATGACTGCTTCACAACAACTGCCACAACTAACATCACCTAATCACTTACTAACCACCCGCTTCATGTAAGGTAAATATTGTTCTTTTTTGTTTGCTTCATTCTTCAACCCATTCCGTTGAAACAATAAGGGAAAGCCTCAGAAAGAAGTCGTTATCATGTATGTTTGACTACTAACCTGGCCATTCTCAATTTAGCCTACACGACACGTTAGTCCGGCCTTGGAAATAAAGATAACATCTAGGAGTATTTTCCAAAAGTTTATCATTACCTTACGAATCTGAGGAATAATTTTATTGACACGGATTAGGAAAAAATGCGTTTAATAGCACATAAGTCCCTTCCGTTAGTGGTAACATGGTGATTTAAAGGCAGACAAGCCAGTTAACTGACATGGCAGAGTACGCATTATTAATAATACTAATATATTATTATATTATAATTATTATTATAATAATTTTTCAAGTATTGCATCATGCAACTACCCTAAAGATGGAGGCAAGTTCCTCTGGAAAGTCGATATATTACCTAGCCACTTAACCACAGGCGTCACATTTTAAAAGAGAATGTGCATAGCCACTCGCTTGGTAACACCAGACCTCGCCTATTATGTTACTGTTTGCAACCTCAGAGCTATCTAGTTGTTAATTTGCCATTACACGGGGCTGCGCCAATTATGTCAAATACTACACGTCAGTTGTGGACCGAATCACTGGTCTAACAGTTCGTGGAAATAGCTGATCATCTCACTGCTTCGTGTGCAGTAGCAATTGGCCTTCAAATGCCATCATGTTGCAAAGACAACGATAAGCGTACAGTGCTAGTACAGAAATATTCCTTTCGCACATATACCCACAGCTGGGACTGCCCAGTCGGTAAAAGGACTAGGATACGGAAGGGACGACACAACACTCGTTGCTCGATCCCCGGCTTGAGTAACCGATCTTTCTTGTCTCCAAAGGGTTCAGACCGGCCATGGAGCCCACCATGGCCTTCTCCACTGCGCTAAAGGGACCGATGAGTTTAGATAAGCACAGACCTCCATGTAACGCTCAGGTCTATTAAGCCACACCTACGCTTCCTCATATGCCTTCACGGCGTGTTGCTTAACAGGGCACAGGGACAGTTCTATCCTTACCTGGACCCATGATTATTTACGATTCTCAATAGTGAGACTGAGCAATTGATTAACATGGGCCTAGGTAATGAATTCGACCAACCGTAACTGCTAGTAACAAACACACACGACTAAAATATATTTTGCAACTAATACATCAGCATTAGTTGCTGCTTGACATTGTCATGATCCGTTCAGCTAACTCACATACAGAATTCCAGATCTCACCTCAAAGAGAACACAGCTCGTGCCCATGACAAAGACCAAGCTTTCACGTTTGCTTAAAGAAATAATCGACCTATATTTCGAAAATCATATGAAACGCATAAATACACTCTGCAAGTAAGCGCAAATTTCCGAAATGTTACAGAAACTATTACGAACACCGCTGGCCTTTAAACAGTAATACAATAGTATGTTTACACTTTTTTCAGTGCTATGTAAAGAAAGCTATTTTTCTATATGGGTGCGAAACTTGGTTTCTCACAGCCAAGGAAGAAGGTGCCCTGGGGATGTTCGAGAGTAGTATGCTGAAGAGGGTACTTGGGCCTAAGGACCAAACAAAAAGATACTGGGTAAAATTGCACGCTGAGGAGTTTTATGATTTGTGCTGATAAGCAAATATTATTAGGGTGCTCTGATTATGTGGGGCATGTAGCCTCGTATGACTAGAAGAGCAATGTATATAGGTTTCGATGGGGCAACCTGAAGGAAGGGAAGACCACCTGGAAGACCAAGAGGTAAATGGGAGGATAATATTAAAATGTGCCTTAAATGACTAGGGTTGGAAGGCGTGGTCTGGATTGTTCCGACTCGGAATAAGGAAAAGTGGTGGACTGTGGTGAATACCATAATAAATTTTCGAGTTCTGTAAAATACGGAAAATTTTTTGACTACTTGGGGATCTATTATTGCCTCAAAGATTCTGTTCTGTGTTCGTTTGTTCGTTAGTTTAGTATTATGCTGAAACACTTTGTGGTATAATAAGAATATTCAGCGATTAGCTACTTTATAAGGCAACAATCACTTTGAATCTAGCTGTAACGCTTATGGTTTGTATTCCGATAGCACCCGTTTCGAATCTCGACTCGATCAGAGTGCGGGTTTCGTAGTTTCCGTCAGTTCCTCCAAATTAATGCCAGATACTACTCTGAAAAAAACATCAGCCTTTTTTCTCCACATTCGTTCCAGTTCAGCATTCATTAAATTTTACTGCAAGATTTAGTGGGAAGACTATAGTTGTGAAGAGCGAGTCGAGGCTTTGACAAAACTATCAACCCTCAACAAATGTCAATGTTAGCGGAACTACGACAAACCTAATCCAGGACAGCCGGTTTCGAGTTGTGAGGTAGGGACCCCCACATTTGACGCGTGTGCAACGACGCTTGTCTGCAGCATGATGAGCTCCGGCGGCGTTACCATGACGACATGCACCGGTGTAACAATGAGCTGTTGTAGGGAGACTTACGGAGACCTTAGCAACGAAACGAGTGTGTGAGACTTAACAGAAGGCTTCGTTGTGACACAGCTGATCACGTGCCCAACTGCCCACTCTCCTCCGCCTCCTCCCTCCTCCTCCTCCTTCTCATAAAAAAAACCCTCTTCGATCACTATCAAAAAGTGAAACTGAAAAGAACTGACTAAGGGAGAGAAAAGAAGGGAAAGCATCCCCTTCATTCCTCAGCCCCATCGTATCTAAGCCGACAGCTGAATGGGGAGAGACGCAATGTAGTTAAACCCTCCAAAGGAGAGCAAGTAAAAAAGTGGGTACATAAAATGATTAAGAAGAAAATTAGTTATTGTGCATGCTTGTCAAACATTGAAAGGGTTAGGCTTTGGCTTCAGTGCTGTGAAATCAAGTTAACCTGCTTTAATAGGTCACAGGAAGCTCTTGAGCATAGTTTCTGCTTCTAAACATAATTTGGAAGTTTTCCGTGACTGTAAACAGAATAAACAGGGAGGAAAATATCACGGTCTCTGTAATCATAGTCTTGCGCGTAATATTTCATTTCATTCACCAATACGTGGATAGGGAGCTGACGAAGATTTTTACCAAATTACGGAGATATGGTTCTATCAATGCCACGTTCGCCGACAGTTGGCCATGCCAGTCGTCGATGTGTTCCTGGCAAGACCTTATAATCTCAGTACATGATATTCAGTTCTCGGTAGCGCGGGTTAAATACAAATAAAATCGTAAAAATTGAGCATACACATTGATTCAAATTCTGTTATCCTGGGAACAAGTATTCATGTCAACAAAAATGGATTTGCCATAGCGAAAGTGCCACAAACTTACTGATGTGAGGCTTATTTTGTAGCAGTGTTAATGTCGCCCGCTTTTCTGTATAGCGTTGAATGGTGGGATGGCTGATAAAGTAGAAAGTATTTGGAAATTAAGTGTTGTGATTCAATGGACGTACCACCCCGGTATTGGCGTGGAGGGATTAAACAGAACCGTGAAAAAGCTGTCTGAACAGCTGCTGTTTCTACAGATATTTGAAACAATTTTCTCCTAAATACAAGTCTCGGACTTTGCCGCTAAGTTACGCTCCTGTGTGAAAACGCTTACCAATTACGACGTTGTTATGCATGCACTGTATATACACTTTGGCAAAATATACTCCACTGTTTGCAGCTATAGCCACTGCCTGATACGTTGAACGTGTGCCAAACAACGAAACGGCTTCTTTCGCTATGGTAGCAACCAGGGAGAAACACGGAAGGAAATCAAAGAAAAAGGAATTCATAGATAGTGTTGACGATTTAAAACAACCCGTCCCTGCCCTGAACAAGAATCTAGGCGCAGCCTTGTATCTATTAGTCAAAAGAAACATACCAATAAGCCCCTACTGCGTGTCAATTAAAGTTGTTCCTGCGAATAATTAAGACCCACGCCATGAAAGCATATGGGAAAGTGAAGGTAGAGCTCCAATCATTCCTAGCTTCGACACTAGGTGGAAGTTGGTTTTCAATTTCACATCCCGGTTAAACATCCCTGAGGAAGTAAGTCCCATTACTCATTGAATACGAGTCTGGTTGTGGCCCAGAGCCTGTCTGTACCCTGAAGAGGCGAGAAAACTCTCTCGCCCAGCCTCACGTGCAGAAGGTAGGCAAAGGATCCTATCGACTGGGTTATCCGTGCCCACTCCATACCACGTTTATGTGTCGGAATTACTACACAGCTTATGCGGCCACTCTTCACCGGGATTCGAACCCGTGATGCTGAGTATAATCAAGGTGCTTAGACTAATCAAGAATTGCAGGTTTACAATTAAGGCTTGCTGCTACTAGTATCACAGCAAAAAGAACCGAACAAAGATACCAGAATTGAGTACGTTGCTCCAGCATCCTAATGTCCACTGATGAAGAATAAATGAAGCAAATGAGGATAGGCCTGCTTGCCGGACCCTTCACAGTAGGATAATCTGCGTCGGATGCACCGAGTTGAACAGGGGCCAAGAAACAATCTACATCTACTTGAAGTGCAGCAATCCAAAGAAATGCTTGCATTCAATGTCACTCCAATGGCGACGAAACTTTATAATACTGGGATCAAGAAGACAACCATTGGACTCAAGTAGGAAGGGTTTGGTCTTGTGGTGATAAATTTGAACCCCTTAACGCACTGTATCGTTTCCTGGGGGACAGGGAGGGAGGCACAGCCAGTCTGGACGCTTTAGAAAAGAGATAAATCTCTTACACCTTCCGGGAATCGAATCAGGACAACCATCCTGTAACCTAGTTACTGTACCGACTACGCTATGCCGGGCATAAGTAGAAAATTAATTCACCTTTTAAAGCCTAGCGGTAACTTTACGTACCACCAGGTTTAACATTAAAAAATTCTACGTGGTGCCCACATTGCGTTTATGTGTTTTGTACGGATCTCAGAACAAACAGCAGCTTTTGCCTTATAAAACATTAAGAGACTGGTTTTTATAACCGAGGTGGAGAGTGTTTACAGTGCGGTACGGACTGAGTCCTTATATAAAACAGATACGCTTCGTCTTTAAAGGGTTAATAAATAAATTTAGCTTACAAGAACTGAAATACCTGGTGCAAAAATAAGAGAAAATACTCTCATCTTCGTTCCCTGCTGTTGGATGACGGAATGACTGGATCGATGTAATGACTCTGGGTAAGTAAATCCACTACAAAGGCGCGATTTGTATCGAGGAAGGAAATGAGCAGGCGGGGAATTCGTCCGACGTTTAAAAAGCGACTTACCGTTATTCCTCCGAAATGCTGTTACTCACAGAATAATACAACAGGACAGACCGGGTAAATTCTACATTAGTAACTGGTGTAAAATCGTTTCGCGTGACCTATTAAAGCATAATGTCACAAGTAAAATAATACTGCCACAGGGGTGTCCAGAAGAGATAAATCCAAACATCAGTTATAAAGATTTCTAACGACGTTTTGTTAGTACCAAAGCTGAATAAATACTAGTAATAGCTTTTAAATTAATCGTATGCTACAGACTGTATTGTATAGGTTTTTGAGGCTGAGCGGTAACTATACTGTACCGCCTGCTTAGCATTACAGAACACTAGACTTTTCCTACAAAATACATTTAGGCCTATGAGTTTTGTACGAATACCATAACAATCAGCAAGGAAAAATTGGCATCTGTAATTGGGACAGTGTGTTTTTCTGGACATAGGAACTGAATTTGTTTAATATTCCTTTAATAAATTTCATTTTTCAAATGGCTGAGAACTGCAAAAATTATTTCAAATGACTAATATTGTCTACTCGTAATTAATCTTAACCTTAAAACGAACGTATCTCTTATTCTTCCTACACAGAAACATAGTTCTGAGATAAGGAATAATTTAATCATGAGAGTAAACTGTGTGGGTGGGAGATCAGCTGATCACACAAAGCCGTAAAACACATAAACAAATACAGAGAAGAAAATGTGACTGAGCAGAATTGGAAAACGCAATCCCTATTGGCACTCAGCCAATGTAACAGTGGTCCAATACCTTCTTCAGTCCAGTGGTAACCATGTGTACCGCTAAGTCCTCTATCACTGACAAGTGTTTGCACAGTGAGGTGCGGTATATTTGTGAGTTCCGCATGGTTCAAGCCGATTATTTCTATAAAGAGCATTAACCGACCCTTCCTTCTAATGGTTCTTTGTGTGGTGCGAACTGACTTCTTATGCATAAGTTAGACGAATGCTTTCAAAGAACTGGATTTATGTTTTCGTCAAAATGTTCCCAGAGAACGCTGAAAAAAATTCTCGTCGTTCGGTTATCACGACTGAAACTCTATGCCCTTTTCCAATTCAGAAATGCTGCAGAAAAAACTGACTACATTACATGTTTGGTATGACTCCTTAAATTGGGGATCAGCTCACAGCAAAGCCTCCACTTTCTCAGTATAAAACAACATTGAAAATGCGGACAACAATAATCCCAGTGAGATGCACGCCCACAATTCCAGCGTCCAATCTTTCAACACCGTACACACCTTGAAATTAAAGATGCACGGGTCGTACATGCGTGTACACAGCGTATATCAAATATAAACCGGTTTATGACTGACTATATACGTCGCATATCCCTTGCATGGCAAAGTGTAATGTTTATATAACTTACATAAATAAATAGCAGCTCTGTGTTCGTAAATGTGCCATCTTAACGGTAAAAACTTAAATTCATTTTTAAGCGAAAGAGGTCAGAGAAAGAATGGTACGGCAAATGTAAGCATGAGATGAAGAATAGGAAGACAGATGGTAACGGTTGAGATTATGAAAGAAAGTGACCCTTCCGTTAAATTTCAACGAGCCTGCCCACTTATACAAGTAGAGGGCAAATTGTTCTGATGCGTATTTAAACGATAGGCCATGAAGGCAAGTGTGGGAGTGAAGGTACACTTCCACACGTTCTCAACCTCGGTACAAGAAGGGATGATGCTGTCACTTTACTCTGAAATAAGAGACCCAACTCTACCCATTAAATACGAAACTGAATGGGCCCCACTGGCAGTCTGAATGCTTTGGAGAAGAGAAAATTTCTAACCCCTGCCAGGAATTGAACCCCGGCGCCACTGTCCTCCAGCCGGTAGCCTAATCCATTACACGAAATAAGAATTCCTTCTCGTACTAGTATTATTTAGTTCGTCATCCAAACATACCAAAGAAATAAGAAAACTTTGATATCCCTAATAGCTAGGTAATCGTCTCGGATATGCCTACGTGCCCCCTGAACAGATGTCACATTATAGTATAATTTAATGCTGGAGTCATGCTTCAGACTTGGAACAGAAACCCTCAGGACAAGTACTATAAGCACACGCTATTAGTCTAACCTATTCATTAGACTTACACTGTAGCAGTTCCTACCGCTAAAACTGCTTACTCGAGCAGGCCCAATGACAGGTTTTGGCGCGACAGAAAGCGGACTTACATAAAATTATTGTTATTTCAAAAATGTCAACAAACTGGGGTAGCACTTGACTGTTTTCCGCTAAGAAACTCCAGCAATTCAATCAACAACAACAAAAAATTTCTCAGCTTCCTGGAAGTGTTTACGATTTCGCAGCGGCGTAGTTGAGGTCTTCATTATTCTGGGATGTAGCTCTACGTCACAGGATAATTTATGCCCCACGTTTCGAGACAATCTAATGGTCCCGAAACGTCGGACATCTACGCTAATGGTAACTGACGGAGACCTCATATCACTTTGGTGTTACACATCCAAGGCGTCCAAATTAACTTCTCATTTCCGCCCGTAGAACAAAGAGGCAATATTATAATATATATAATAAAAGCTTAGTTGCACAAAAAATTATTGTCGTTGACCTAACCACCTTAATACATTTTGGTCTAACGTGTTCCTTGCACCCAGTAACGTCAAACTGGCAATTTGCTTTTCAAAAATCGTTTTGAAAACGTTCTCATTAAAATGTCCAGTTATATGTCACTACGCTGTTGTAGAACATTAAATAATTTCCTGGCATAGACTCAGCATATTCAACGCAATTAAAACAAAATCCCTAAATCAGGATCTACACTGTGCCAGTGTACTTCAATACACAACATCGTATAAAGAACTTAATTCCTTCTTTCAAGCCAAGGGAAGCACTTAATCTCGGAAGACCAATTTTCGTTCACTTAAAAGAGAATTTTAATAGCTGATGCAGCATTGTTGAGAAAGTAATGAGATTTCATTTTACGTATTAGGCGAACATGTATTATTACTGTCCTGAAAGTTTCACACTGAAGCGTTAGAGAGCATGGAAGGTTTGGCCGAGCGATGGCTTTCATGTGGCACATGTTAATTCTTATTTCCACCCATCACCTGTCGACAACCGGAAGTGACTGTGTACAATGAGTTCCGGTGACACGCTCCGGTAGATCGCAGAACCCATACGTCACGTAATATTCGAGCTCTGCTGACGGAAATTGTGACTTCGATTCCAGTTGTCCGTCTTACCTGTATCAACAGTTACTGCCTCGAACCAAACACAAGAAAGCAAACCAAAATTTGTCTGTAACTAGTTGTTAACTTCTTTCTTTGTGAGGTTGGCTACATTTTGGAAATTTCAAGCCCCTCCTAAAGACTACGTAATATTAATCGATTTTACGTGGTCCTACAAAGTAATTAACGGCTAGTGGTGTCAGTTTAAAACTAATTCCATGAACAAGGGTTATTCTTGGACTGCCAACAGTCACCCAGAAAGAAGAAATTCTCACTTGAATGGGCCCAAAGATTTATTGACGAGTTCACAACAGCTCGCCAATGTGACTTAACATAAGCTGCTTCAACTGAGCCAGACTCCTCTCCCTCAACCCCCCACACCCTATGTCCCTCGAAACACTTTTGCCATTCCCTAGGTCGCCGGATACATCAGTGTCAAACGCTATTTGTGAAATTTCATAACACGCTAAATTTTAAGACAAGGGCTTGTTTGCTCCCACCCAGCTCCGAAGCTTGGGAGAGAGAAGTGACCTACAGTGTCAGGTTTCTTATTTCTGCTGCAGTATATATGGTGGCACTGATTTTGTTACGGTTGTGAGGATTACAAACCATGACTTAACTCACAGCAATGTTCCACTCTGTCCCTAGGAAGCAAACATACTTATTAGAATGTACCGTGCTCAGAATTAATCCTTGTTCTTCAAATGTAAATGAATGTAAGAAGCATGGGAAAGATGTGAAAAACGCATATAAAATATTGGTCAGGGAATCCGAAGGAAGAGGCATCTTTGATGACCCAGGTGTCTGGGAGTGTAGAGTCTAATGTGATGGATCTGGAAACGTATATGGAGGGACGGAGTGAACTACATCAACCTGGCTTAGAATAAGCTTGTATCCACTGGCGGGCTGTTTTAAATGCAGAACTGAATCAATAGGATCCATAAATTGGAGCACTTCATGACAAACCGAACTTTTCACGAAGGACTGAGCTGGAAGTAGCTAATTTGTTGTTCGATGAAATAATTATGTAATTCCTTGGTTAAGCACAAGCGAATTATCAAATTGGGCGACTACTAGTTGCTATAGAAGGGCTGATTCATTGGGTTATTTGGTTTGGTTATGTAGTTAGTTATTTGGCTGCGCATTTAGTTAATTTTGTACCTCCCACCAAATATGACAAGGGTGATTAAATCAAGAAGAATGAGATGGACAGGGCACATGGCGGCACGTATGGCGAAGAAGAGAGGTATATACACATTTCGGTGCGGAAACCCAAATGAAATTGACCACTAGGAAAAACTAGATATAGATGGAAGGATAATATTAATATGGCTCTTTAAGTAGGCGATTGGGAGGGCGTGGACTGGACTGATGTGGCTCAGAACAAGCACAAGTGACGGGCTCTTGTAAATGCGATAATGAACTTCCGGGTTCCATAAAATGTGAGGAACTTCTGGACTAGTTGAAGACCTATTAGATTTTCAATAATGATTCTGCTCCATGCAGTTAGTCAGTCAGTCAGTCAGTCAGTTAGTTAGTTAGTTAGTTAGTTAGTTAGTTAGCTAGCTAGCTAGCTACACTGAACCATGCTAAGTAATAAGTATGTTACCCTCTTTTCACCTAAAAAATAATATAAAATACTCCATTACTTCATTTTTACCCCATATCGGAAGCGTCACGTTGTTTTTATGTAACCGTTACAACCGAATATAAAACTGGGGCGCGAGGTCTTCTCACGAGCGAGGTCGGACTGCCCTGACCTACTAGAACACCGTCCGCTGACAACAAAGGCACGCTGTACACAGCACCAGCAAACGTAGTCTGCTAATCACACGTATTACCAGCAACTCGTACACAATAATGAGGTACAATATAACATTACAATATGTACAATATAACACACGGCCTCAAGTGGTGTTTTAACACGTTTTAACGAATTTTTAACCAACTAGGCCTGTGTATTTTTAAGAGTTCTGTGTGTCTCCTCTGAGAATGGGGTGGTGTTAAGCGAAAGGTGTCGGGCGTCTTATAGTTTGTTACACTGTACTTCAATATTGTTTAAGAATTGGTAGTGATACGTGTGATGATAATAAGTACGTACACGGTACGGACTGCTTTAAACTAGTCAGCTAAGATAAATCTGCCTGGTAGATCTGCAAGATGCGTGGGTGCCTGCAAGTTGGCATATAGCCTGTATCCTACATCCTTACACAACAAGCTGGACTTTTTCTGCATAGGCCGTCTGTTCTTACCAACAGATACATTGCGTTCCTTGAAAGCTATGAAGCACCGCGAGGTTGCAACGATTTCAGGTTGCATTCATAAATTTCCCTAGAAATGATGAGTTTGGGAAAGATTTATTTATATTATTTAAAGAGGACAAACCAACCGTAGCAAGTACATAGCCCTGAATCGCATCTGCGGATCATTGTGAACTGGGACGGATGTAAGAAATATCGGTCACGGCTGAGGGAACGGAAGACACAAAATAAATGTTACTCTCGAGTGATGGTGCTCTGTACGAGCCACAAATTAGGAACCCACCGGTCACTCTAACAGTCTATGAAATCAAAAACTGATATTGCTTTGATACTCAGAATGAGGACAGGAAATATCCTATTTTGTTCATCACATATTACGGCTACGAAATTGGGCCTAAAACAGCTAAAAGTTACTGCCTTATTAACTACAGTTCACATACAAAACCACACATACAGCACATTTCAGGCCCGAAAAGGAAAGTAAACTCCAGTTACTCCGTTGGTGCAGGCGCGCAAGTATCAATGTAATGTATACCACATACAAAAAGCTGTTAGACTTCTGCGGGAATGAAGGGGTAATATGACGATCTTCGAGACACACGGACGCGCTACGAATAAGGAACTAACTGAACCATTGAATTATAAACGCTCCATACGTTGCAAGGTACACTTGATACAAAATACGATCTGTTTGTTGGGCAGTGACTGAACACAACATTACATTAATGACATAGCAACCTGCAGATACGATGGTGAACACATGGCGCACTGTATTTAATTATTGTAACTCGAGATGGGAGTACCAACAAAGAACTTGGAGGGCACGCATCAAGGAAGGGGCTCGCGTTTGAGATGGCCTTTATGCCGGTTGCTTTGAGGAGCAATCTGATAATCCGACAGAATGATTCATGATCGGCAGCACGATGACGTAACAAGAACACACCGCATCACTCACCCGGTTCTTAGGGCGTCCTCCTTCCCTGACGGACATCGCCAAATGCTTGTCCGTGTTCGCCATCTGAGGGGCGATGTTACTTTTGTGTCCCACGCCAAAATAATCCCCCCTCATTCTTCTGGGGTGTGTAACAGCACCCTCTGAACTTGCTTACATATGGTAATGGGGCACGTGACTTGTCTAAGGGGGTGTCTCTTTTTCATCCTCACCCTCGTAACCCATTTCGTTCAAGATGGCGTCTCTTTTGTTCAACAATACAGCTTGGCTCAAGATCGGTATAGATAGAATTTTGATCACATAAGGCTAACTGTGACGTCACAACGGAGATTTAATGTGGAACACAGGAAGGGGCAATGGGGGTTCTATTTACCCGGTGGCTATATTTTCTTACATCTCCAATACACAAGGGGTCGTTAAAGGTTTTTGGGGTGGTTTTGGTAATGTGTTCGCTTATATATGTGACTGATGTGGAGATGGGTGGATGAATGGAGGAGGGTGATATCGAAGATGGGAGAAGCTGGCAACTTTAAGAGACCAGCTGTCTGTATGCAGTTGTAGTACGCGGCAATGACGTGGTGCAAGACTCGGAGACAGCCCGTATTGTGCCTGCCTGCCACAGGCTTTTGGGTGCAAGCAAGTCAGCTGGCAGCAAGGGTGGGTTGTTGCTACTACTCTTACGTCATCACGCATCCCCAAGGGGCTCAGGAGTAAGAGGGTGAGCCACTAGAATAAGAGACGTAAAGGTGGGGTAAAGAGGGGCAGCAACATGTATCAGCTGCTCTACCGGCTTTGTTACACGGGGAGGGGAGGTCTTCTTTTTTATATACACATACCGCTTTCTCTTTCTGTCCCGAGAAAATGATAGACAGGGCTAGAAGTAAGGAGGATGGGTAGCCAAGCCAAAGCCAAGCCAAGCCAGTTTTCTAAGAGTGACGCGTGGCCTGCACGCGTCCAGGTCTCAAGCGTCCCTAGTTTCATTCTTTAAAAAACTCGCTTCCCCCACTTCTTATTGTGACGCAGCAGCACACCGGGCCCCGATCAGACTCAATAGTCACTATTGTGCTTACACTTCTTCCCCTCCTCCCTCCTTCATCAAACACAACAAGAAGAACTAAAAGGGGGAAGACTGCATACAACTTACAAGCTGCATTTAGGACGTCAGCAAACATGTACCACGTAAGAACTTGTTCTTACGTCATAAGGGCGGCTGGTTGCCCAGCTGTTCCTTGTCTGAGGTGTGTGTATAATAGGCCAAGGTGCTGTTCTGATTCTTATCGCAAGGTCGCACTGCTTCCTCTAGCTTCTTACGTCACCAGTCATTGTGTGAGGTAATGTCTTCCTCTCGTACCACGTGCTTGAGGTGTTTATGTGGCTTCCTTTCCTGCCGTCAACAGGCTACTGTGATCACCACGTTTCCTCCAGCTACGTTGTCGTAATTTGTCTGTCTCCCAAACGCAGCCCAAACAGCTATGCGAAGTGTAGCAACACATTTACCATACACAAGTACAAATTTTACGACATTCCCAACTTAACAGTATATATTATTTATGTATTCATTTGTTCGTTCGTTTATGTCACTATTTCTGGTTTATTTAAATGCTGTCAACAAGTCAGATCATGAATCGTCCTATGTTACAACGTCTACTAAATAGTGATTTGGAAAAAAATGTGCAGGGAAAAAGCAGATGTTACCTGGAAGGACTGAGCAAAATCACGACTTTCCACGACGAAACGTAACAATATTGCCTGAAATCTTCTTAAATAAGACTCGAACCCTAGCATGCAAACACGAGAACGAAATATTTCGTTATTATACTCAATTATGATTACAGTAAACAGCAAAGTTGTCCCAGTGCACGCCATGAAAGCGTATGGAGGTTTGGAGGTATAGCTCCATGCATTCTTTAATTTAAAATTAGATGCAGGTGAATGACCGTTTCACGTTTGGGCCGCTTTTACCCCGGGGAAACTCCACTTCGTTACCCATTGAGTAGGGGACTGGGTGGACTCCATATCCGGTGAGGACTTTTTGGTGCAGAGACAAATCTCTGCTTATTCCGGGAATGGCACGTAGGTTCTTCTGTTGTACGACCCGTAAGTTAGTCACTACAGGCTTGGTGTACTTGTAAGTTGGCTAACGAATATAAATCGCGTGTAACGAGCGTTCGATCTCCGCTCCCAGAAGGTATTACAAGACAGCGAGACACTTCTCATTCTATACATGCAAATACTATAATTTTTGTGCTTCATGTATGTGAAGAGTACAAACCATATCTGCCACTAAGCACCATGCACTATATCACAGTCATATCCCAAGATGTACTTGAGCAGGCGCGCACCCAGAATTTTTTATTTGAGGGGGACAGGAGTTGATCCTGTGGTTGTATATAATTTATGATTTATTTTAAAAGCTACGTTATAAAACTCATATCATATTTATAACTATAACACAACATTGTTTACTACTGCATTTATATACATATAAATATAACTACATATTCCATGATCCACTCACCTGATTTAAATCACAAAGTATAATTTTATTGGTTTTTTAATTTCATACAAGACTTCCTAAGTTTCTATTTATTTTTCAAGGTTCCAATGTACTAGTCTTCAGCCCATTTCAGTTTATGGTTTCGGCTGAAGGATAAATCACGTAAAATATTTCTTGTCATCGTGTCTACAAAATGTTTTTTTTTTATTTCGATTCGGGGGCAGGACGGACCTGCAACCCGGCAGTCCCCTTTGGGTGCACGCCTGGTTACTGAAAACGAGTATTCTATTCATGCTGCAGCCATATTTTCGCCCTAAAAGAAAAGCCCAAGGGTTTCATTGGCTTCAGGCCTGAAGGCTGTTCAGGATGATAAAATGGGCAGCGTAATTAGGCAGCTGCTTCAGACGTAGATACAAATATTAAATATAACTTCCTGCAGGTTATCAATGATGACTACAACTCGTACTTGTAACAAACAACGGTTTGGACATTATCTCCCCTTCCGAGGCTAAACTGATCCGTCTTGTTCAAGGGATTCCTTTGTATCTTCTTCTAGGAAGTTTATAAAACAGATCTTGTCACTGAAATCTGTATAGAGACACGTTGCTTCCACTCTC
This sequence comes from Coptotermes formosanus, assembly GCA_013340265.1. Classification (NCBI taxonomy): domain Eukaryota; kingdom Metazoa; phylum Arthropoda; class Insecta; order Blattodea; family Rhinotermitidae; genus Coptotermes; species Coptotermes formosanus. The sequence continues at coordinate 297,501 of BLKM01000655.1, forward strand.
ATAAACTTAAATCTCACTAATTATTCCTTCTTCTCCCAGCATGAGCACAAGTTATTTTCTACTTTCCTCCCTGCACTCTAATCCCAGAGACTATACTCAGACATCAGGGTCTCAAGGCCGTGAATATTAAGACTGCGGTCTTCTGGGATGTGAGGCAACCAGATTACACAGGTCACATCCCAGAATACCGCAATCCCTGATAAGTCTAACGTTTCCTTTAAACCTTCACTAACAACCAGCATGCCCCTGACAAATGACGCACACAACAGAAGCTATTTATCAAAATGTAGATGTAAGCTTTCATGTAACATCTACAGCGGCAAAGAGAGTTATTTGGGCCTTTAAAAAGAAAAATACCTTTAGTTCTCCTCTCATGCCTGGTTATCCCAGACAAAACCTTTCAGAAGCGGGCTGTTCTTACTAAAGAGACGAAAAACTGCCCCGCGTTCAAGAAGGATTAATAGTCTCTTATAAGCTTACATACAGAAAAAGTCACGCCACTTTAAGGAAGTCAAAGCACTTAAATTAGCCTTGCTGCTTCCCAGTGTTGGTTTGTATGGAGGCGGTTTGTATAGGAATTGCGTAACATCTGTAGCGGATAAGTTATCTCCTCTTCGGCAACAACAGACCCGAAATTACAGCGAAAAGGAAGTGAAAGCAAAGAAACCCCACTGCCATTTATATGTTTGCTGAAATACCTAACCTGAAAAGACATCGGTAGGACAATAGTTGCGTTTGTATACCACAAGGAGTACCCTCTAACCAACTCGTGTTCAGGGGATCTGAAAGCTTTCCGGAAACCGATACTTAACAGAGAAGGTACTAATAACTGTATTAGTAAGAAAGAAGGAGGGTAATTGTGGGGGTTGGAGTATGTCTAAGGAAAAGGGCAGGTGGTCACGTCTAATAACAATGTGATGGGGGCAATAAAACACCGGCTACTGACAGACCATGCGGATTCATTCAGCACTTAGCAGAATCTTAAGGAAGAATAAAAAGCCCGTAGCTTACAACGTAAAGCATACCGTGCTGCATTGCTCGCAAGTTTGTGCAGGGTAAATGCAGGCTACGAGTGCAATGTGTAGGCCCAGAAACTTAAAAACGTTTACAAGGCAAGAAGAGGAACTTGCGCCCCTCCAGTTTTTACAACCGAAGGGCAAAATTCTGAAAGAAAAATTTAATGGCACTCATTCTTGCCACTCAGCAACAGTGAACCCTCTAGCTTGGTTCAGATTTCGTAGTGCTTTACAAATAACCATTGCTCATTATTCTGCGTAAGAATATTCCGTGACAGAAAAAGTAAGCTTCTGAGATGATCGTGTTTTTTTCTGTCTGTCTGTCTGTCTGTCCCTGTGTAGGTACGTATATACGTATGAATGTATGTATGTCTCTTTGTCTGTGTTACCCTCCACCAATTCAGCTTTTGAACCAACTTATCCACATTCACCAAACGACATGAAAACGCCAGTAGATATCATCGAGGCGTCAAAACTTTTTGATTTCCGACGTTAAGGAATAACAAGAAGGCGGACTGCGAACTCCAGGGGTGGGACAGACATTAACAACACTTACTTCAAGAATGTAAAATGGAATGTGACATCACTTCTTCGAAATATGTAAAAAGTTTCACTGAGTATCTCTGTAGGAGGTAAAATACGGACACGGAGGCAATGCAAAGGACGGCCATTCCCTAATTTGGTTTTGTGCCGTGTTACTTTGATATGATTCCCTGATCATGATCCCTTTGGGATCGAAACATGTAGGCGGGTTCAACTTGGTATTGTAACACAAAATATTTCGGAACAGTATAGTGCATTTTGTTGGACTGAGTGCTGTGAACTGATTACCGACAACGCACGGAATGAACAACACAACGATAAATTTGGTGTTATAAAGACCTTGAGGTGGAGGCTGTATATATCGAGAAATATAGCCGCTGCCGGGGTCAAAGAACTTATTGTAAAGGGCCTATCGAAGACAACAGCAGATGGAGTGCCTACAATGTCAAAGAACTGTCCAAATACCTGGATGAAACGAAGTAAACAAAAGCAAAAGGTAAAGCAGCATAAGGAAGGGTTGTGTATCTTTTTGAAGGGTCAAAGAACTGCACGAAATTCGAAGCAAACAAGTATAGAAGGGTTGCACTGGACCTTCTAACGCCCCTCTGTTCTCGCAGCCACAATGCAATACAAGAAAATTCTAACCCTAGCAAAACAATTACAAGCAAAAGTGGCACGCGCCACGAAGGCTGCGGGAACTGAGAGGATACGATGAGTAAAGTTAGTAAGGGCAGAACTGCAACATTACGCTCCTATACCTCAATGGTAAATATAAATACCAACTGCCGGAACATTAAAAAAATGTACGTTTTGCCCACACGGTGAATTTGTGTGTTTTTTATTATTCAATTCACATCCATTATATAAACAAAATCTACTGATATGTCTTTGTAATAGACATGCACAGCGTTCTCTGCAGGGTACAAAACGAGGTTTACATGTAATTGATATAAACCGGCCCAGGCGTTCAACTCCTTTCCTATGCTGCATACTCAAACATTCAGTTCCCGTCACCTTACCTTCTCAACTTCATAATGATCTGCCTTGCGTCCAGTTTACTTTGACAAGAAGGACGAGCGGGTATACTCTGGAAACCGCCTGAACAGTAAATTTTTGTTTCGCCCGTAATATATGTAATGTCTTTCACTACATTTCGTCTCCTTCCTCCTCCTCCTTTTCTTCTTCTTCTTATTCTCTTTCGTCAGTCTCAAAAGCTTTAAAGTAACGCAGTAGTTGAGTTGTTTCGAAAGGAAGTCAATAAGCGTCTTTACGGAAGTATCTTTTTACTCAATGGAAATAAGCCACATTGGAACAAATCAGAGAGTTGGAACATCGGGTTCTGTTAAAGCCATGGTGAGGACAAAATGATTACCACTGTGATTACAGTGATAATGTCCCTATGTTTGTCTGGATATGCGGCCATACCTACGGTGGTGATTACGAGAGAATAGAAGACTCTACAGATATGCCACTCTTGCGTGAAGGAGTGCCGAATTCAAGCAGCTGCAGGGTGCTTGGTAGCGGTCAAGTAAGAAAAACAAGATTGTGGCTGCTGCCTGACCTTTCAGATGGATCGGACGGCGATGATGAAGACGGCGCACATCTGATCTCGCAGCTGCGGTTTCTCAGCCCGACGCCAGGCACGAGCCCAACAGAACAATGTGTGTGTGCACAGTTGTTCGCACTCTTTACACCAAGAAGACAAGCACAATACAACAATATCACGAGCTGGAACAGACCCCAGCCTATCTCCATAGCCGACTAGAGGAAGCAGTCTGTCTTGTGCATTTTAAAGAACCCGAAGGTTCATTACCTTCTTCACAAGAACTTGCCACTGATCCTCTTACTGATCAGTTGAATCCAGTCTACACCTCTCACACTGTGTTCGAAAGTATACACTTAAATATTATCCTCCAAATTTGCGCTTAAGTCTTCAAAGTGGGCTCATCCTTTTCGGTTTCCTTGATTACAACGATATATTTGTGCCCCTCTCCTCTTTCCAAGTGCGTAACATGCCTACCCGTCTTATCTTCCTTTCGATCAGCCTAATAACATATGGAGAAAAAACGCAAATTATGTACATCCTTATTATGTAATTTTCACCAGCTTATTACTTCCTGTTTCATAAATCCAAATATTCCCCTCAGCATTTTGTTCCCGACCGACCACCACTATTCTGCGTCATCCCCTAACGGTGATAGGTCAAGTGTCACACCCATAACGTCAGTTGTAGCGTTATACGTGTCTTAAACTTAATGAGGTGGGAACTGCATGCTAGTCACAGTCAGTCGAATCTAAACCTCTTAAGAATTCTGTTGGTGTAAAAAAGTGTTAGGCTTACTTAACAGCGAACCCCCAAGAAGCACAGTGCCCCTTAACAAACCACTAATACCAGACAAAAGATTTCCCCTCTTTTATGGAGCATGAAGGTCCGTGCCGTGTTCACACGAACTACCCACTGGCTTAAATCCTCAGCCAGATAAATCCAGTTCGCAGTCTGCAATGCTATTTCTTCAAGATCCACTTCAATATTATCCTTCTACATAGCTAGGCCTTTGGAGTTCTCTCTTTCCTTCAAATTTTCTCATCAAGCCTTGTGCGCCTTGCTCTTCTCTCCCATTCATCATAATATAATCGGTATAGATACAAGGCAACGGCCTTGTAATACCGAGAAGCCGTGGTTAGATCCCCAGCGGGGGCAAGATACTCTTACCTTCCCCAAAGCGTCCAGACCAGTTCTGGAGCCTACGTAGCCTCCTAATCAATGGACACCAGGATCCCTTCCGCCGGGAGAAAATCGGCCACGGCGTCAAGATAACCACTCACCTCCATCAAGTACCGAGGTTAAGAATGAATGGAGCTATAAGTCCGCCACCAACATGGCTTCATGTCCTGGGGCTGAATTTAGCATAGATATAACTCCCCACCCACCTCAACCTCCTTGGCTTGGCCACAAGCACTAATAATGGAGATATCCACTTCGCAATTTTGTCCATAGTCCTGTTACTGCCACGGTCTGAAGCACAAGTGCTCCTCTCAGCACTATGTTCTCGAACATTCTCAGTCTATGTTCCCCTCAATACTCTGTTCTCGAACATTCTCAGTCTATGTTCCCCTCAATACTCTATTCTCGAACATTCTCAGTCTATGTTCCCCTCAGTACTCTATTCTCGAATATTCTCAATCTATGTTCCTCCATTAATATAAGGCATGAAGTTCACACTCATACAAAACAACAGGAAAAATTATAGTTTTACGTATTTAATGTCCACAAATAAGAAAGGAGAAGACAAAAGATTCTAAACCGAAACGTTCACTAAATTTTTTGACGTAGTATATTCCCAGATATTTATACTTTTCCACACTTTCCCAGAATATCACATAGAGTTTAGACACATTATTATACTCTCCTGCCTTCTAGCAACAAAACATGAACACACTTACCTTGGCACAGAGTCAGAAAGCTTTGCTATAGTAATCACCACAATCGAATTAAAAGCCCTCTTCAGCCCCCGCCCCATTTAGAGCTCCTTGAGTGACAAGTAATTATTACTTCATTGTGTCAATAAACCAAAAGGCAACGGAAATGATGTCTAAACTTTTCAACCGAACTGAATTAAAGCAATTCACAACGAAGAACTTCATAACTTAAATAACCCGACATTTTCAAAACTATGAAGGAAAGTCTCGTACGTTTTATAAATTACTTCTTTAATGCTGTGGGCATGACGTTCTGATGCTAATAACTTCTGTAGAAATAACTGTTCAGTAATTTATATACTTTCTGAAACACAAAAGTCTACTGACACATCAACAAACCCCATCAGTTGAACCAATCATCTTATCCTAAGTTATATCTTCAACATCCATATAATTACGATCCTCCTACCGCTACTTTACTTCTACGTCTTCACAGCTCACGTGATTTCCACATTATGATACATCATATCCTTACACTTCATGCTACATTCTTATCCAATCCCATCTTTCCTATTTGACCGACTTCGTCAATATCAAGCTTTATAAGAATGAGATTTCTCACACCCCATTAATTAATGTCTCCGTAATGACATAACAAAATATTAATGCAGACAACCCTTGCTTAAGATTCAAATCAATAACGAAATGCAATGTAACATGTTGATTACGGTGGCCGAGAACAACATTGCTCGTCCTCTTCATCAACTTTATAAGGATGAGTGAATCAAAGAAAATGAGATGACTGGAACGTGTAAAGTGTATAGGAAATTTTAGAATTAAATACACCTTCACGTGTAAAGTTTGACCCTTGAAGGTGGGACCGACAGGTTTTCCCGAAAAGTCGCTAACTACCAAACCACGTTGCGTAACAAACCAGAAGAGCGAAAATCTCATTTCCTTATACAATATTAACAGAATGGTCTCCGTAATGGAAACGCAGTACGTTTTACTGTGAGGTAGGAACTTCACTTTAAAAACTACGTGTGTTAGTGCTATATAAACTTCGCGCTCCGTAGATTTAATACAAGAATGAGCCCGCGCTGTCCCTGTGAATGTTCCTTACAGCTTGGTTATCCTCGTCCGTCTGCAAGTCCATTAGGAGTTCAGTTGGATCTTAATTGACCGTAGCTGCGTCTTGAATGCCGACAACTCACTAGCACCTAGCGCACCTAGACGACTTTAATGTTATCCCACAGGTAGAGAAGCTAGTTCTTGCAAACTTCTGGTGGGAAGCCTGGAACAGCAGACGCACTGGTCAGTAACCACAGCGAGCCCCCTCATCCTATTACACCGATCGACCCTGCTCTGCTGCCTATTTTGTATTCTAAGAGTCTGAGAACTTGCGTAACTCCCCACTCCACCTAGACCCAACATTTAGATGTGTTTCCGTACTCGGGGGGTAAACTCTGTAATCCTAAGACAAGCTGCAGCGTTGTGTACAACATATTCTATATTCAAAATAATAAAGTCCATATTATTATTCTGCTAATTTGGAAAATGGTGCAACCTCGCATTTCGTTGAAATTACAAAAGACGCTAGACACAATGTGCATCTACAAGCATCTTTGTCAAACACGGCTTTTAGTTCACGTAATCTCTAAAACCTTGTATACGTTTAGAGCTGTTTGACGAAGTACTGGTTCTCAGTAGCCAATGAATTATGCATGCGTCTGGATTAGTAACGAGTCTGTCATAATGTGCTGCAGGTAAACCAACTATTACAATATTTAAGTCTTTACTATGGTTCCGCAGTCGTCGGTTGTTCAATAAAAAATCCTTCCTGTTATGAAAATGAGAAAATCATCTCCATAGTGCAGTTATGAAAGGAAATAATTCTTCTTGGAAAATTATTACAGGTGGGTCACAAAAAATAAATAAAAAACCTGTAAGCTTTACATTGTTCACAGCTTTGTACTGTCGACCGAGGAATTGGAGTTCGCTTCCAGACTAGTGCAGAGAGGTACCCAAAACTTCCAAACCCACACTGTAAACTACTCAGCCCGCAATCCAATAGGTGCCGGGGGCTCTTTCCCCAAGGACAAAACAGCCGAGTCGCAAAGTTTACCTATCCATTCATCCCATCTAGCGACGATGTTAACCCCCAATGAAATTTAAGAATTCCGCCCCTACCACACAGGCTGCACAGTGCGTTCAGGCTGCAAAAACTATCTGCTATGCTTAGAGCAATCATATATTGTAAATATAATACAAAACACGTAAACATACGGGGTGCGAACAATACGATTTATTTTTATGTTAAAGCAGGTTGTACATACACTAACGCGTGACCTCTGAAAGTTTAAGAATCCGCGGAGCAATACCTCAACTCCCACATATACCTTCATTTTTTTTAAGTGTGACCTCTTCTGCCTACTACTTGTAGGTGTAGAGGGTTAATGTTGTATTTGGTCACACTCAAAGGCACACACACACTCGATAGGACTTCGCCGGATGAGGGTTCAGCCCGACCACACGCAACATTGACAAGAGACAGACATCCATGCCCCCGGCGGGATTCGAACCCACAATCGCAGCAAGTGATTGGCCGCAGACCTACACCTTATACCGCGCACAGCCACTGGGATCAGCTAGCTTCATTTCGTGGCACTTAAGCCCAGACAGAAATCTGTTTTTAACTTTCCACTGTCCACAAGGGACTTACAGGCTTCGTCCACTGTGTGATACAAGTTACATATTTACTGTTACATCATCTTATGCTGTTACACATGCTCCCCTGGCTATAAGAGTCTCTGAGGGCAAGTCACTGCCAAGAATATGCGAAGGATAATACCTTGCAGAAACACTGTGCTTGCGACATGAACCTTGGAAAGAGATTGCGCTGAGGCGTAGAAAGGGGGGGGGGGGGGTGCTGATGGCAGGAGATACCCACTCCCCTGAAATCTCATTACCAACTCGTCACTAATTACATGCAAAGAGACTGCCGGATCTGTCCCCGCCACGAGTATGTAACACTGGATAAAAGGGGAAAGACCTCGCTCTCAAATGCGATACTTTATTTTTTCCTTCCTTAAATCCTTGTGATGTGATTTAATGTAAATATGTGCTGGGCATTTCATAAGTAAAATTTAAGATATGCAATTGGAATAAAAGAAAGACTTATGCTACTTTGCAAAATGTAGATATACGTGGTGTGTATCCGGATATAGACACGCGCTATGAAATGCGCTGGTTTCCGCAACCTCAGTAAGCTGTAAGTCTAATATAAACACAATTAAAGCTGGGCACATCAGAAAATAATTCCTTGATATTTTCGACATCAGACTATTTTTCACTGCGCTAAAAAATGCAGCATCGAACCCTGTGCCATCAGATAAATCCAATCCAAATCATCAACAGCATGTCCCTTGACATCACTTATCCTTCTCACATGAAGTTTTGTGCTTTTGTGGTCTCTCTCTGTAATATCTCCAACAACTTTTATAATAATTTATTAATTTTAAAGGGGTATCTCAGTCACAATGTGGCTTGGCTACAGACATGTCTACCAAGAAACAAGGGCCGATTCTCCTTAGAGTGTAGAGATAATTTCTTCCGTCACAGCCCCCAGACCTCAAGACCACCCAGCCCCCTATCCAGCGGGTATCGTGGAATTCTTCCCCGGGGAAAAAAAGCGGCCGTGGCGTGAAACTGACAACTTATTTCCAACCAGTGCTGACTTAAAAAAGTGAGCTTTCGACATACAACTTCATGATATGGTCTTTCACAGAATAACGTTATCTTTGCCTTTGGATAGATACAGATAATTCCAAAGTGTTTTGACCCAGACTAGTTGGAAAAATCAAATACAAAAGAGTCACAAACTCTCAACTGCGATGTTGGAAATAATTGAACACACACTGGATATCACATGTTTTATAGGAAGAGTACCTAGAATGAAAATACACGGAAATAACTTTCCAATTGTTACTGCTTATTGTACGACAGAGTATTAGAAAATACACTGGATTGTCTGTTAACATTCTGCTTTAAGGTTCTTCAAGATTGGAGGAGTAAAAGCAGGCTGCAGAAAATTGCATGATGGGACGCTTCAAGAGTTTATTGCTCGTCACACATTAGTATATTGACAAAGTCAAGGAGAATGTAGGATGGGAGGGTGAAGACTGGGTTCAGCTGGCTCATTATAGAGTCCAGTGGCGAGCTGTTGTGCCAAGATGTCAATGAACCTTCCGAGTTCCAAAGAAAAGGCAATTTCTTCACTAGCAGGCCTATTAGATTTCCAAGTAGGGCTCTGTCTCTTGGAGTTAGTTAGCCGTATAAGTTTATACACATAAGAAACTTACGACGTGGTAAGCAGTGCAGCTCCGTGAAGTGTTTATTAGGCGCGTTGCACAGCAATTTGCATAAAGCAACTACAATACGAACTTCGTCTCATCCGTCCATCAGATTGTCTGTCCTGCTTGTCCGCGTATAACAATCGACTCTCACTGGAAGGACTTTCATAAAATTTCATATGTGGCACGTTACTAAAATATTATTTTAAAACTTGAATTAAAATCGGACAAATATTACAGACACACCATACAGAGACCTACTCGACGATGTAAACATCTCGCCATTTATGAGACAATTACAGAAAACAGGATATCTCGGCGTTTAAGGTAAAATGACAGGAAAATTATGTCGGCAGTTGCGAGAGAATTACAAGAAATAACGCAGAGGATGGCAGGCCGGACAGACAGTCAACGATATGAATATGAATATTATGCCACGAGAAAACAAAGAAGATATGACATGTACACATAACTTAACAGTGAGGTTCGTACAGATGTTTGCATCGCAAACCCTTCTCAGTATGTGGAATCAGTTAATCCACTACGACCACACGCTCTGATTTTTGAAACTGTACATACACTATAGAATGTCATTACTGTTATTAGGGCCTGCTATTATAGTTCCTTAACGGAACTATTATTTATATACAGTATGTGCGTTAATTTTTCTATGCTGAATTTATCCATTCAACATACACTAGTATCTTCACCCCGTCGAAATGCTTGTAACTGCTGACTTGCAAACAATAATTCGTGAACTAGCAAACCGAGCATGAGCTTTAGCATTGGACAATTCGTGGAAACATTTAAAATCTACATGCCAAAAGTCATAAACCTAGATACAAACTGTAATAACCGAAGATTATGATCGCACGTTTCTATTTTCTGTAATTAACAACATGTAAGTCTCCCAAAGAAAAATGAATTCATAACTCCAGAGAAACGTGGCGTAAAAATACGAACGTTGCGTCACTGAATTATTACGTCACACTACACCAAATTTATATGCAGACAGTTATTTCTTTGGCTTCTTGCTCTGTATCTCGTAAACGGCACAATTTCAGATAAAAAGGTTTGATACGAAACGTGCGTTTTTGAGTTTCTCGTCATCTTTCTATGAATCGTTTTTCAACCGAGAAAGGATTCAGTGAGATACTGTCATAAATTTACAGTCTTCATGTCAAATATCTTATTTTTGTACGACTATAAACAAATATTACCTTTGTCGGCAGATTTCAGTAAAAACTCCTAATATAAAATTTTGCAAAAATCTATCCAGCAGGATTCGAGTTGCTGTAAGTGAACAGACGTAAGTACAGACAGACAGATAAGTAGCCATGATGAAGCTAACAGTCGCTTTTCGCAAGTTTGCGAGGACGCCTAAAAAGGAAATAGCGCTTGCATTTAGACGGCACTGAAAATATTCAAGAATAATAGACACAATAACAGGCACAACAGAGCAAACGCGCCGGGAGTGTTACGCCCTGCGGACATTTCCTAACTTAATTATGTTTTGTGTTCGATCAAAGACAAAAGCAAAACCGACTACAGTTATGTGTCCATTACTATCTGCTTAGAGTGCGTTCCATTCGCAGGCAACACGGCTAAAATTCCACCGCATCTAGCAGAGGATTTAAAACATCCTTTGGTCTGCAGCCACTCACTGTAGCCTCTCATTGGTTTATAAAAAAGCTTATTTTCCTGCATTTCTCTTAGTTGGCCTCTCCCCATCTCTTTTCCTCTATGTACGCTGACTGACGGACATGGATCAATGTTTCATTGCACGAAGTAAGTTTGCTGCCTGCTTCTTTCCTGCAGTGCGCGCAATCCCCTGGTGCACTTCCAGTACAGGGCCACGCCCTCCACCCATCATTATTCCTCCAAAATACATTATATAAGTGACAAGTGACGCTTTCTAAGACAACAAGTGTTCAAATAAACTGCAGCTCCCACTCTTGCACGTTATGAATCAAGTCGTTAAACTAGATTTGAGAATTACATAACTTGTCCATATGCTTAATGTTCGGCGAACTCGATCCGGATCTATTACGAACACTTCTGATTCATCGTTTTTATAAATATGTAGCGCATAAAGCAAACACTCTTGACAAACAGTTGCACAAATATAGGGCACAAAATACAATTTACGCCAGAAATTAATCAGGTTATACGATTAAATAAGCATGTCTTCTTATGTCTTAAAAATACTTCAGTTAATGCACAAAAAATAATAATCACTCAGTATTATCACCTGTCTGCGCTCCTGGTATGTCCAGCATCACACCCCCTCCTCCTTCCTCATGTTAAACACCGTGTACAGCCAATGCCAAAAGGGCTTCCAATTTTCTGGTTTTATAAATCCGTTTATATATATACATATTTATATATGGTAGGAATACTTGAGGAAGATATCGATATATCTTAAGGTCTCTACCTCCATAAGGCAGCGCAGATACAGAAAAGATGCACACGTATGTTCACACACAAGAGGCATTCGAACCCAAGTTCCCAGAGTACCAACAGTAAAACAGTACAAATATGAGGACTCAGGCTGATATGCTCAGCAATCCTTTGCCCATTAGCTATTGTACTGTACGTGCCACTAGGTTAACGTTCAAAGTACCTACTTCTTGGTCACAGTATATTTATATTTTGCAAGTTTGTCTCATCAAACAACGATTATTTCGTCATACATCATTGACCATTCGGTCTTTACGACCGCAGGAGCGTGTCTGCTGTATATTAGGCACAGAAACTTTAAACACAATTATTATTCATTTTAGTCTTGTAAGGCCCTCCTATGGTTCATGCAGATAGTCGTCAGCGTCTCAGGGCAAAACCCGGATTCGATCCCAGGCCACTCCATATGAGATTTGTGGTGGACAAGGTGGCAAAAGGACAGGACTCTTCTCCAAGTACTTCCTTTGTGTCCTGTCAATGTCATTCCATCAATGCTCCATACTCATCTTTATCTTAATAGGTATTACCCTTAGACAAGCTTGCGAAGCCTGGGAAACTTCAAACAAAAGCAATGCTCTGTCGGATATCGGCAAGCATTAGGAAGAGAAGTGCCTTCAAATCGCTTTTCAGTCTCCCCATATCGTGATGAATATTGTCTGTGAATAACAACTACTGTCACAACTGACAGAGTTTAGCTACAGAAAGTGGGTCGGTTACGCGAAGGGTTGAGAGAATATCGTCGCCATAAGGTCTAGGTTTTCTGGGACCGTACGCCCTGTAAATTGGTAGAAAGGGGCCAAGGTATCGGATTGCCACCTTCTTAAGGACAGAAGCGTTTTCTGTAGCTCCACAGATAGACATCATCTGCCACCGTAATATTGGTAGTTGTGTAATAAGCTACAGGCGTCATGCCCCACAAGACCATAACATTAATATTACTGCGCTTGCTAGCAGCATCTCTGGCACCACAGCAGCTGATCAGTATAGCATCTTCCTAACACAGGCGAAGTGATAAGTGGTTGAACATAACTTCACGCTGAGGAGTTTATAGCCTCTGCCTTTCACTAAATAGCAATATTTGGGTAATTAAGCTTGGGATGGGCAAGGCATGTAATACCCACGAACATCCGTGGTATGCACATGAAATTTCATTCGGAAGACCTACAAGCAAAAGATCATTTTGGAGACCTGGGTATAAAGGGAACACTAGTATTCAAATTTACTTTCAATAAATAGAATATGGAATTTGCGAAATGGATTAATCCTGATCGTAGCAAATTCTAGTCGCGATGTCTTGGATTATGATAATGAACCCTTTCTATCTACAGAAGGATAATACTATTAAATTTCGTAACCATCAGCTTAACCAACAATTCTGGACCATGGCATTATTCAGTACATTATCGTATTTTAAACCTCTGCACTTATTTTCTTCACATCTTCGTCCTCAATTCAAATGTCCGATCTTCTACTGCTGAGCAATAATATCGTGTGTTGGAAAGCCTTTAGCGATATGGCTGCATTTCTTCTGTCTTTGTATTGTCCTGTGTGCGGAAAATGCCTTGTGGTAAAGTCCCAGCAAAGATCTACAAATATTTCAGAAATCCGAAAAACGGAAGGCCCTGGGCTACATTAGCCTGTGGTGCCATAACAGACCAATTAATCAGAACACAAATAATACGCAAGATTAATATTTTCTGTGATATGACGCCATTCGGTCCGGTAGATATGTGCGAAATTACCATCACAGTCTGCTTCCTGTATCGTCAAGGTAAAATCAGCAAGTTCCTCTTAAAAATCAGTAGATATCTACCACATTTACCTGTGTCACATACCAGGAGACGTCTCGCATACGTAATCCTTATTTTACAGGAAAACCAAAGTGCTCGAATTAACTCTGTGTTGCTGTAAAGAGGGTTGTTTCAAGTTCGAAGCAACTGGTGCCAAATCGAAATTAATGACTACCTTTCAGAACACTTGCTAATTTATTTGCTTCTAAGGAACAGGGAGACTATCACAAACACAAAATTACCCTCATGAAGGGAACTGCCGATCTACTTAAGACGCTGAGTCACTAGCTTTCTTATTTCCGCCTATAAATACGGATGGCCTGGATGATTACCTCGTGATGATTTAGCAAGAAATTAGCTCCTGGTATACTATACTTAGCCTTTAAACGCATAAGAACGTGTTGAGGGCGTAAGGAGAAGTGGGAGGAGGGGGTTGACTGAGAGCCGTTTGGACAAACGGAAACTCAGGGAACCGTGAAAGTTTGGGAAAGGAGAATTCCCACCAGATGACAGACGATGTTCACACAAGACTCATAGTTCACCCCCTAACTCACGTGACAGCTTGCGTGTTCGTTACTGCCAACCGCCCCAGTAGCTAATAGTACTTACATACATTTCAAACGGGAAACTTATGGGTTGATGAGTACTGAAAAGACATATGGTAGATTGCCTCACCTTTGAAATTACGCATATTGTTCCGCGTCTTTTTCTTTTGTTTTCTAACGGTCATTCACAACATTCTGTCTTATGAATAATTTGGGAAAAGATACAAGGGTGTGATAAAATGAAATACTGTTGTCCGCAGCTGTTTCCGATATGCTTGTTGGACGTGATGTTAATGACCTTGTAATTATGCGAATGGCAAACGTAACGACGTATTTCCAAGAAACGTGTGTAAGCATACTAATACTGTTGGGGGCCTTATACTTCAGTAATACTTTCATATTTGTTTCTGAGCAAAAACGCGCAGTAACAGACGAAAGTTAATTAAGAAATAGGAATTCAGAGGGGATACTTTGTGGATTACATAAGTTTCAGTACATTTTTGTCAGTTCTTATTTATGCACTATGACATAAATATGCACACGGCGGAGGTACGGCGCCAGCCATTCTTCACTTCCGCAGTGAATAAAAATAAGTATCCGCCAAGCCCGTTTGGTAGGATGGTCGATTGAACTCACAGTGGGCCTGGACGGTGACCAGGCGAGACTATACTCTGGCCTCTCAGGGGACCAAACTCCGATTCCCTGGTCGTCTAGCCCGTACTATATTTAATGCCTTGAGCTACATCAGCCATGACTTTCTGCAGGTACACGGGTATATGGTAGTTGGTTGAGGCACTGTGCTACAAGCCTGAAGGTTGCGGGTTCGACTCATCGTGGGGTCACTGGGATTTTTCTTTGACTTAATCCTTCTGGTCGCACTATGACCCTGGGGTCGACTCAGCCTCTAACAGAAATAAGCGCCAGGGGTACCTCCTAGGGGTAAAGGCGGCCGGTGTGTAGGGCTGAAAACCCTCCAACCTTTATGTGACGATTGTCTAGAAATTCTGTGAGACTCAGCCTCCGGGAGACCTAAGGGTCTGTGCGGGCGTGTAATGAGACAGCTTTAAAAGGGTATATGCACCGATGTCACCCGCGTTACTTCGACAAATTCCTTGACTCCAAAATGTATCGTTTTTTCCAACCACTGTCGCCCTGAGGAATACAGCACATATGTCAAACGTATCTTACGCTTTTAATTTTTATTTTTCCACTAAAGGAAGCAAAAAATGAAAATACTTAAATTTTCTTCTACTAAAGTGCACTGTATATGCGAGTGTAGAGGTTATAGAGTAGTGGGAGTGATTCTACATGCAGCACATAGCAGTTGCATTCCAGCGGGCACACACCACAGTTACAACGATTGCGTACTCAAATACACATGTGACAGCATGGGATCTTGCTACTAACACCGCCTGCGGCCAGTGATGATCATGCTGACCGTGGAATCTTCACTGTTACAAGCGAGAGAAACCCTGAAAGCGGCATACACTATAGTTTTGGAGATAGCTGCTTGTGAAAGGGATAGTGAGGTATAGGACTAAAGGGGGCTTCAATCGCACTATTCATTTCTTCTGCAGTATGCAGTACACTGTGTGTATAGAACCAACCAAACAGCACATCTCTCATGTGCAATCAATAGTGCCAAGGCCAGTTTGTAGATAAAGTAATACAGAGAGCAGTCCAATCATTAACACCGTTGAAAGCAGCGCCTAAAGATTCACTGTAAACTAGAAGCCTAGGTATTAGAGTTAGACTGCATTTTATACTCGTTACTAACACGAGCTACAGGGAAATGGGCAGATGAGAATGTTTTAAAGTTCATATTCGAAATATATGCTGTAGTGATATAAACTGGAATTGTCACGATTGGAAAGCATCAAATGGGAGGGTTTGGTTCAGCACTGGTGAACTTCCGTTATACGTATTTTATGTATATTCAGGGTGCTTGCAAAGGCGACATTCATTACTGTTTGTCATCTCATATAGTAACCTTGAGACCTGAGAAGATCTGCGAGCTGTGTAATGGTACAACTAAAGAATACGTACACAAATGTTTCAGTTACTTAGTGTTATGACTCACAGGAGAGATGAGAAACCGAGAAAAATGCAAGGGGGGACGGACACCACGATGAACGCTCAGATCGAATTGCGAGGTGGGTATACCAAGACTACCAAAAAAGACTGTTTCCCTCAGACAAACGTTTAGCAGCACATTCACGAGGAGTTCGATGTGATGTAACATAGAACCATCCCCGCGTGTTGTACCATTCCTCCTTACGTCGTAAAACTTGGCAGAAAAGAGATATGAAGGGAATGGCAAAAAATAATAGGACAGAATTTTTAGCAGTACCAGCAGCAGGCATGTAGGGCTCCCTCCGCGCTACCAAGCTCAGTCCCACTCCTTACCCCACTGCCCCTAGAATCCCAACTCTCTTTTCAACCCTTTTCTTTTTCTCCCTAGCTCTTCTTAACTGCAGCACGGGGAAGGCAGTAGCACGACTTGAGGCCATTGATTCATGAGCTTGGAGGAACAGAAAAGCAAAATCAATACGCAAGCAGCAAGCTCTGGTCTACGTACAGGGGCTCACCCGCGGGGGG
The DNA here is from genome assembly GCA_013340265.1 of Coptotermes formosanus. Classification (NCBI taxonomy): domain Eukaryota; kingdom Metazoa; phylum Arthropoda; class Insecta; order Blattodea; family Rhinotermitidae; genus Coptotermes; species Coptotermes formosanus. The sequence continues at coordinate 314,225 of BLKM01000655.1, forward strand.
GGGGGGGGGTAAAGAGTATGTAGTACGTATGGACGAACTGCCGAGGGAACACAGAAAAGAATTGTAGGGTGTGTGTGTGTGTGTGTGTGTGTGTGTGTGTGTGTGTGTGTGTGTGTGTGTGGAGGGAGAGAAATCCATGAGAAGAAGGAAATGTAGGCTTGAACGGATGGTGGTGGTCTGTGCCACGCGTCCGATCTCATCACTTGCAACCCCCCTAAACCCACCCTCCAAAATCCATCATCAACGTGATGATGCCAAGCTGGATTCACCACCTCCGCCAGGTCCTTGCAGTGTCTGCATAATGCGTTCGGTACTGTAGGAAAGAAACCAAGCCGGACACTCTACATTCAAGGGCAGGTTTAATAATCATTGTGTTCAGTGTACTAATTATGAACGGAATGTTAAGCATTTGGGAAGACTGAAGACTCGAGTCTTCTGGGACGTTACGCTCTGTCGAATAGCAAATTTTTACCGCCGATAGTATGGATCGTGGTCTTCATCTTGAGGGTCAAGCAGTCGAAGAATGTCGAAGAAGAGTTCTTGGTCCGCTTGCCCTTAAGATGGAGCTACCATCCTTCGAAACGTCGGTAACCATTCACCAATGGACACAGTGTGACATCGCACACAACCTGCATCTAAAGAAAGACCGCTGTGAGAACGTCAGGCCTCGGATTCATAGAACTTGTTATCGGAATCAGCAGGAAATAAAACAGTCGATGTTAGCGAAGTGTTTGGAGTAGCTTGTCGCTGTGAGTGTCGTTTCGGCTTACTTGATAAAGGTCACGGTGAAATCAATGCAGCCCTTCTGCATATAATACCTTACGTATCATGAAATTGTAATTTTTCTTATGAAAAATAAAGTGTGAGTAAAGTAAGGGTCGATATTAAAACAAGTAATGCAAGATAACAGACAGCTCTTGTTGAGTATCTAGATTTGGTAACGAAAGACGGTATGTCTCGTCAAGATAGTAACAATTACAAGTACATCCACCACGCCGAGCAAGTTGGGATGACGGCAAGTGCTCGACTCGAAAATTGCTGACTGAGGTTTTTCGTGGTTTTCTCAATCTCTTCAGGCAAAATTCCTGTACAGGACAGTAAGCTTATATTAAATTACGAGACGACGTCTTCCATCCACATTCTGCTCAGGCCATTAAACACTGTTGTAACGTCATTCGATGACACATATCAGAGCTGCACGCTTCTGGGATATGGCACAGCGTTGAGTCGTAGTTATGTACCGACGTTTCGGGACAACGTATCGGTTCCCACCTTCAAGGTCCAAGAAGGTGCGGACGATAGGCTTTCCCGAGATGTCGGCACATAACTACCACTCAGCGCTGCGTAATATCCCTGAAGAGCGAAGATCTAATCTACATTGCGGCGGAAGCCTGAAATCGATGTTACACAATGTGATTTACTGACAGCGTCGTTAAAAATTACAGCTAACTAAAGGAATAACAACATTGGCCAGTCTCACAATAAATGTACCTAAATACCGATCTTAAATTATCATCCCACAGGACTCTTCGTCTTCCAAAGCAAGTTCGCCAGGAACTTCCTTTACCAAAATTCTTTGAGCATTCTGTCTCCTCTCCTATCGCTGTCTCGCATGTTTCGCTGTCCTAAGAATAGTCACGACTCGCATAAATCACTCAGTTCCCCTTTATCTTACAACTTCGGCCTTCTTATGGCCAGTCGTCACATAAACACTTCACTTTCAAACATTTTCAATTTGCAAAATGCTTAGCAGCGAGCAGTGTGTGGCCATGTTCTCACCCACATAAAATAATTTAAGGCTTCTGAATATTAACTTTTAGAGTTTCAGAAATCAGGCAGGATCTTAAAATAAGGTGGACCAAACAATAAAAACATTTCGGAAATCTGTCTACTTTCATCGTGATCATTTCTGTTCACTGCGGATGATCCAGAACACTTAACAACGAAACATTGTGAGTGACGTATTTGGCCTGCTTACATTAATACAATTTATTATGACTTTATTGCTGATTGTATTTCCGTGGCCTTCTCAAATACCTCATTCCACTTACTGGAAACTTGTTACACCTAAAGCAAAGCAAGGAATCAGCTTAAATATTATCTACTGCATGGAACTAATCTTTTGTAGCAGTACTGAGCAAATTATTTTAAAACCGTTCAGTACACTCAAAAGTTAGACAAAAGTTGCAGCTCTTAACAGGTATGACAACTGCAGGCATAATACACCTCTACCGTGTGGGCAGTGGTGGGCCGAAAATATTTTGATGGGCTGTCCGATCGAAAACATCCCGTATGTGTTCCAGCAATGTAGCAACATGTTTGCCGCAGCCATAAACAATACAGACTAAATTCATGGCAGACATGCACTAGTGCGACGGCAGTATTACGAATGGGAATACAGCACAAGTGAATCGATTATTTGAGACATACAACGGGTTTATTCTGCAACATGTATTATTTAACTCACTCACTCTTGCTGAATGCGAGCTCGATATGCACATACATGTTGTATCTGAAGAGGTCCCACTTCTCTTAGTTTCCTTTCACCTTATCAGATCCAAATTGAAAAACAAAGTAAACCTGAGATCGGTAAGTGCAGTACAAAGAGTTTGAAGCAACAGGAAAAAACACACCAATACGTATTTTATTTTACTGTTTAGACAAAGCATTTTCCATTCTTAAGCGAAATTCCTGATGGAATTGCTTTCTAATCAGCTGATCACAGGTTCAAATCTCAATCCTCAGACGACAATGTTGACTGAGTTTTTCTTTAAGTTACTTTAGCCAAATGCAAGATATGTTACATCAGGCAACCAACGCTTCCTTCCTCAAATAATACCATTCATAATCCGCTAATCAACATATACCTCAAAGCAATACGGAGCCCTTATTTTATCTGACCACTATGCTTTGTCAGTTCGCTATCTGACTGCGCGTGTGAGCGGCCGGCTGATTGGTCTACGCTAATGCATGAAACGAAATGACAGGACGTGGCAAAAGGATATTTGTCCAACACAGTAATACTCCACATATAATGTGGATGACCAAAGCGCCGCTAAATAAAGGTTAATTAATAAAGATGTAACTGTCAATATTTCACCCCTCTAAGCTTTATTGATCATTCGACTGATCCCCACGTATCAACCAGACTAAAGAAACTCCTGAGATTATTTAGGTTAAAATGCTGAATGTAGGAAAGAAATGAAAGCAGCTTCGTCACGGACGGACGGCAGCTGTTCTGTTCTCTGCGAAGTCCGGAGTGGCTCAGGAGAAACTGTCACAATTGGGGAAATTTGACCCTAGTACCTACAGGCCTGTAACATAAGTGGTACTTTTATCGATTCGAACATTTATAAAAGAGCAGCCCCGTTCCAACTGATACGAGAAGCTGATTCATCGAAGATAACGCGGCCGGAGTGTATTGCTGACAACTCACCTTCACATAGTTCCAACTTCCAGAGTATTTGACCTCCATCTCCCCGTGTCTTCACTGCATGGTGCTTAGGTACAAGCACAGATCTCAACTACAAATTCGGTAGAAGACATGTGTGCTAACTTGTGGACTTTAATTGGTAAGGTTTCTGCTCTCATTGTCCCGTGTGATGGATTTAGCAAGAGTTAAAATAGGTTTAAATTATAAACACGTTAACCTCGCAAAATGGATATTAGATATTGTCTGACTGGAAAGACAGCAAAGTTCTATGACCACTTCGATGCAAGTATTAGATGGATCAAGATGGCTTCTGTCCTGTAACACTCGGCTGCCAAATTATCATCATCATCATCATCATCATCATCATCATAAGCATTAACTGTGCTACGCTTCATTGGGGGGTGAATTTTAACCAAGGGAAACGTAAGGGTACACCCAAGCAATGTAACCCTGTAATATCTAAGTTCATCCCATTACTAATTATTCTCCCACGCACACAACCCTTTGTCATAAGTTGGGATGATAAAGACACTGTGTCAACATTCTAGGACAAAATTTGCGATTTCAAATATAATATCCACTTAAAGAAACTAATTCTTCACAAAAGTGTACTCTTTAAGGCTGCCGTCTCGATAGCTTTTAATGGGATATCTATTCTTTTTTTGTTATTTTACTCAATTTCAACGAAGCCGAGATAGCTCAGTCAGTCGAGTGACTAGGCTATGGGCTGGATGACCGAGCAATTGGAGTTCCATTTGCGGCAGAGGTAAAAGACATCTTGCATCTAAATCGACTGTGTAGCCCACTCAGCCTCTTGTTCAACCTGCACCTGCGGATAAATTGACCGGGTTGTGAAACGATCTATAAACGTCCATCTACAGCCAGGGGTAAAAAAGTGTGAAGTTGTACGTCCACTCCCTTATAATTCATCATGTTTCAGTGCTCAACAAAGCACTGAAACAATGCTTTCTCAACTGCTAAATCCTAAAGCACTGAACATAAAGCTGCGACATTTATAACTTTCGTATAATGTGCAGAAAAGACAGCAAGGAATATTTTGAGGCATTAGAGCAGAATATTCTTCAAGGAATTGTAAAAACCACAGAGAAACTTCACACAATGTATAAGCACACGACATCCGGACCCAGAATATGGAGCAGCAGTGTCCACAACTTAATCACGTCGCTCAGTGTCACAGTCTTGTTCTGAAATATCCGAATTTCAACAATTTTTAAGTCCACAAATAAATGGCAGAATATCGTTGCAGTCCTTTCAAGCTAGGGGAGAGGGAAAAAGGCAACGTGTGTTATTTAACGACGCTGTCAATTGCTAAGATGGTACAGCGCCGATGATAGGTGAACGAAGGGACATGGAGCGATGGTAGAGTGACTGACGCGGCGATTCGGAATACTCGGCAAAAAAAAAAAAAGTGTCTCATTGTCATTTTGTCTACCACAAATCCCTCAGATTAAACCCAGCTATCCTCCGTGGGAGGCCGACAAATAATTGCCGGACCCATGACATGGCCAGGAGTGAGAGACAGGGCATGAGAGAGACAGAGAGAAACAGTGACAGAGAGGCGATAAGGAAAACATATACCAGAAAGCCGGATTCATTCACCTGTTTCGAGGGAGAATGATATGCAGAGCCTCAACAGTGCACATTATCTTGAGTGTCAAGAGAAAAATGTGTTAGCTAATTACAGCTAAGTGCTATTTTAGTATTTAAAGGTCCAGTCCTTAGCGCACAGTAAACACGTCTATTAGACACCAGCTGGTTAATTTGTTTAGCGATCACAAGAAACGCACAAACACAGTGCGTGCGGGTAAACTGCACAGTTTATTTAATGTTAAAAACGACTGGCAGTCATATATGTAGTAAACCCTGCACTTTAAAGGCTAAGACAACTTGCGTCCATGGTTCATGCTCACCAAGCAGAATGGATGCGTACTGTAGCTGTAACAGCAGGAAGAAACAAAGGTTTTTCCATGTGCAACAAGACAGGACGTGACACAGATTATAAAGCCAAGGTATAGTAACTCAAGTTCATTCAAACGCCCATTCATTCATCTCGAGGGCTTGTAACCTTGAGTGACGTGTCGCAGATCTTGACGAGTGTGATGTGTGTGTGTGTGTGTGCGCGCGCGCGTGTGTGTGTGACGAGAGGCCGCTGCCCGTTCACTTCCTGAAATACCTGAGTGCAGGAGGAAGGTGGTCAGCGGTCCTTGAATCCGTCTCAGAGCGCCTTCCTGTAAGCTGGGACGGACCGGAAGCAGGAACAATACCAGTCGACCTGGGCGCGACATTCAGTTCTCACAGCAGACGTGGGTGTCAGGAAGCCGGCAATGTGTCGCTAGAGTGGCCCACACTTCCCGTGATCCAGCACACGCACACACAAAAAAAAGCCCCAATCCTATATTTCTTTCCTGTGTTTTTAAATATCCTTCCAAAAAAGTGCTACTTTCCTGTACAGTACTTAGGACTTCCTTCAAAGATAGAAATAGATTCGGTAGCCAAGGGGGGGGGGGGCCCCAATCACGATACAAAACAGCACAGAATTATTTTACATTCTGAGACAGACCATAATTCATAAACGTCGACTCGGAGTTCCGATACTTCTGTCGTGAAGATGAAAAACAGGAGCATCAAATTTTTCAGCGCAGCACAATTACATAGGATAAGTGCACTATTTTCGCAAAATTTTTGTTAAAATTAACAGCGCAATGAATAGGCTGCAGGTTGAACAATCTGAGCACCGATAAGAGATTTATCTCTTCTCCAAAATGCTGAGACCGGTTCCGAGGCCCACCAATGAATGTTATGCCTAAAACGATTCCGTCCTGCTGTGTTCCATACATAGCCTCGCGGCGACCTTTATCGTACGGATCTCTCAACATTCAAACGTGGGCGCGACATCCAATTAGTCCATTCCTGCCGTGTATTTGGGAGTCCCAAAGGAACACAACTAGCGGGTTAAATAATTTAGTTACAAATATGTTTCTATAATTAATGTCATCATTCCGAAACTGTTTTCCATTCCTATAACTTGTTACGGTTAACTTATCGACATTTGAAAAACTCAATGTGCAATGATTAGACTATCAGTAAGTACCGAACTGGCAAGTATGTCAAGGGAAGTGGTCTCTCCTAATCTGAGGCATTATTATATTGACCAGAAAGATCACAAAAATAATCAATTATGACAGGCGGTCTGCGAGCTGCGATTCGAACACAGGACTTCCCGAATAGAAGCAGATAAGCTAATCACTCGAGCGCAGTAGTTTATGAAATCGTTTTCTATAATAAAAAGGTAAAGCAGTCCCATTACAGGCCTGGACATGCCCACAGGGTTCCAGGAGGTTGAGGCTCCCAGATTTCTAGACAATCGGCACACGAAGGTGGTAGGTTGTCAGCCATACGCACTGGCCGCCTTTACGCCCCAGGAAATATTCCTGGTATTCGACCGACAGGATTATGCTAATGAAAAAATCCACTGACACCTTCGGGTATCGAACCCGCGATCTGCCGGTTTGTAGCGCAGTGCCTCAACCAACTGCGCCACCGCGGCCCCGGTTTTCTATAATAAACTATACAAATCGTTCCAGAATACAGTATAAGCAAATTCCGTTATGATTATCCTACGTATTACTAATCACTGACGTCCTCCATCAAATAGGGACTTAAGTGTATACCTTTCGAACATTTACTTGTTATAACATAACATGTATGCTTTAGAATAATGAACGTGTTTCTATGTCCAGTGTTGTGTGTGCGTGTGTGTGTATGTGTGTGTGTGTATATATATATACATATGTATGTATAAATGCATACATTAAATTTTATTGGTAGTGTGCGATTCTGTGTCCGTGTAACTGCGGCCTCTAACGGGTCTATTGTCCATTCCCTGGATGACAGAGGGATGCATACGTATTATTGGTGACGTGATAACAGACGGTATTGTAAGCAAGACCCACCCCAGTTTACGTCGTCCACCACAAAGCCCAAAGACAACAGCTGTCTCCGAGTGCGGAGCCTGAGAGCTTTAGCACTGCCGTCGAAGGACATCATAAGGCTGGGTGCTGTAATGTACGTGCTGTGACGAAATCAGTCTAGTTTCCGGTGGAGGAAGTAGGTACAAACCCTGACCCTGCTGTATCTTTCTATCGGCAGTTCTCGACCAAGTGCGAGATGAAATTACTGGTCCGACTCTCCGGTTACCTCTTGTGTCTTACGGCCTTCCTGCCACTCCCACGCTCCCCAGGAAGTTCTACTTGTTCATACTCACTGCGCGCCAACGTCAATGGCAAGAGCTGCGAGCTTTTAATTTCGTCATACAGAACTCCCGACAAGACGGCCCGGTTTCGGTACTTCGACATTTAAACGTTTCCACTTTGACTCACACGCGTAAACTTGGGTTTTTCCACTCGTTTTTCTTACAAAAACAAATTCAGGATTCTAGCACTCCTGACAACAAGAAACAGTACAATATGAACCCTAGTCTCAGAATTCCGTTTTCCTGTCATACAACGCCGCGGCAATGGGTAAGACGTTCCCGATGTTTCAGAGGAACTCATGCTGCATCTTCCAGGGTCAAGAGGTCCAAACGATTCGTCACGGCAAATGCCAGAAGAATTGAATCTTCAAACACACTGCTATGAAAAAAACTTGCCAACAGAAACGTAGTTTTCTGGCACCACTATGTGGAGCTATCACCACATAGCTCCCTCCAGTCCCCTGATGACTCAACGTAGTAGGTATCACAATTATCCCAAATGACAGATCAGGGGCTGCTTCTGAAGTGTTTTTTATACCAAAGCCAGACAATGGAAAATGTACACATACGTGTCACTTTAATATCGCTTCGTCACAGTTGGTGAGCCTTACGTTTTCCAGTCCAATTTGAAAAGAGGTCAGTTTGCTTTATATTAGTATGTTTCTGTTGCTAAATATTCCACCGTAATGCCGCACTGTACATACTGTTGCGAACAGAGAACGATATCAACCTCATCTCTCAAAATGAGCAGCTTTCCTGACAACATTGTGGATGCTGCCCGGGTCAGACCTATAAAATGTAAGAACAAAAGCCTGCATGGGTCAGAGACAAAAAATTTTGGGTTTTGAGGTCCTCACAATGGTGCCTGACAAGAACACTCTCTTCTGGGATGTGATCTCGTGTAGTCTGGTAGAAATTTACTGCCCCTTGAAGTAACCTCGTGTCTTCGTCATAAGGATAAAAATGGGTACTCTGAAGACGGAAGCAAATGATTCCTACGAAAGGGTGGTAAATTTATAGTAAACACTATTGTGTCAAATCCAAGAAGATTGTATTCCTCGCGTGAACTGTTGCTGGTAGTAATATTAACCTCGACAGTGAAATAACTGATCCCCTATTCATTGATTATATCACTTGCCAGCAAATCTAACACGGCGAATCTAACAACGATCACTCGTTTCGACACTTCACTAAAAACATTTTTCTCCACTTGGCGCAGCACAATGAACGTATTACCCTGAACTGAAAAATGTTTCCATCCCTGAGGTAATATGATGTAAAAGCTACAGGATAAATCTACAGAACCAGGCCTTATTGTCTCCCCTCATTCAAGCAGGAGAAGATAACGGAATAATGCAAGACAAAGATCAATCATTCAAACAAGATATATGCAGTCCAAATTAACTCACAGCACAAAGAATGTGGGAGCCTTATTTACACATTAATTTTAAGCAATATCTCACAGCCAGTAAATGCTCGATATTTGCCACACGTTACGATACCTTATCTTCCTACAAGCCAGCTGATGATCACGGTGACACACAGTGTCGACGCGTGATCTTTAAAAATCCATATACCAGGAAAGGCAAGTAGTCATTTCGAAGGGAATATTACTGGCATTTGAGGAAGTCAAATAATTAAACAACGAGGGTGATAGGGAACGGGGTATAACACTCTAAGAGCATTTGGTCTGTAACAGATGGAACAGACACTTCCCTGGCTGTTATCAACTTAGACTTTAGCTGCGTAATTCAATCGAAGTAACCTGTGGTCACCAGCACCACGATGTTGTTTCTATGCAGTCATCGAAAATGATGCGTTGCTGTATTAAACACGAAGCCCACAAATCAACTGCCCACAAAATTCCATCAACTCTTTTTACCTTTCCATCATCAAGGATGAAGACTGTTAAAAATTACGAGATGGCGGGAAACTCAAATCGCAACAATGAAATTAAATAAAAAAGTGTTTTTCTTCCACACCAAGGGAAGGTGACTGCAAAAGAATAGCTGCGAAGCTTCAAAAGACGTTAATTACGTATGAAAATGAAGAATTCAGGATGCGTCAGCTTCGTATGGACGACGACAACATAGCAAAACCACCGACCGCATTACGTAGCAGACACAAGCTGACAAACATCAAAAAGGAAATTAATATCGGTATCTCAATCCAACCAAAAAAATCCGAGATAAATAATTCGTTAACCTCTCCGTCTGATGTCACAGGAAACTGGCTAAGAATTCTGTCTTCATGCATCTGCATATTTCAGAACGCTGTCCAGCAACTGACGTCGATATTCACAGTATGTCTGTAACGTTTCCTGAATTACCAGTGAGTTTCAACTGTCTAGAACTCGTCAGCATCAAAGTCTTTGAACAAAAAAGAGAAGTCTATCAATATTTCGGTCTATATTACCGTTTTAGCTGAAGCAGTAGTCTGTTAAAGAATATAAAAATCAAGGCGTGTTGTTTTTAACAGACATTAAGAAAGGCGGGTCTAAGCGCAGGCCTATATGTCACTGTCACCTGTTGAAATCCGCATATACACAGACAGAGAAGAGGAAAACATTGCAGTATGCATTAACATCGCGTGCTCCAAATGCTGAAAGGTGTTCCACGGCTGTATGGTTTATAACGGACAGTACATAACCTTTATTAAGAAAAGAACAAACACCGTAAGGGACAGCCACTGTGTTCGTGCGCGACATAAAGAAATTCAAGACACCAAGTGTTTAAAATTCTTCTTGATACCAAAATGAAAGCACTATAATCATATCACGTGGAACATTGTCGTCCAGACAACAGAATTAAAAGAATACGAAAGTAACCGCTGACTAAAGAGGTCATGTGTTTTTAATTACATTTCCGATCCCACAAAATACTGAGCAGTAAATGATAATTTTATCAAATTTAAGGTAACGATCATTACTTAGCAAAATGTTATTACTGATTTAAGGTTTTCGTGGTGATTCAGTGTTAATGTTGACTCTGTTTTCGAGTGCTGGCACCGTGTACAAATAGACTGTTACCGATATTTCGGAAGAACATACTGCCTCCGTCTTCAGGGTAGAAGAACAAGATTCAGACACTGTGTTCTCCGAAATTTGGTAACCGGCTACCAGGCTTCACGGCGTCACATCCCAAAAGACAGTAGCCTTCAAAGTCACCACTGCCACGACTCCAAATATAACATAGGCCTAATGCAGCGCCTGTTCTTTTCTTGTACAGTAAGACATCAGACTAAGACACGCCTGTTTTACTAAGAAGTCTCTTGCCGTAAATTAGACGCCGTACATGACAAATGAGCGCAATTTTCCTCTGCCAGTAAGTAATCAATTATTATAATAAAACAATGCCACACACACGCACCCCCTCCCCACACACACACACAACGTGAGACAAATGAGTGGCTAATGAAGAAAGTCCTAATGCACTTAAAGTATTGCTTGCTTTGCAAACACTTCCTAATGAGAAAGTTACAGTACCATCACGTGCATGCACCGAGTTGTTTAGTTGTTAAAAAGAGAATGAACTTACCCGAAATTGTCACTGTGGCATCAACCAGCAACACCTGAAATAAGAACAATCAAAATATCATTTAACATATTTTTCTTTGAAAGTGAACTAGTTACAAACATTAGGCCCATACAAGGCGTTCTGAGCAAAAACTACGTTTCTACTGCACATATTTATAGTCTTAACAGTTTATTAGTTTTTTGTTTTTTGTTTTACTTTTGTGAAGAAGTTACAAGTCAAGTATGGCTTAAGGATTTTGTGTGTGTTAAATTCGTCTGCTACAATCTCAGTGTTTCTTTTTGTACTTGTTTACTCATAAACAGCACGTTATATCAGATATGCAGAACATAAATAACCGATACTAAGCCTTACACGTCCAGCTACAAAAGTTCTTTTTGTCCTCCCCATCAAACCCTACGCTAAAGGAATTTTTTGCATCCCCGCCACGTAATCTTACATTCTACAGAAAGTTACCTTAATAAAAGCCCTATATTTTCCGAGGGTTCTTTATCGCAAATTAATTCAGGGTACTAACGTCACAGTCTGTAGTGTCGTTCGCGCTTCATATTTTTTCACGTCCGCCATGACATTATTATGGGCCGGAATAGCGTAGTGGTCGATATAGCAACTCGCTACGGGCTGGACGGTCCGAGGATCGAATCCCAGTGGGAGAGAGATTTTCCGCACCCGTCCAGACCGGCCCCGGGGCCCACCCACCCTCCTGCACAACGGGTACCGGGTCTCTTTCCCGGAGGTAAAGCGGCTGAGGCACGGCCTTGACCACTCGCCCCATCTAGTGCCGAGGTTAAAGAAAAAGTAGAGCTATAGGCCTGCCTCTACTACACCTCTAGGCCTTCATGGTCTGTTCTAGGGTTAACTTTATCTTTAACGTCCTTATATTACCATGTCATTAATGTTACTAGGAAATCAGAAATTACCGCTTTAAGGTGTCTTCCAATGGCCTAAGTTCATACCATGCTTCGTAAAAAATTTCCCATCTGATTCAAAATTTAAAACAGGTAAAATACACAGACAACATGCTGATGCCATAAGCCTACTACTTTTCTTTCCAGAAAAGTAATGAAGCTAAGAATTAATGCACTAATATCTAAGCAAGTTGGATGTTACTACACCTGTGTGTCTAAATTGCGCTGAAGCAATTTGTCCAATCAACCTTATGCCGTCTATGCCAGCAGACATGTTTAACAGCCTTTTGTGACTTGCGTCCCAGCGGCCATTTTTTTCAAACAGAATATCCCACAACATTAAAACAAAAGCTATATATTTGCACTAAACGTATTTTTAGAATTGCACACACTTTAATGTGAAAAAAAGTTCTAATATTCGAGAAATCCCTCGCCATACTACCTACCGTTAAATTCCATCGGTGGCACGCGTCCCACCAGTTTGTAAGCACTACAGCACAGCGTACATAACTACATGATGAACAGAATTCCTTGACAGAATCACATGCTTAACTAGTCAAAAAAATTAATTGCCTTTTTAAGGAACCAGAAGATCCATCACCGTGTTCACAACATCTCGATTAACTGTATTATAATAATAATAATAATAATAATAATAATAATAATAACCCCTGAAAAGAGCACAGGTTCTCAGCTAGTCAAGAAATTCCCTGCATTTTATGGAACACCAAGGGTCATTACCGCTTCACAAGCGCCCGCCACCTGTTCCTACCCTGAGCCACAACAGTCCAGTCCATGCCTCCCCATCCCATCTCTTGAAGACCCATTTTAATATTATCCTCCTATCTACGCTTGGTCTTCCAAGTCTGTCTCCTACCCTCGGGTCTCCTCACCTAAACTTCGTACGCACCTCTCCTGTCCCACATACGTGCCACATCCTCGCCCATCTTATTCTTAACAACAACAACAACAACAACAACAGCAACAGCAACAACAACAACAGCAACAACAACAACAATCTTCAGCGACTGGTGTCTACAAGCCCTTCTGAAGCTCAAAAACCTCAGAACTGACTTGGCTTCTACTTCTAAATGTTCCCGTATTTCCTTATCCTATCATTTCAGAAAGTGTGCCAATTTTGGCAGTATAGTATTCTGCATCCTATCTACCCATTCTTTCTAATCTAACTTACATTTAGTCGTTAAATCAAGACCAACGGTATACACTGAGGTTGGAACAGACGCAACAATACAAGATGACATTCACAATACAAGAAAACTGACATTCCTTTTCTCTTTCCACCATATTCTCAATTCCACGTAGATATCTCTTTATGTTTCCTGGTTATCGTCTCGTAAAATTATTCCTAGCAACGACAAATGAAATGTAATTTATACTAATTCAGTTATTCTTCTTTTTCAGTTTCAGCTCCTTTCCTTTCATTTCAACGACATATAATCTTAGCAACTAACAAGTCGTTAAATAATTTCTCTCTCTTTGTCTTTCTCTGTATACGCATGAACCATACGTAAAACCTTTCAAATTATAATTCAGCAATCAAAGAATTCAGAAATTAGCAAGAACATTGCTATGTAACAAGTTATTTAGATGCCTGCGGAACAGTAAAACAGTGCCAAGAAAAGGCAGCATGTGTAGCAGTCTCGATGACATCTATTTGTACTCTACGATTCCGGCAATGACCCCACTCATTGGTTCCAGAACAAGCCTACCGTATCAAGTTTTAATCGCCTGGCGTAATTTCAATATAAATATAGCTTCTACATAGGGCAGTTTCGGCAGAGAGTAACTTGAAAGTTGGGGTCTAATGTGTAGTTTTGCTCTATTTTCGGTTTCATAACTACTTCGTTAGGTTATTTGGAATCAGGCCAGTTTGGTTCTTCATGCATAAAGTTGTCCAAGTGGACAAGTTAACTTGGCGGTTAAAGTGTGGTATGGGTTAGACGAGGCAATAAAGACATACGGCATAAAAACTACTAAAATTTAGTTACACTGTCGAACAATGTTTCTAATTTTTTACATCATAGTTACACGTTTCTTTCTGGAATTCTTTTGTGGCAGGATTAGGGTAAGTCGAGAAAACATGTGGCGAATTTCGTACGAGGTTTAAAAATTTGCCCACACAGTAACCGATTAATGCTGTTTAGGTTAATATTCACTCTTCGTTATGACAATCACTTGCAAAACACAAACACATAGAGTCAACAAACTGCAGATCTCTTAAACGTTACAGATATTAGTACATATTTTTAAAAAGAGGTTTTTAAAAAATTCAAAATATTCTCAATCCTGTAAATAGGTCTGGCCAACAAAATATATCCAAGACGCTGTTCAACCTTTGAAGAACGCCTGAAGCACCAATCTCGATTATAGTGTGATTTCTTTTAACATACAGGCTACTTGAAAATTTCGATCTTGTGAAACGTAAAGCCACGCACTTTGATAAATGGGTAGTTATCTTCATCCTTATGATACTACAAAGATAGAGACAACACGCTGCGCCGAAAAGTCGACACCTGTCTACAAAGCTGAACTACATCCCCGATGAAAGAATTCTTCATTAAAAATTGTGCTTTGTGATTGGTATAGGCAGACAGAATGTAAAAATATCACTGCAATTCTAAAAAAGAACTGGCTGTGTACTGGTAACATTGTATACTTGCATTCGATGGGTACCAGGTTCATAAACAGCCAGGCAAATGGTACTTTGAAATAGGTTAGAAAAAATCGTTTCACATATCTACATGCTTAAAACTCATTATAATCTTCCCCACTTCTTTCTGTGTTATACAGCCTCTGAAGTTAAGAAAAGTCGCTAAACACCTTAACAGTCACTCAACTTATACTCTAAAAGAACCTTCTACCGGCCGTTGAAATGTCCATATATGTGACTGCAGACGGGGCATCAAGTGGCATCGTTCGCCTTGATCGAAAGCAGTTCCCGCCACTAGTGCCAAGGAGCAGAGCCCCTCTCAAAAATTTGGTACTTGTTCGGATAGTCAAGAAATTTCTCACATTTTATGGAACACGAAGGTTCATTACCGTGTTCACAACAGTCCGCCTCCTATCCCTATTCTGAGACACATTAATCCAGACCACAACCACCCATCCTATTTAGTTAGGGTACATTTCAATATTATCGTCCCATCTAGGCCGAGTTCTTCCGAATGGTCTCTTTCTTTCACGCTTTGCAACCAAATCCCGTATGCATTTATCTTCTCTCCCATGCAAGACACATGTCCCGCCCATTTCATCCTACATCATTTGACGCCCGTAACAATTTCGGTTAAGAGTAGAAATCATGATGTTCCTCATTATGCAGCTTTTTCAAGCCTCCTGGCACTTCCCCTCTCTTAAGTCCAATGTTCTCAACGCCCTGTTGTCGGTCTTGTTTGTGAGCATGACTCACAGCCAGCCGCAGTTTGCGAATAATTTTAAGAAGTTTTCTCATACTTCTCAAGTTTCGATTTCGCAATACATTTTATTAACGGCGTAGTTACGGCACCGGAGCAGCCAGACACAATGAAAAGACGGAAGTACCATCATGGTCAAGTAAACAAATAAATAACAACGAAAACTTCCCCGCGCATCTCTGCAACAAAAACAAATTAGTCTTCGTTGTACCAGAATACTACACGAAGCCAGCAGGAAAGACTTGCTAGTATAAACATAAGTTACTCACACTGCTCAATAGTCATGTGACACTGGTGCTAATAGGTGTGAGAAAGTGATGTCAAAACGCTGTGACGACGATGTTCTGTTTCCCAGTTTGTTCTCGGAGTGAGATCAGTTTCGCTCGAGTGGGTGAGTCAGCGCCTCGCGGCTCCTCATTTAGTCGCAGCAAAGTAGAACTGCAAGTTGCAATTGTGTCACCGTATCACAAAGAGCTGTGGGGGAAAGGAAACAAGGGGCTGGCTAAGACGTTGGAGTAAAGGCGTTAAGGCGGGTAACTCCCCGACTTACATAAGGATGTACCTGCATCTAAGCGAGCTGTGAGCGTTCATCCAAGACGTAAGCTTTGGTCTTCGGTAAAGAAAGAAAATAATGGCAACGTCCACCGGGGGCCACGTACAGTTTTAGCCGGGATAGCTCAGTAAGTAACTAGACTACGGACTGCATGGCCGTGGAATCGGGGTTTGGTTTTTGTCACGAGCACAGAGCCTTCTCGCCTATCCAACGGCTCGGGGGCTCAGCCAACCTCCTAAGCAATTCCTATCGGTGGATCTCTCTCCACAAGTAGACGTGGGGTGACTAACCACTAACTTTCGTCAAGTTCTGACGTTGAGAATGCATGGAGCTACAATACCACGCCCGCATGTCTTCATGACGTGGCGCTTAAGTAAGCACACGGACAGTTTTGTCTTTACCGTGTCCTGGACGCTGCATTCCACACTTTTCAAAACGAATCACGTCTTCACAAATTCATGAGGCAAGTGCGCATATAGTTTCAAGTTACACGCAATCACGAATAAATTGTTCGGTCTGGTTATATACTTTAAAAAGAACGACAATTCAGCGTTTTGCGTTCAGACTCTAACACGACTGACGTGTATTAGTTCCTGATTTCCCATTCTATATTCCCTACGTTACACTCCAAACCCCCACACTTTACACCCTCCAATCTGTTGTGCACCCATAGAGGATAAGCAACGGCCAATAAATTAATGGCAGCCTCGTTAAATAAATTAGCAACCACCAACAGCTTGAGTGATTGGAAGTTTTCACATTTTTGTTGTTGAAGAATAAATTTTTATGGGATATTACGATGTTTCTACGGAACCTGCTCCCTCCATCTTCAGGGATAACTTGTTACCGATCTTTCGGAGAAGCTTGTCTTCAGACTATTCCAAGCCTATCCCTCGGGTGAAGGAAGTAACGCCCTCCGAACGTCAGTACCTAATTACCAATCAACACGGTGTCATATACAAGACAACTTTAATCTTGACTAACATTTTGTAAGTATGTCAGAATTTTTGAAAGTTCCAATACTGGAAGCACGTGATCAAATCTTACAGGTGGACTTCACAAACTGGAAGCTTATTTAACTGTCTTGTGTGGGCACACATTCGCATGGTTTTGATCAGTCTCCTTTGTGAAACAAGAGACATCTAACACAGGAATTCCAAGCATAATTCATAAAGCCTTCTTTCCTACTGCACAGGTATCTAAGTACCTATAAATACATAGGTCTATCACTAGGTCCATTATATAGTTATTATTGTTTTAGATTCCTAAAACCTAATTACTTACGTAAAGTCCCTCACCTTCGCCCTGTTTGTACTTCTGTGTAAATCCCGTTTCTATTCTATCTTTATACCAAATGTCACACGCTTCTAGTGGTTCGTTAATTTCTGACATCAGAATGCAAGCTAAATATAGTACGCATACGGCCGCCATCTTCTTACTTCACCTTCTAGAAAAACATACGAGAGGTACGTTTTTCGAATATTCGTTATTAGACGAAAACTAAGTTAGTTAAAATCGCCTTCTACTTTACAAGTTCGCGCGTCCGCCATATTGTTATTACTGATTAGGAAAACAACGGAGACTGGGGTGGCCCACAGTGGCATAACGTTAGTACTAAATGTTATGAAGCTAGGTCAGTTGCAAAAAACTTGAAACGGGGAAAGTGCGTGAGACACAGACTCACAAAAGCGCAAGAAATTAACGAAGACTTAAGACGCCTTTATTTCTTATTTTCATATAGGAAAAATTACAACCAGTACAATGGTCAGTGTCATCATCTCAACAACCGAATATTTCAAAGCTGAGACCGAGTTTTTGATTTGTGCTGCAGAGGGTCAACATGAGAGCACAGCCATAACTATTGAAGCTAGGATCAGCTTTTTCTAACTCACCTAAGCGAATAGCTAACATCAAGGCCTGGAGATTGAGAATAGCCCTATATAAAGGTACTCAGTGAGTAGGTCCCCCTCTCCACTATTTACCTGAGGAAGGACACAGGACCTGTTTTCGAAACGTGGTGTTCATGTTATGTAGGCTGTTTTTTGAAACACTTGGCGGCGAACGAATTTTGAAATCTGAGTGTTTATATCTGTCATATAACATAGTCACAGCCCTATAAAACTGAATCTGATGTGTTTTGTAGGGGAAATTTCAATGAATAATTCTGCTGTCGATCGTGAAATATGGTACAAGAAATTATTTATCCAAACTCGTGGAGTGAATCAGCAAATAAGCGCTTACAATTACTCATAATTTCAAGAGAGTATCAGATAACCACGATGTATTTCCAGTTGAATGTATAAACCGTAATTTATATCAAAGTCATCGAATTTTGTAATGATAATTTACGCAAAACAAATATGGAAAATGTTCGTAAAAGACAAACTTGGCAATAAAACCCCCTGACGAAATATTCTGCTATGAAAATATCGACACGTATCTCAATGCAGTTAAAGATGAGGCCGTCCGTGTGCAGACCCGGGCGCTAGATGGGATGAGTGGTCAACCTCATGCCCCGACTGCTTTATGCTCGGAGATAGAATGGTGTACTCATTCAATACAAGAATGGGTGCACCCCCTAGGGCGCTTGGACATTCTTGGAGAAGAAATGTACAACTTGTCTTTATTCGGAAGTCAAACCACGGGTCCTCGAACGTCCAGTCCCTAGCCTGGTCACGACGCCCACTGAACTACCCCAGCTCCTTGCCGAAAGATTTGATTCGTGAGTTTGGACATTGCAGTGTAGCTTCTGTCATCTGATTTATCAAAATATACGACGAAATAGAATTCTAAAGCATTACTGGTACTATAAAAAATTTGGTTTAAGAACATAAGCAAGCCCTGCAAATTCAGGTCACGGACGTGACACTTCACTTGTTCCGAAACTAATTGCGTATTCACAAAGTCAACATCGCTTCAAAGTTTCAAACTCTCAGCGTAGCTCCTTGTAATTTCTTCGATCATCGGCCATAAATAATGCACGTCTTGCATTAGTAAATGACTTTGTCCAGTTTCAATTCCCTAGTCATATTTAAAAACAAAGTTATACTAATAAAAGAACTGGGCTGAAAATAATATCAAACTCCTTTCTGTAACGAACATGTGATTAAACCCTTCAACATTGAAAATTTATTGTAATGGCTTATGTTATGCTTTAGCTATTTGAAGATCTTAAAATTATTGGACTTTCGTTAATGGCTATTTTATTGCTCTTGACACGTTTTTCCCAGCAACTCTGGGAACATTTTTGGGTGTTTTTTTGTAGTTTAAATTTTAACCAGCAGATGTTCAGTACTTCAACGTACCGTATTAATGTTATTATTTCTTCAGGTTAAAGATGCACCTGTAAATATGTATAAACGAACATGTCAAACACATGTCCTGTCCACTTGCCTATATTGTATGTAATAAATCAGCACATAATTCCATTTATCATAGGCGCTGCTAAGCAAAAGACGGTGGTTATGACCAAAGGAAAGAAAATAGGCCTAAAAATAAAGGTACATTTTTCCTGTGCGTAATTGAACACTACTAAGCATGAACACATAGGCCTATTAAAGAACTTGGCAGATTCAGTATTTCAAGTGAGTTTCACGCCCCAGTCGCTTCAGCAAAGCATAAATAGATCCCGGTGTCCTTTGGGGAGGAGGCTGGCTGTGAGACCGTGATTAGGTCTGAATGCCATGTCCAAGAGAGCAATCTCTATCCCTTTCCAGAAATCTAACTCGGTCATCCAGCCCACACACCGACTATCGCCGCTTTATTTAATGATACGTCAATGCATCAGGCAGATATTACATGGAAAGACTTTTTTTAGTTTCTTTGTGTTGGCCACACTGCTCATTATGCATACAGAAACTTGTAGCTCTGTACACTAAGTGCGTTGGAGATAAAAGTGATTATGTTTACAAATAGCCGATCCCGGTGGCCGTACGCTCTAAGGTGTAGGTCTGCGGCCACTCAATCTTTGGGGTCGAGTTTTCGAATCCCGCTGACGGCATGGATTTTCGTCTCGTGTGTTAGTTGTGTGTTGTGCAGGTAGCAGCCTCTGCGACGGGCTAATCGCTAGTTCAGAGGAGTCCTACCGGGTGTGTGTGCCTAATTGTGTGTAGTCTAGATACCTAGGCCCAAGCTGGGCTGTTGCCCCACAAAAGAAGTTTAAAAATGGTGTTACTGTCTGCACTCAAACAATACTGTGCTGCCTACAATACATTCCGTATACTTTCTGACACACCAACACAACACGCAAGACTACTGAAAAATCTGGAACTTGTAGATATCGTCATGTACCCAACTCACGGTCAACAGTTTTGATTCTTACTCCACGGAATGCTTCCAGCTTTCAAACTATTTCAAGCGCATTGCATAGAATGTTAAACAAAGAGCTAAAAATAAGTAATACATTAGTAGATCAGTTACGAATTTTTAAATGTAGCGAATATCTCACATATCACGGAACAATTTTATTGCCTGATCCATGGGAGAGATAAGAAGCACACAGAAAATGAGTTTTCGGAGAAGCTGAAGGCATTAAAGCACTTGGAAGATCTTAGCGTAGATGGTAGGATAATATTAAAATTGGTATTAAGAAATAGGATGTGAGCTGTACACTAGATTCTCCAAGCTCAGGACAGAAATAAATTGCATGGTATTCAGTAGAGGGTAATGAATTGTTGGCTAAAAAAAAAGCCACGTAACTTCTGTACTAGCTAGGCAAATGTTTGCATCTCAACAAGGACTGCGCTGGATAGAATTAGTGGGTCGGTAGGTCGTCTTGCTACGGCAAGTCTTCTTGAGGAAGCGTTCCCCAGCTTGCTACTCATCTCGCAGTGATGAGCTACATCCTACTCCACTGGTCCGCAAGTTCCCACGGACGAGGAGCACCGCGTACCAACAGCAACTCTATTTTATTACGACAAATATTACATTAGGATTCAAATGTAAAGAAGTAACTAATTGCGCTATCATTTATGAGAGTGTGCAGTAAAAGCATGCTCTAAATCATCTTCCTGTTTCTTCCCTCATATTTCTCAGCTAACCATACACAGATTTTCATTAAATTCGTTTTAAACTATATAGGCCTAACATTAAAGGGCTCACTGACACCGCAATAAATTCCTTCAAAATTTCCTGCATTCCATATAGAATATTTGGTGCTCGCAGATCGTGGAAGAACGTACATTTTTCGATTACTTCTTTTCATCATAAATGAAACTAATATCACAATTCCTTCAACAAAAATAAGCACACAGTCTTAAATATCATTTGTTTTCAGTGTCATCAAAATTGGTCACAAATACTGATGCATTTACTAGCCTTTGGACCACAAAGGTCATTTGAATAACACATAGGCTAAATATTCAGTTTCGACCTCGATAAAAAGGCACGTGCAGCACCTTAAGGCAGGCGAGGACAGTGCCATTCCATATCCTTTCCAGTTCGTTACTCACCAATCAGCCTATTAATTGACGCTACTTACAGTGACGTACCCTCAGCGTTACAAAAAGTGCAGCATATTAATGCAACTAGTCCACGATATTTCCTATCGAATGAAGAAATTCGCAGCAAAGATACTCATTTTCTAACAATTTTCATTCAATCACACATTTAATCACCGTCCATCCGCATCTGCCTACTCTGAAAACAATTAAAATTCTAATCACACAAATTAGGAAGACAGACCTTTAACTGAACACATTTAATCGTTTAATATTACTTCATTTTAGGAGACTGAATTCACCGTAATTTTCCGGGTTGTGTACTATGTATACAGTATTTCGCTTAAAAAATTTACGAAGAACTACGCGTAGGCAAATTTCATAACTTAAAACTTAGACATATTTATTGTGCACGTGTGCACGGGCGCTAAGGTTTGGCTCGGTAAGCCTACTGTCATATCTGTATTATTAATTAAGTACAACTGCATTGGAAGAATGCGCAGGACGCAAATAAAAAATGAAAAATGAAGTTTTGGAAATATACGAGTGAAGATTCATTTTCGGAGACATAAAAGATGAGAGCAAATCATGAGAGTGGTACTTTGAGAAATAGGATGTAAGTGGAATGGACTAAACTGGCACAGAATATATAGGGTATAATAATGTCAATTTATGGCAAGTGCAATACGACTTCGATTTACATAAATAAAGAAAAATTTTTGACCAGCTGTCCTTAGGGAAAAGCTGGTATAGCTCAGACCGTACAATGACTCTGCTACAGATTGGACGATCAAAGAACAGGGGTTCGATTTCCGGCACAGTCCCCCCTATGCCTTCATTGCAGTTAAATTAATTAAACCCCTTGGCAATTTCACCTCTCATACTTTAAAAGAATACCAAAGCTCATGGAATTCTTTTATAGCAAATATTTTGTCAGTATAATGCACAAACTTGGCTGTCCGCTTTTCATTAATTTTTCGTTATTGTGTGCCCTTGATTATTAAATATGCTGTCTTTGTGCTATACAAAAATTATTCAGTCCAGGAACAGTCATATTGGTGGAAGAAAGAGTTAAGAAATACTGTACGCCTCACCAGCACATTACATCTATTGAACACTGTGTGCATGACGGTTTGACATATAGTATTTTTAACTTAAGCTATGGATTTATACCGGATAATAGTGTACTTAAACATTAAATACAGTCGAACCCGTTTATAACGACATCGGTTTATACGACACCTCGCCTACAGTGTCAGATATTCTGTGGTGCTAATTAATTCGTCACTGTTAACCGTAACATCATACTCCTCGTTTATAAAAACACTCTTTTATAACGACAAATATATCCAGTCCCTTTCACGACGTTATAACCGGGTTCGACTCTATATTGACTCAGACTTTTTAGAAAAACATCGGGCAATCCGAAGCTAAAGTTGTCATGTGTCCAGCCACTTGCGTGATGCCGTTGAAAGCTACAGACGCAAGACACAAGGCTACCTTTCAATTCGTAATAATGTCGTGTCACTTTGAGAGGAAGAAGCACTTGAAGGGAGAGTTATCTCTGTACAGACCCTCTTTAATTTAGCCCTATTAAATTAATACAATAAATTAGGTCTGTCCGGATTTCTTCACCTAGTCTTCTCGTGGATCATTTCGACCCCAAGCGAGCGGCATTCCCGTTTCCTCATTACCCGGCTTCCTTCTCCTGCCAACAGGCTCCCCCAGCCACTCCTACTCGCTCCTCGGTAGACAAGCTGGCGCTCTCGCCATTATCAGAAAATTTACCTGCGGGCCCGGCGAGCAGCGTGGGAAAAGGCTCAGATAAAGAATTACATCTGTACGTAGCACAATAATTGGGAAGGGAACGGAACAAAAATTATATCTCTACGGCCTGCGTGGCACATATTTGGGAAAGACACAGAAGAAACTGGCGTCTACACGTAGCGCAATGATTGGGAAGGGGGACGTAAAAGTACATCCGCAAGTGGCACAATAATTAACAAGGACGCAAAATAAAACTTAAGACATGTAGAGGGAATAATAATTGGGAAAAAGATAGAAATAAAAATAACTGTCAGAAATCTAAGGCCTCGAAAAGTGCAATTCATTAGTCAAATCAGTATCCTACGTGTACATCTACACTGCCCTTCACATACCGCTGAAAGGCCACGGGCCTTGAGTCTCCTGGGTTTATGAACATGTTATGTAGAAATACGGTACGACCCACTTAATAGCTACGGAGTGGAAAAGTCGCCAACCCTGTACCTGCACAAGGAGACAGAAAGGGAGATGAACCCATACACCATGTCCAGGATGGGATTCGAAGGAACGACCCCAGGTTTGGAGAGGTAACGTCCTTTTTATGTGTTTATAAGACGACCATATGATGGTCATATAAGACGATCGAAATATGTTGTAGCAAAGTATATAGAATATGTAATACTCTTAGTGTGTTATTAGGACCCTGTAATCAATATTCATAAACACAACGGGATGATGGTACCTAAACTAGACGTAAAGTCAGAGCATGCTTCACATCGAGCAGGCCACTGTGATCACCTGCCTGAAGGCCTAAATACGAACACACATAAAAATTGTGTTATACGTTGCTTCATAAAGGAGTGAAATTTTGTTTTTCACCCTAACGCAGAAACACATAATAAGCTGCTTAAGAACAACAAGTTACGCAGAACATACAGGATCGAAGGACAAGATATAATAAGACTGGACATATCTACAGAATGAGGACCTATATACCTTGTATTGTTCCCATTCTTCAAATCAAGAATGATAATATGACATGTAGCACGCACGGGGAAGAACAAAATTTATACAGAATTTTACTTGGAAAGACCAATGGCGCAGATAGTATAATGACGTTAGAAAGGATCTCTAAGGAAAATGGTGTGAAGCGGGTGTCCTGGAGTCAATTGTTTCAGGGTAATATTTATTTGAAGGCATTGTGAACACAATATGATGGCACTTGTGGTCCTAATAAATGTGTTTGGCTTCTCGGACAGATGAGCAACTAACAAGTTCTCTGCAAAACAAAAGGAGGATACTGAGGCGAAATTTATAAAGATAAGAAATGAGATGACTGACTCATTACTAAATGTTCCAAAAAAAAGTAAAGTTACATAAAAATTGTAAAATAATTTATTTACTACGGAAAATTTAGCGCGTGTTTTTAATCTACAGCTATTTCATGTTTAAATTATTCTGACAGAGACTTAAAAATATAAACATTTGAAAAAATTTACTGCAGTAATATGATGCTAATAATACTAGTAGAATACCACGATACGCTCGTCAACTGTAAAATCCAATAATGGATTAAACACGCAGCTAAGACGTGCAACGTTTTACAGCAGTACAAACACATGTAGTGCGTTCAACTCAGTACTGATTCATGAAATCTTGAAATCCACATACCAATGACTTTGTAAGTAGGAACGTGGTGGCGAAACGTACTTTCAAGACGGTATTGACTTTCGTTATGAATAAAGTACTGTCAAGGTTGTGAGCCGTGTAAGATACGTGCTATCCGTCTAGAGGGTGCGTCAGCCGTGAAACCTTCCCGGTGCTGTAAATCAGGGCGTTCAGAAGGAGGAGGAGGCGTAGGAAGACAGAGTTTATTGAGACAACAAGATAATTGCCGCGTGTTCAACACAGGGAACTGCGAGCCACATGAATACCAAAGAACGTCGCACTTCCATTTACTGTGGAGTTAATGGCAGCGAATATGCGAATCTCTGAATACCTGCAAGTCCGTATCTACATATCTACGATTGTAGTCAGTACCGAAAAACGGTACCTAAACGGTTTATTCGGTTAAGCAATAAATAAAATGTTTCTTGAATTACGGCTGCAGAGTCAGCATTGGAGAATACAATTTTGCTGATTCTCGACTCATTCTTAACCTACACACTAGATGGAAATGGTCAGCTTCCGGCCTTGGCCTCACGAGTCTGTGTGGATTCCAGAGTCGGTGTGGACGCTCCGGAGAACAAATCACTGCCCCTTCCGGAAATCGTGGGTCGTTCAGTCCGTGGTCTAGTCACTAAGTCCTACTGACTTTTAAGACATACACTTATGTTTCAAAAATTTGAAGGGCTCTGAAAGGGCTCAGGGGGAGCCGGGGTAGCGTAGTCGCTACATGGACTCGCTAAAGGATGGATGGCCCGGGTTTCAAAATCCGACACCGAGCAACAGGATTTTTCTTCTCCAAACGCGTCCAAAAATGCTTAGGGTCCACCCAGTCTCCTATTAAAAGTATTGGCTTTCTGTAGAGGGCATAAAGCGGCCGAGGCATGAAGCTGATTATTTATACCAAGTGCCGAGGTTAAGAATGAGTGGAGCTATGCCCCTATTCCTACGTGCCTTCATGGCGTGGATAGAGATAACTTTCTAAATCGCATCAGGATTAGATAGTGTTGTATAGGCTTCGGTGGGGGCAGTGCTGGATATTTCTGCTGTTACCAGTGACCGAGCTGAATAAGTATGTAAAATACTCAATGGTGCAGATAATATAAAATTTTCCAAAATTTTATAGAACTCCAGTATTCACTATGATATTCACAGGCATTAGCCTGAACTAAATGTATCTTGTCCAAATTATCCCTCACCATCTAAAATCCACTTTAATATTCTAAGCTCGTTACCCGATGTCTTCAAAGTTGATTCCTTTCCCTTAAGTTTTCCGATAATATTTCGAATACTTTCCCCACCGTTCTGTTCTTAAACACGATCAATCCATGTAGAATAAAATTACAGATATTAAGAACCGCTCCACGCAAATGTGTGCCAGCAACGTTCCTTCTAAGCTGCGCGGGTGCGCGACCGCGCAGTAACTGAAATGTTCCCGCGCACACTGAATTGTTGCCGAGCAGCTGAAATTTTTCAGTTCTCATGGTAAATGTTCTTATTATGCATACTACAAAAAACTTTTAAAGCGACGCGCAGTCGTCAGGTCGTGTAAAAATTTTCTGCTCGGAGCAGTAGCATGTCCGCGCAGCCGTAAAAAAAAAATTAGAGGGGACGTTGTCTGCCAGACAAACGACGCTCGCAGTACGTTCACAAAACTGCACGATTATAACAGCCCTGCCTGTACTTATCTTATCTTGGAATATCGAAACACGAGACAACGGGCGGGATCTTGAAAGACGAGAAAACACGTCGGTACAGAATCGACGCCAGTGGCTTTGGGACTTGGGGCTGTACCCTTCAGTTTAGCAGCGGTTATCGTCTTTCAAACTTTTGAATTGGCTTCATACTGGTTCCAACCTCCTTTAGTTGACTGCAAGACTTTTTAAAAGACATCTTAGAGGTAGGTACCTACCGTCTTGGAATTCATACAACAATAATAATAATAGTAAGGGGGAAGGGTGTTTTCTTGGTTTTGAATTGCCACCCTATTTGTTCATCTTCCTACCGACCGGTTTCTCTTATTCTTTCAAGTTGTCCTGAACTTCGTTTATAAGTTCATGCTGTGTTGAGGGATGGTGTGAGGATCCGTAATCGCTGTGCCTTATGCAGAAAAGTCCGTTACGATTCTTTTCTTGGGATATCAAAGATCCCCCTTCGAAGGGTGTCACAGGTAGGGGGTTCCTTCCTTCCGGTTCTATACTCTCCTTCTTGTCTACCTTGAGTCTACAATGCTCCTACAGTACTTCACACAAGGACCCCCACCGCAGCCCTTTCCTACTGACGAATACTTAACGGATAAGATTTAAGATTTTCATGGTGAAGGCTATGAAGATGTGACGCCTTCTAGGATGTGACGACGTGTAGTTTTTCAGATGGGTGAGAACGCTATAGAAGAAATGTGGTGTCTCCGTCATTAGGGCAGAGGCGTGAGTCGATCACACGTTCACTAACAGCTCCGGAAGTTATTTCTATGTAGCTATGTTTGTAAAGGTAAAATTAAAGGAGCGCTGTCCATTCCATAAAAGAATGAAGGGAGAAAAGACGTATAGCTCCACCCCTTCTTAACCTCGGCACTAGATGGAAGTGAGCGGTTAGTTTGACGCCCCGGCCGCTTTACCCCTGGAAAAGAAGCCGGGTTCTTATTAAGTAGGTGGCTCGTTGGGCCCCAGAGTCAATCTGGAGATTCTGGAGAAAATGCTCTTTCCGCTTCCCAGATTCTGGAGAAAATGCTCTTTTCCCTTCCCAGATTCTGGAGAAAATTCTCTTTCCCCTTCCCAGATTCTGGAGAAAATGCTGTGTCCCCTTCCCAGATTCTGGAGAAAATGCTCTTTCCCCTTCCCAGATTTTGGAGAAAATGCTCTGTCCTCTTCCCAGATTCTGGAGAAAATGCTCTGTCCCCTTCCCAGATTCTGGAGAAAATGCTCTCTCCCCTTCCCAGATTCTGGAGAAAATGCTCTGTCCCCTTCCCAGATTCTGGAGAAAATGCTGTGTCCCCTTCCCAGATTCCAAACCCCAGATCGTCCAACCAATAGCTCGTCACTACACCAACTACGGTCGTTTCGTAGCAGTTCATGCAGCAGCCAAAATGAACGTTTCTCCCGATGCCCTCCACATTCTGTACTGGCGGGCCATTTTCTTTGTTGCGAAGAAAGCAGAGAAGCGCTCACTGTTATTTTACACGTCTCATACATCTGCCTCCAATACGTTCAGGTCTGCATATTTTTAAGTTGTTAGAGAAGCCTGCAATTAGAACCAAACAAGTATTGTAAGCCTAATCAATTCACCTATCAAACAGATTAAGCTAGTTCAAGCACTTATGCTGCTCACTTCAAGTCGGGGGTGGGGAGGCAGGTTTGGATCTCATCCAGAACATCCGGTTTAATGACTGAGCGTTTTCATAGTTTTTCTCAGTCCGTCCAGGCAAATTTCGGGATAGCATCTCAAACTACGGCACGGCCGCTTCCTTCCATATACTTTTCCATTTATTTTTCACCAATCCGCCTAACATTTAGCACCATACAGCATCAATTACCGACAATGTCGTCAAATACGTAAATACAATTTCAACATATATGGCAGAAATAAAAATGAATGTCTATACGTGGCACGAAATGAAGGGCCAACTCTCCGATACCGTATACGGACAAGCGTCAAACTGCAGTACAAACTTCAAAGCCGCAACACAAATGCATAATTTCTGCAGTAGATATACTGCAACCAGCCCGCATCGTCTCAAGACGTACGCGTTGCGTCAGAAAGGAGGGTCTGTCAAAAGCCGTTGCAAGATCTGCTTCCTTCCCCTCGGTAACATTTTTTTTGTACCTCCTTGAAGGTCTATCTGCAAAGCCAAAGTCACCACCTGCCAGATATAGCAAATCCAGAGCCGTGGCTGTTAGCAACATCACAGGCAGACCTAATGTGGATAACAAGGATACGGCCGGGTACCTCGGGCAGTAATTATAGTCATTAGGCTCTGGGCTGCAAAAATTGGGGTTCGACTCTCGGGGAAGGTAGAAATACCTCTGTTCTCCACGGCGTTCAGACAGGCTCTGCGGCCCCTCCATCTTCTTCCTTGGAGTACAAGCGGCCGAAACATGAAGTTGTCAGTTATTTTCATCGTGTGCCGAAGTTTAGAATGCAAGTAGCCCACACAATTTCATTGTGCGGCACCTAATTAAGCACGAGAGGAACTTTGTTTTTTACAGCAGCCTAATATAAAGCCCTTTGAATTTTCTACGCCAAGTTTTGACATTTCGCAACTCTGGCTACGCCTCTCACAGACCATATTTCCATTGAGCCACTATTACATATCATAGCTCTTGCCGGACACTTGGAATCACGGTTTCACAAGATTGGCACATTTTACATTACAGTTGCAAAACAACAAGACAGTAATTCTGACTCATAAAACTATTTTGGTACTTCGGTTTACTTCAGAGACTTTGTGGTCCTACTCGTAACTACTAACAAATTTGACTGCTACATACCTACAAGGTAACAACAGTACGGCAGTCCTTAGGCTTTTACGTAAGGATAACTTCTTATCTGTTTTCAAAATGATTACGTTCAATCCAAACAGTTGCACTGGTTGTATAAATGTGATTGATGTTGTGCTATGATCAGAGATTTAAAGTACGCAAGGCTGAATTTAAAATGGATCAGTGAACCTCAGACGGAAAATAATTTCATCGATTTTAAAGTTTATCTATAAATTCGGATGAGCCAGAAATGTGTCACAAAGACTTACGTGTGAAAAATTAAACTTATAAAAACATGGTTAAGGGGACACGTTTAGGAATAAATGCAAAGATGGGAAATTATTGAGTAATCAATTAATTGAAATGGTTCATAAGATGGTCCGACATGGCAGGATTCTGTGCTACCCACAACGAAATTTCGGGTTGCGTAACTTCGCTTTCTTCGAACGGTCGAAGTACCTAGGAATTAAATGACCAGATATCTCACTACTAGGCGGCGGTTAAAACATCTTCGTGAGTGATATACAGCGTCAATTCATAGCAGAAGTCCAAAGCTTGGAAGACCTTCCTTTCTCCACCATCAGGGAATGATGTCGCATATTTACTAATAAGACACACACTAGTCCATCTCCCAGACTTTGAACTTTTCTCCGAAATGACACTCTTTGTCGCTCGGAAAAATGTTACAAGATTCAGATCTTGTAGATGAAGGTCAATCCACTTTTTAGTCGCCATGACAACTCCCTTAAGACTTGGAAGTTGGCAAAGAAATGGCCAAAGGCCTTGTGTGGAAGTACTGTTGACAAAAGAATTCAATTTCTTCCAATGCGCGAAAAAAGGTTGTTCAATTCCGTGTACTAAATAATAAGCCGCCATGATTCGTGTCTCAGAGTTAAAATCACGATTAGTCTATTTATTTCTTTCAGCTGTGTTAGCGCCTTAAAATAGGATACCAGCAATATGCAATTTATCACGTTCCTAATTGAATCATAATCTATTAAAGGCGGAACACCACAAGATTGGGTGTGGCGACAGTTACAGGAAGTGACGTAGCCAGTGTGCGCCATGTAGGCCTACCGTATAACAACATGTAAAGAAAATGCAAAGTTATTAATGCAAGTTTCCTTTTAGTGTAGGGGAGGCACAGAGAAAAACCCCGGCACGCCTTATTATTAACGTACACTCGTGTTTCTTTCTGCAGCTGAAGGATTGTCAGCACTCTGTATCGGCCTCTTCTGGAATACGACGCCTTGCACTTTGGTAGATAGGCATCAGATTTTCGAAGGAATGTGTTGTCTCCATCTCCACTTCTCTATCTTGAAAATGGAGGCACCAATTCAACTGAAGTGTTCATACCTATCAAACTACACGGCACAGTATCCAAGATAATCGTAAATGTCACGCCCAATACCGTGACAACCACAAATCCAGCGAAAACAGCCTACTGTCCCGTGTTCATGAGGTTAATATTGCTGAAGGGAATAAACAAAGTTTTATGGCAGTCTTTGACTTGTAACATGATAACGAAATATGGTTGTAGTGTAGAATGTATGTTTGTTACAAACTTACAATGATGTTACAGGTCTATTAGCTGCCACGGTAAGAATACAGAATATAAGAAAGGAGGGTGGACGTGATTACGATAAACTAGAAAGGACTCAGGAGGGACGTGACACTGAGCTTCTTGCCAGGAAAGACTAAGCAAAATCATGAGTTACTTGAATTAGAAAATTCTGCGGCCAAGAAAAA
This sequence comes from Coptotermes formosanus, assembly GCA_013340265.1. Classification (NCBI taxonomy): domain Eukaryota; kingdom Metazoa; phylum Arthropoda; class Insecta; order Blattodea; family Rhinotermitidae; genus Coptotermes; species Coptotermes formosanus. The sequence continues at coordinate 345,450 of BLKM01000655.1, forward strand.
TTCTAAATTGACAGTCTTGAATGTGAATTACACGCGTACGATGAATGATACTGGGTCTACGTAACAACGCCTTTCAACTTCTTCAGTTAATTTTTATAGCGTCGAATAATTATTTGTCAATAGTAAATTAGAAGATGAGTAAGGAAACGGTAACTGTTTACCTTAATATATGGTGACCTTTCCGTGGAGTGGCTGAGTATTAACGACAAACAACACTGCTGGCCTATTATCGACAAACAACACTGCTGGCCTATTATCGACAAACAACACTGCTGGCCTATTATTGACAAACAACACTGCTGGCCTGTTAACGACAAACAACACTGCTGGCCTGTTAACGAAGAAAAACCCTGCTGGCCTGTTAACGACAAACAACACTGCTGGCCTGTTAACAACAAAAAACACTGCTGGCCTGTTAACGACAAAAAACACTGCTGGCCTATTAACGACAAACGACACTGCTGGCCTATTAATGACAAACAACACTGCTGGCCTGTTAACGACAAACAACACTGCTGGCCTATCAACGACAAACAACACTGCTCGTCTATTATCGACACGCAACACTGCTCTCCTATTATTGACTAACAGAACTGCTGGCCTATTAACAAAAAATAGCACTGCTGGCCTCCGGCCTGAGACTTAAACCCGGGAACTCATGAGGAAGAAGCAGGAGTGCTGGCCTGTGGGTGTAATGTTTAAACACAACGGGGTGACAGACATCGAATTAATCCGGTAGTATACTTCAACACCCGAGAAGCTAATGGTTCAAACCACTAAGAACAGATAACCTTGAAGGTTCTTGGTAAACTGCATCCTTAAATCAAAAAGAATAAGAGTAGGGGCTATAACACCTTTGATAGTGTGTTACAGTTATTTGTTTCCAAGTCACACAAATTCATATACTATAGTGATGCACGCAAAATAAAATCTGCTACTCTGTTACCCTAGAAATAAAAAGCTGAGAAGTAAGTAAAGAAATAGAGGCGATTTTTAGGATGCAATCGTTCATTTTACGAAACCTAGACGAGATAAGGGGCAAGCATTCCGCGCCTCATAAAAGCGCATAAAACAAGCCATACGACTAAGCTGTCAATTGCAGAAGGTGTAAAGGAGATATGTGTGCCGGGCCGTTCGTGAATTGCAGCAGTATTCGCAAAGCACTTCCTTCCGATAACCCCACCCACCCCCATAGACAAGCACCCTGCTTATCACCCCGACACATGCCGAGATGTTCGCGAAACGCCCGCCCTACCGTGCGTTGTAAAACAGGGGTGTCCATTCCTAATAACAAATACTGATGCCGTCGTCACATTCGTGTTATTTAGTTTACGTCGTCCACATCGCAGAGTCTGTGGCGCCAGAAAAATGAAATGGAAAGAATCTGGAAGGAAACAGCCGTGGCGTAATCGAGGTAGGCCAATTATCCAGGCTCTTCCTTGGAAGGACTGAGGAAGGCCATGAAGAATACCAATAAGAATAACCAAACGTATCACCTTCCGAACAGGTGTCTAAGACGTTTGTCGCTGCATCACCTGACTTGGTATCATTCGCATTAAGACAAATATGAACATAGGTAATATATGTTGGTAGTGTCTAGCCTTCCTAGTGTTCCTAAGCAAAGAATCAAAGCGAATGAGATTAATATGTTGTCTGTGTACGCTGGTCCCCTAACCCAACTTTTGAACTGGTCACCGATTTTCACAAACTTGGTATTTGGTATTAAATCCATGAGGACCTGTAACACACTAGCCCATAATCTACACTGACTGTTGTACTATTAGTAATTTACGCTACGTACATATGAAATCAACAACACCGCATTTGTAAGACAGGTAATTTACAATAGCAAAATGTGCTTTATGTGTCGCACCCGCAACTCATTTCTTCATTTTAGCATGACGAGAAGAATGGAACTTGACGCACCCAGCGTACTATTTATTTATTGCCTACCCGGAGGTAGAGTTCTCCTTGTGTTTAATTAAACATTATGCTATGATGCATACGGGGAAGTACAGTCATAGTTTCATTCACTCTTAACCTCGACGCTAGATGGAGATGAAAGGACAGCGCCACGCCCTGGCCGCTGCAACCTATGGAAAGGGCACTAGGCGTCCACTGCCTAGACGTTTTGTGGGTCCCAGGGTCGGTATGGATAACCAGGTTACGAGAAAAATCTCTTGACCCTCTTGGATAACGCTCTCGAAATGTAAGCTCACAATTGTGTCAGAATAGTGAACCAACAGTGCTGCTTTGAGCAAGTATCTTAAGAAGCTGGTGGTCCATCTTCCTTATACACCATATCATATCCACAGGCTATCAACGGAAAACACGAGACATAAGCTCATTAAGAGCTATCGGGAGATCCTGTGGTCAGCGTGACAGCTGGAGGACAGGATGCGAGGGGGCCATACAACACATACAGCACTGCATGGTTGAGATCACACCCACCGGAACAGTAGCAGTCAATGCTATTATGTGCAAGACGATGGGCAAGGAAACTGTATTCGTATCTTGCGTGGTTTATCGTATTCATATAAAGCACACATTTTACCTACATTACAGAAAATGTTATAACGGTCATGAATAAAGGTACTATTCGGAGTGCGCAATTTGCTATGTGATTTTTAGCGTTCAGGAACTCATATTGACTTATATGATAGATTATTGGATGGCCGTGAATAATTAACTGGAAAGAATGTCAAAGGAAGCAGTTGTGCCTAACTTTAATGTAATCCAGAAACATGAAAAAGCAAGCCGCTGGACCGCGTGGCCTGCAGGCCTGGAATAGAATATGAGGCGACGAAGTGTCAAAGGAAGCATCAGTCGTCCCTACAAGACCACGGTCCTGCTCACGGCACTCAGTAAAATTTCTTGGGTTGCTAAAAGGCTCTTTGTTATATGCTAAAGTAAACTGAGGAAATGACATCGAATGAAGAATTAGTGGCTTGTGGAGGAATGCGGTCAAGGCCTATGCTCAGGAACAATCTTACCACTTATCTAGAGAAAGAACAGCCAATCGCACTTCCGCAGTCACCTCTCTGCCTTTAGCGTGTGCCCTGGTTACCCACGACACTTAAAATTTTTATATCACGAGTTACTTTAACTGCTCGCTAATGGTTGCAGATCATGTGGTGATTTCCTCTGTATGGACCGAACTTCTCTCCAACGCAGGAGTTCGAAAATTTTCAGACTGTTCAGATAACACATTATTTGAGGGGGTAAAAAGGTAAATTCACCCTATAACAGACCATGAAGGCCCAGACGGGGAGTAGAATTATAGCTCTACTCTTTCTTTGACCTCGGCACTAGATGGGGTCGGTGGTTAACGTCACGTTCCGGCTGCTTTACCCCCGGGAAGGAGATTAGGTACCTACTGTATCGGAGGCTGGGTGGGCCCCAGGGCTGGTGTGGACGGCTGTGGAAAATCTCGCCCCCACCAAGACTCGATCTCCGGCCCGTCCAGCCCGTAGCGAGTCTCTATACCAACTACGCTATCCTGGCCCACTTATTTGTAAGGGGTTCGATCCTAAATAATGGGAGACCACATTTTCTAAAAAAAACTACCACTCACTGGTACGGAATGATTCAGTTGCAGTGAGCCAGAACAAAGTTCCGTAAACTGCGTTGGTATGACAGCGCAATGTGCAGAACTGTTTGTATTCAGTTCTCTGGTGTTTCCTTTCATCTATACGGTTCCAGGGGCAAGATGCGGGTATGATCAGTCCTCGAGTAGACCGTTCACACGCGGAAAAGGTATCTCGCATTTTTAAAAACCCCCAGCGTTACATACATATGCTTCTACTTGTATATATCAGTTTTCTTTCGCCGCTCTTATCAATTTAGGCCTATATGATGCCTCACAGTGTACAAAACCACTGCGTAATACTGAAAAGTGCAATGTCATTCGAAGTTGCAGTGCTGGTGATCATTACAAATCGGAAGCTAGGTATTAAGAAAACATCTCTGAAAATCACAGTCTCCTGGGATGACACCGTGCTGACTGGTAATCACTTACAGACTTTTAAGAAGTTTCATGCCTCCTTATTCACGATAGACCATGAAAACTACACTGAACGCGGCCTCAGAAATCTCCTTCGAAACATCGGTAACTAATCACCAATCAACACGTCGTCATATTCGAAAAGACTGCAATCTTCATAAACAACGCGGGCACACCGCATATAACACAAAATATTTGTGGTTTTTAGAGTCCTTTAAACAAAATCAAGTCTTTGTTTAATGAAATGAGTGGAACAACCGAACTCCATACTCAGAGGACCTTGTCTGTTACGAAATAACCATTAGCATGCTGCACAAGAAAGTTCAATTTGGACGTAAGCAGTATTTATGTAAGTAGACCAAAAATATAGGTCTACCGTACGGTGTCATAATTTTTACTAAACATTCAGCGGTAGCCTAAAAGGGCCATGCAATAATAGAGTTGAGGAATTTAATTTAGAAGAATTTTGCCCGAAATCTTGAAAGAAAGAGACGACTATGTAGACCTAGACGTAGAGGGGAGAAAAATGGCGGGTTGAGTTCGAGCTCAGGTCAGTCCATGTGAAACTTGTGAATAATATGGCAATGAGACCGGTTTCTCTTCGAGTATTTTCTGTTTTCCCTGCCACTAATAAACCACCAATGCCCCATAATCACATTCATTTACCCACCACAGACGTTACATGATCTTAGCAACTGAGAGCATCGTTAAATAAAACACTTTTCTCACTCTCCCCCTCCCTCTTTTCTCGTTTCCGAAATTATTTTCGAAGATAAGGATTGTGACCGTTTGGAGTGGATTAATAAGGCTCAGGATATGGACCAGCAGTACACTCTTGTGCACATGGTAATGAATATCCGGGTTGCACAAAATGCGAAAAATTTCTTGACTCCCTAAGTGACAATTAACTCATGAAAAAGGACGTCAAAATGCAAGGCAAAGCTGTCACTGTGCACATCATGGACACGTAATTACGACGGGAGTTGAGGTAAAGCTCCACTCATCCTTAACGTCGGTAGTAGATGAGGTGACTTGTCAGACTCACGCGTCAGTCGCTTTACTACTGGGGAACGAGTCCCAAGACAGCCATTACAGTCTGGGTGGGCCCCAGAATTGGTCTGGACGCGGTTAAGAAAAGACTGTAATGCTTCTGACTGGTTACAATGCCACTGTCTGGTTTCTGTTGCCGATATTAATGTAGAGCTGTAATGATTCAGCAGTTCACTAGTAACGAGCTGAAGGTATGTCACCGGTACTCAGTGATCATTTAACGTTGGTGAATCTCATATTGAATAAAGCCGTGATGGCTGATCAATTAACCGTATGGAGTAGTCATTTCATGGGAAGTGTACAGCAGACCTGTCAGTAAAAAACCTCACACGTTTATATAAAACCCGAAGGTACGAAATGTGTTTTGGCGATTAATGGGATTGTGAAGATTATGATTATGATCATAATGATGATGATGATAATAATAATAATAATAACAATAATAACATATTCAATTCTGTATTTAGCCTACGTGTCTCAACAGCCTAGGGGTTAACTTAGTAGTAGTAGCAGTAGTAGTAGTCGTAGTAGTAGTAGTAGTAGTAGTAATGATAGCAATAGTACTAATAATAATGCCATTATTGTATATCATTCCATTATTGTGGTTACTTTATTATTGTTGTCATAATCATCACTTTCAATGCTAGAAGTACCTATGTACTGGTGACGAGAACATGCGGATAAAATCGCAATAACACAGCATGTTTGTTGGACATCCCCACTACGAAAGAATTCCTTATACGGACGAAAACTGAGTTTGGCCCAAATATTCAAAGACCTCCACTGAAGCCCTGCAAATCACGCGACGTTTCAGTGGCGGTACATATTATAGTCAGCTTTGTGTTTAATAATGAATTTTAACAAGTTGTGCATTAATCAGCTAAGCTACAGCTTGACGATATGCACAGCACGAACAGGGTAGTAGCGAAGCTGCACAAGGGGTGCAGCGGCATCACAATAGCTCAGCAGAAATGTGGGGGGGAGGGGGTTGCTTGCATTCGGGACAGGTGTTACAGCAGGCACGAGCCGCACATCTGACAGTTGCTTCTTGTTTTGCACCTTGCAGGCTGTGCTATGGGAAACTGAAAGCCGCCGTACACACAGCACACGAGAGCAAGAGAGGGGAGGCCAAGCGGGGAGTCACACCGGCGGGGGAGCGGAGGAATATCCTCCTTCAGCCTGCCACTGGCTACGTCACCGCCCCTACCACAAGCCAAGGGGAGAGAGCCCTCGGCCAATAAGAGACGGTGATTCTTATGATGTCATCAGAAGAGGAAGCCGAATGTTTCGGGTTGTATGGAGATAAACTGTTGAAGAAGGCAAAACGAACGAGACAGCGCGTGGACGCAGGCGAGCCAAGAAATAGTTACTCGTCAATTCCGAACTTCAGTTCGCGGCCGACTTTCCTCAGCGGTGGTCTGTACGGTGCCATCTTCAGCCAGAGCCACCAACACTTCGGTCTGTTCGGACCGGGCTTCGGGCCCACCAAAATGCTCAACGAGCTGCTGGGCCGCCAGGCGAAACAGGCGGCAGATGCAGCTACCACACCGGACAATATGATGACTATGGACTCTGCCAGTTCCGATGGCAAAGTGAGCTATGACTGTCTAAACGCGACTTCGGTTATTCGTAGGGGCCTCGACGAGGACGGGAGCCCGCCCCCTAATGATATCGCGCACCACATGCTGAGAGACATTTTACAAGGTCGGAAGAAGGATTTGATGACACTCGAACAGGAGTTGCGCGGTGTGAGTGTGAGTGGAAACGGTGGAGAGGCGAACTCGCCCGACAACAACAACAGTATAAACAATAATAACAACGAACTGAAGAACGGTGGTATAGTGAGTGCGGGGGGTGGTGACACTAGTGACACGGACACTGGCAAACCTCTAACAGTGAACGGGGGGGACATGGACACGTCCGACGTGAACAGTGCAGAGGATGAGGCTGCCGCGGCAGCAGCCATGGAAGAAGCACTTAGTGAGGTCGGCGTTGTGTCCAAACAGCAGCAAGCCGAGCTTATGGAAGACGCGCTCAATAGTATGAACGGTGGTGGTGCCTCCGATTCGGAACCCTCCATGGCGTCACCAGCGTCAGAGTCATTAGCGAATCCCAAGGACGACGTGGACGCCGAGACGCCGGGGACCGCGGATCTGAACAAGGAGCAGGAGTCACCATGCGCGCCACCTGTAGCACCTAAACCCGAGCAGCTGGAGTTGAAGCGTGCTCGCGTTGAGAATATAGTGTCGTCCATGAGGTCGAGTCCGGCGCTACCTGTGGTAAATGGTTGCAAGAAACGCAAACTGTACCACCCGCAGCAGCATGACAACAGTGCTGAGCGATACAATTCGTCGGGCTATGGTCTGGGACTGGGACTGGGGCTACTGCTCGACGATGATGACGAGATGGAACCCCCAGAAGTGCGACAGAAGCGCGTCGAGAAGAATGCACTCAAGAACCAGCTGCGTACGATGCAGGAACAGCTGGCAGAAATGCAACAGAAGTACGTGCAGTTGTGTACGCGCATGGAGCAGGAGTCGGACTGCCAGGACACTGAAGACGTTACAAGTGACCTGGATCAGGACGGCAACAGCATGCCCATACCGGATAAGCCCATGACGACGCCAATGACGACGCCAATAACGACGCCCGTAACGACGCCTATCAAGGAAGTCGTGCCCTGCTCGCCTATCACTAATCAGCCAGGGCTTTCCCCTGCGGTATCCAAACTAGTGTCTGCCAAATTACACCCTCATCAGAACGCACCTCATCCACCTCATCACCAGCATCCCTTGCTCCCAACTCTGAACGGCGGTTTATCGCTCCTGCAACAGCAGCAACATCACCAGCAACAGATGCAACAACAACAACAACCTCCTACCCCTCATGGCCCACAGCATGAATCCCACCCTCAGCCACCACTCTCACATCACCACCAGCAGCACCATCACCACCATCATGCCATCAGCAATGCGGCAGCTATGTACCTGGGCGTCAGCCATAAACTTTTCCTCGAAAATGAGGCCCGTCTGGCGAAAGACGCGGCCGTCGCGGCAGCAGTGGCAGCAGAACAGCAGCACCAACACCAGCAGCAGCAGCAACAGCAGCAGCAGCAGCAGCAACAACAGCAGCAGCAGCAGCAGCAACAGCAGCAACAACAACAGCAGCAGCAACAGCAGCAACAACAACAGCAACAACAGCAAACTCAACAGCATCCGAACCAAAGTCAGCAGCAACATGGCGGGGGCCAACCCGGCCCGCCCCAGCTGCAGGCTAACCACCCCCACCAGCCACCACCGCCCAGCCAGCAACAAATTCCCAAAAGCTCCTCTGTATCCACGGACTTCTCAGAGCGCTTCTCTCTGTTCCGGAATAATGTCAGTGCTATGGCGCCTGTGTCCGGCTCGGACCTGGAGGGCCTGGCCGATGTGCTCAAGACGGAAATTACGGCGTCGCTCACGAATCTCATAGATTCCATCGTAGCGCGCTTCGTGCAGCAGCGCCGTTTCCTGGGTAAACAGTCTGAGGCGGCGGCGGCAGCAGCTGAACAGCTCAACAAAGACCTCCTAATGGCCTCGCAGCTACTGGACCGGAAGTCGCCCCGTACGAAAGTCATAGACCGAGGGGGTGCAACAGGAGGAAGTGGAGGCGGCAACGTAGGTGGCCCCAGAATAAACGGGAATGCGTTTCCAACCCTCGGCATGACGCACACAAACAACAACCCCGAGAACAACATTAACACTATGAACCTGCCACACGTTAGGCCATCGCCTACGGCGGCAATGTTTCAACCTCCTAAGGCCCCCGGAAACGTTAACAATTCTGCAGCGGCGGCGGCGCTGTACTCGTCCATGAGCGGCCTTGGGGGCCCCCACATGAACCCCTTCTGTATGTCTGAAGGGCGGGAGGGAATGCCTGAGCAGAATGAAGCACTGAGCCTCGTAGTGACGCCCAAAAAGAAGCGCCACAAGGTGACGGACACCCGCATCACGCCGCGAACTGTGAGCCGAATCCTGGCTCAGGACGGCATGACAGTGACAACTGCAGGCCCCTTGCAGGACGGCACACCGACGAGTAAATATGGCAACCTTATGGCCTCCACGAGCGGAGGTGGCGGCGGTGGTGGAAGCGGAGCTGGAAGCGGCGCGGACTCACCACCTCCGCGTCCGTACCATCCGCCCCCGCCACCTATCCTGCCGGTGTCACTACCAACGTCAGTTGCCATCCCCAACCCGAGCCTGCACGAATCGCAGGTGTTCTCACCCTACAGCCCGTTCTACAACGCGCACCATCAGCAACAACAGCAACAGCAGCAGCAGCAACAACAGCAGCAGCAGCAGCAACAGCAGCAGCAGCAACAACAACAACAGCAACAACAACACCAGCACCAGCACATGGCATCCTCCAGTCCGCCCGGAGGCATCGGGGTGGGCACTGGAGATCCACGAGACTCGCCGCCCCTGCCTCATCCTCCCACGCTCCTCCATCCCGCTCTGCTGGCGGCGGCGCAGCATGGCGGCTCTCCGGACTACGGTCACCTGCGCGCCAGCTCTGGCATGGGCGGCGGTGCTGACAGCGTCGACCGGAACTCCGACTGCAACTCAGGAGACGGGCCCTACGATGGCATTCAACCAACAATATCCTTTAGCTATACTACATCGAAACAGATAACGAGTAAGTTGCAGACCTTGCTATCAGCATGAAAACACAGCTGTCTAGATAACGCCACTAAATTTTTATTACTGCTTATATCACTTTCATCTGGTTTCTATTTCGATAAAAAAAAAGTCCAACATTTACTTGACATCCTCACGATATAAGTTCACGTCAAAAATATTCACCTACTACTTTGTTAGAAACCAATAATTCACATTCTTCTCCAGTTAGACATCTGTTGATGTTGTTAAGACAAATTTCCATCTACGTACTGATTTCTGTTTGAACAGTGCGCTGTCAGGGCAATAAAAGTTCGTACAATGCAAGTTGTAATAAATGAATTAAGACTCTCTCGCGCGCACTTTGCTCTGCCTCTGCCAGAAAATGTAGGCTACAGACATTGGTTTCGTGAAAAAATAGAGGGCGGATCTACTTTAACACAAAAGACAGACATGAAATAAGTGTCCGCTACGTTTAACGTGCAGTTCGATATCATGTATACATGACAACGTAAGGAAGACCTGGGGGGGAAAAAAAGATGTCATATCAAATGCACAAACAAAGATTATAGGCAGGCGACTGAACTTCTGAAAGGAAAGAATTATGAATTTATGTTTCTCCGTCATCATGCAGTCCGTCTTGTGCCCCACCTCTTATTATTACGTCGTTTCTTATTCACTGGACAAAATGCGACCTCCCTCCGCCGGCGTGAGAAATATAACCGGTGTAGTTTATTATTGTTTGTCTTTCCATCAAGAAAAGTCTTCATTCATTTTTATTTCCATCCGAGATTACAATCTTACTTTCGAATGAAAGATATATAATTCAAGATCTGAAATCAGCACACCTTCCATATCATGTACACTGTACAACTTGTTAAAACACGCAACGTAAACATTTTAACGATTCAATTCTAACAAAGAAAAATTCCTTCACTGATTACACATATTATATCCATTACGTAATCGGTGATTGTTAAAGGACTACAGATATATATGCCTCTAAGGTCTAATCACTGCTGAGTTTCTTCCTTGTTGTAACTCACTGTGATAAAGCGTGGACAAATTACATATGTTCAGAACGCGTTGTAAATAATGTGAAAGCAAACCGGGAAATATAAATTATCTTCAGAATTTTATATTCTAATTTCACAGGATAAAAATTCTTTACTCCTTACTGAAATACACATTATATCTATACAGATCATTACTTTCAAAAAAACCGTACTAGAACCTTAAATGAATTACAAGGGATCTGCTTCTATATTCACAAGTAAGACTGAAAATTTCATACTACGTTTTATAACGCTGCAAGTAAAATAGTAAATCATGTGATTTTACTTAGAAGTAGGATATATAGGCCTTGCGTGACTGTATGGGAACTTCCAGTTCTTTCCTAGTACAAACCTCGTTCTCTTCTTACTAATGGATAAACACAATTGCTACCTTGCCCTCGCACTTATTTATCTTTCATCAGTATTATTTTTTCAAGAATATTACTTCGAGACGAGTTCTGTCCAGTGCTTACTTCAGAATATGTATTAAAAAGGCAGCTGTTCCACTGTGGGCAATACGCCCGTTCCCTAGCAAACATATTATAAATGCTCGTGACCACAAATCCTTTTGCATGTTTGGGTCACAGGTTGCTAACAAAGTCATAGGTCTTGAGGGTGTAAGTGTGTCATTATATAACGTAAATCTTCTACTGCCAGTTCTACGATTAACAGTGGTTTGTGTCTTGTTACTTTACTTGCCAGTGTGGGGCGTAAAATTAGCCTGTCCGAGATCAGCTACTTATGGAGACATCCTACTTCCTTGGACACAAAAGGCAAATAATCTTGACTTTTAAAATATACGGTTTTCCTGGCGGGGTATGTTCAGATGTACTGCTCTGGGTTATAATTCTGTGTGTACTGGTAGGTCGTTACTGAAATTGAACCATGAAAATGGAGGCAGTATCTTCTGATGAAACACTTTATCTACCTACCAGACTATATAAGCAGTGTCACTACTCAGAAACTCTGAACAAATGTTGGTTACTTCGCATAATTATTTTTGGCCACCATCTACATTAACAATCGCTCGTTTACGAAGATGGTATTATTATTATTATTATTATTATTATTATTAAATACTTTGTACTCTGTGTCCTGTAATTTTTAATGCCCTGTGTCTTACTTTATTTGAACACGACAAAGCACACTGTTTGAGAAGGCAATAGGATTTAGATTAGGAAAAAGGAATATATACGCTGGTTCGTGTGGGGCTTGGTACTTAGGGGATTTCGTGTTTACTTTCCGTGTGCTCAACGTATAAGCAGCTTCCGTCTCCTTGTAGGAATGAAATGTTCTCTTTTAAAAAAAACAATACTTGCAGTCGTACAGCTTCGTATTTCCTATTTCTCTCCTCAGCAGAAACCCCCTTCGTTTTGTGGCCATCCTCAGGTCGTCCCTCTCCATTGTAGTAAGGTTTAGTCAGAAGCCTTACCGCGGAATGACATACACGAAACCCCAGATCTAAACGACAGACACTTGACCTCTCTGACAACTTTTGTTTTTGTTTTTCGCAACATTTTCGTACTTTTAAGATACTGGTATGTCACAAATCAAAGATTGGGTCATTGTTCAGGTGGTTAGTCGCAGACCTTTTGACAGCGAAGCCCCAGGTTAAGTTCGAGAGCGGTTTATGTAGGATTTGTGCTGGAAAAAGTGACACTGCGACACGTTTTTCTCCCAGTACTTGGGTTTTCCCCTGTCAGTATAATTCCAAAGCATACTTATTCATTAATGTATCACCAATGGTATATAAACTTAGCAATTTACAGTGTTGTTACATAACACACTTAAAAAAACAAAACTTCCATTTTAGACGGATGGTCGTGTATAATGATACATTCAGTTGCATGTAAGGAACGTTGTATGATCTTGTTGAATCCTTGGCTTATGCTTGCCATTTCAGTGCTGTCAGTGTTTTGAAAGACCTGCTTTTTATTTTCATTAACAGACAGCGAACAATTTAGCATTATTTCCTTAGTGTTTAAACTTGCTGACTGGAGTTCATGTAAACATTACCGGTGTTCCAATGATTGTCTTTGTTTCCCTTAACTGGTTACCACTCCTCAACCCTCACTCCGATGCACCTGCGGAAAGCCAAGCTGATGTTCTTCTGGGTACGGTACCCCAGTTCGGCTGTTCTCAAGATGTACTTCCCAGACATCAAGTTCAACAAGAATAACACCGCTCAGCTAGTCAAGTGGTTCTCCAACTTTCGGTAAGTGATCGTTTTCAAATTTACAACTATTATATGTGTAAGACGCAGATTGTAAAATTACTGGCTAGTTACAAAGTTTGGAAAGGGTGTAGCTTAACCTTTTATGTAGGTCACAAAATTCCTAATGGCCTTATTTGCAATTAGTTATGTTTAATTACCGTCTATTTGTAAAATCTGATTAAAGCTTCACAATAGGCATATTTCATATAAAAAATTAAAATTATTGTGTGACAGTGTGGGCTGAAAGGTGAAATTCCTCTATAATGTACGTATACAGGTCTTTAATATCGAATTCAGAAAGACATCTGTCCAGCGGTTTAATTCACACCAGGTCACAGACGGACGAACAGACATGACTTCCATACAACGCCTAATGTAAAACCACATAAAGAACACGTAAACACCAAAGTAATAGAGAGTTGTCACGATTTTTGCGGCTTTCCTCAGTAGCTCCACAAAATGTCGGGGCTGTGCCTATACAAGAGAAGAGGCAGTCTCCTTTCACAACCGAACTTTACATTCACAACAATCTCCCCATGTCATTCAAATCTACATAAACCGTGCAGCTGAAATTCACAGTCAAATAAGCCAAAAACCAATCAACTTCACTCATACCTGACAATAGACTAGGCTAAGGATTTAAATTCCTCGCTTGCAAATACACCGACCCTGGATTATGCATGCAGTTGCAGTTTTGTGTGGAGCGTAGGTAAAGACGACTTTAAATGCGTAATTTAATCAATAGGATGGATATTAGACAAACGCAATATTTCTACGTATAAAAGAATCTAGTCACTCAATCCACGTAAGTCTGACCGAAGCAGGCGTGAGAAATATTTCATGAGACTCAAAATGTGCAGACATATGAACGTGTTGCATGCATTATGGACGGCTAAACAAGTTCACTGCTACTGCCTTTGTGGATCACACAGGTACCACAAAATGGCTAAAGAGACTACATATCTTCTAGTTCTTATCAGAAAGCAGTCGTAGATTCCAAGCGCTTGATACACATAAAACAGTCTGCAAATATACATCAACAAAACATCGTGTTAGAAGTTACTTCTTTATCAAACGTCCTGACTTCCTTTTGCTTCAAATACGCCTACACCTGGCTAACTAATTGATCTGCACTCCACATGGAAATGACACGCGTAAAATTTAATATTCAGTCAATGTTCCCTCTAAGCTGCGCGGGTGCGCGGCTGCGCAGTAACAGAAATGATCCAGCGCACATTGAATTGTTGCCGCGCAGCTGGAATATTCTTATTATGCATATTGCAAAACTTTTAAAATGCCGCGCAGTCGTCAGGTCACGTAAAAGTTTTCTGCTCAGAGCAGCAGCAGGTCCGCGCAGCTGTAAAAAACATTAGAGGTAACGTTGCAGTCAGCAGTCATTCCCCTTTCACAGATAACATAATATTAAATTCCGGGCAAGCGAAAACCTTTCATATATATCCACTGCTATCCTAAGATCACTTTCAACAACTCTTCGCATTCAACTGATCTGATTCATACCTTCCTATCACACTGCTATACGAATCAGCTATAGTGTCGATACACAAATTTAAGTTTTCGATACAACAGGTTTCACATTCGTAACAAAATATTTGCGAAATGAAACTGATTCAAGCAGTCAGCATGTTAAACACACAACGTACAAACAATATTTGTGCAACAGACAGGTGTAAACTGCCTTATGTACAACACTGCTAGCAACTAAATCTGAACGAAAATATTCACGTCACAATCCAGCCAAATCCCTTAACTCAGCGCTGATCATGAATCAAATACTTAGGGTAGTTTTTCTTTCTTGCGGTTCGCGAACAAATATACGTTTGGTGACTGTACAGTGAAAAATTAATGGAGGGGGTATAAAGTTGATTTACGTGCTTTTGGCACAGTGTCTAACATGTAATGTAAAATCAAAATACGCAATATGCATACGCTTCTCTGCAGTTTTCTGGCTTGGGTAAGTTATTTCCTCCAGCACATCAAAATGCTTGTGGCATTATTAATGATCATAGAAAATGGTGGAATTCTGCATGTGTAGGCCAGAAAAGAATTACGTACAAAGATATCGTCAGCTAAAATAAAAGAAAAACTCTCTTGCGAAACTAGACAGGCCAGTCTTAAAGAAATGGGATGGGATGGATTGGACCGGATTCGGCGAAGAGTAAGGGGCGGCTATGAACACGAAAATGAACCTTCGATTTTCATAAAAGACGTAGTATTTGATTGTGTGAAAAGCTAAGAGATTCTCATGAAAGACAGTACTTGGTGTAGTTAGTTAACTGTACACGTCTAAATATCGAAATATAATACTTTAGCCTACGAGTCCTCTTTTAACCATCTTTCAATCATTGTAATTATTATCATAACAGAAATGACACAGCAACGTTTATTGGTCTGAACGTAAAATTGAGATCTCAACTATTAACACGTTTTAACACAACTGTACACAGTACATGCTGGAAAATTAAACTATAGGCCTGAAGATTGCCATATTAGGTCGAAACATGTTGCCAGAGAAAAGTATAAATCGCTCATGCGGCGGCAACTTATCGCAACCCAGACAATTCCTCAAACTGCGATACCCGCATTACTACAGATCTGCGTTACAAACACACATTCTGTCAAAATGTTGTGTCCCCCCAAAAAAATTGCTTCTCTTTATACTTTCGTAAAAGCAAAATATGCTTACATTTTGGTCTATTAAGGATCTGTCAAATATTTTCTGTCTCCAATAAAAATGTGTACCGATGGGTTACGACTAATTGCTGTTTCATGAGCGATATAATATACACTTACTTTTTGACGGTAATTAAATCACTATTGCAGTCAACACAACGGGATGACAAACATAAAAATTAACATAAACATTTGAAACTTATTAAATACTTGTCTTTATCCTGGCCCTTAAAAGGAGATGCAGGCCACAATTTGCTAGATTTCGTATTTCAATTAGATTTTGAAATGACGATTGCATTTCGTAGATTTTGTATCCTTTTAGAGACTTAACATCAAAAGCTACTGAATGTAATTTATAGACCTGAACGTAGCGCCTGCTGACTGCAAAGTCGCTCTTTCCTTATTACTTATCCGCAAATTTCTTTGCAATAACCGAGTGTGTGCAACAAACGGTTAAATATATAGGGTGCACGTTTTCAAGGACAACTTTCCTTTATGATTGTGAGCATTGTTCGGTATTTATTTTGCTGCGGTGCTGCAGGGATGAACTTCTTTGTGCTGCCCCAACCACGAGGTTCGCGTGTAGGCCGCCGGTTACACAGCGCACAGATTCATACATACATGCAACATAGAGCATACCCATATACACTGCACAGTATAATCGGGTCATATGCAACTGAGGACTTGACGTCTGAAGTTCGCCGTAGCAGTTCTTGCAGCAAGTATGTCGTCAAGAGAGTTCAAATAAATACCGCAGCATATTTTTACAACATTATGTACGACACTATCCACTGTTGTGTTTACACTGATACACATGATATTCCGCGCATTGTCCGCACAGTCAGTGGCAGCGGGAAGGATCAAACCCGTAACCTCAGAGGAGCTCGTGTTCGAGTTCAACCCCTTCCACTAATTTAAAAACAAAACTAACAACTTGAGTTCTCAGCACAGTGGGAAGCAGCAAACTGAAGATAGGAGGAAGGTCAAATCCGGAAATGTCATGCAGAGTCCATAAAAAATGAACGTTACCTCAGAAAATGAAAACTGACTCGCATAACGCCAGTCGTGATATAATGAACTGAACGTCACAACTATTTACATCATATGGATCACAAAAATCCTTTTAAAGTTCAGTGGTTACTATATGTGCCACCTACATTAACATTAACATTAACAACACAGGTAACGTACTACAAAAGTAACATTGCGGCGCGTTCGCTTAACCATTGTTGCTATGAAAAAGTAATATCACATATTCTGAGCGTGTGTCTGTAGCCTTAGTTATCCGGCATGCAATGCGCATGCGCCGTAGTATATTGTTTACGTGGCATGTCCGGCTGTATCATATCTTTCCACATTATCTCATAAACGGCAAGATTTTCGGAAAAAAAGTTATTGAATATAAAATGCGTTTTTATATTCTCTAAAACTGTTGTATGAAACATTGTTCATTCTAAGAACAATTCAGCGAGATATCATAAATATGCACAGGTGTTCACGTGCAGTACCCGTTATTCTTGTGAGAGTTTAAAGGAACTTGAATTTTCTTCACATATTTTAGAGAAATACTCAAATATCACATTTCATGAAAATCCATCCAGTGGGAGCAGAGTTGTTCCATGCGGACGGACAGACATACTGACGGATGGACGGACAGACAGACAAGACGAAACTAATAGTCGCTTTTCGCGATTTTCCGAAGGCGCCTACAAGTGACATAATATAATGTGTATTGTTGGTTAATTTTATTATTAACCCCTTGGTATGTAGAGTTTTCTGTCAGGTATGAACTAAATTTTTACATAAAATTTAGATAGGCTTCAGGCCTGAAATGCTTCAGACTAATTCCTGATATTCTTCATGCGGACTAATTAGACCTATTTAACCTTTGTTTTATATGTTCCGCTAACCAGAGAATACTTTACAGCAGCTAAACTTGCTCGCTATCCAAGCTAGGATTTGCTCACTATAGGCCGACAGGCTTCAGGCAGTGCCTCATTGCAATAAATTGTTCATCATTACATGAAAGTACATAATTTTCCATGATATCAGTGGCTAAGTTGTATAAGAGTATACATTGCAAAGCGTAGTGCGGGGGGTGGGGGGTGGGGGCAACAGGTCAAAGGAACGGAAAGAAATGCATGCATGGCAGTGCATCTCCAGAGAGATAGCAGTACACCTATATTAGCAACTGTGCTTCCTCATTCAAATTTTATGCTCAGATACGCAAAAGCTTTCACCTGTTTGTACAGTGAAAACAGTACAGACACATGAATATAAAACTCGGGATTCGAACCTGAGGCCACTGCGATTGACGTAATATCCCCTTAATCTAAATGAACAAAGCAAACTGTTAAGGCCTATAGTGAGAGGGAATACAATGACACAGCTATTTCGTTAGACAGAAAACAACCGCTTGGTTGTGAAATAACATATATATTCCTGTGCTGCCAGCTTGGTAATGATGCATGTTCTGGTGACGTACTGAAAACGTTCGTAGGGTTTGTTTGTAGTTACACTTCAGGATATGATTAATATCTCTACCTTCGAATTATCGTAACCCTTTAAATCCTAGTGGTAAATATACGTATCCGAACGCGACCCACAGGTGGTTTGTGTCTAGTAAGTTAGCACAATAAATGGCGATTATGACCCTACCCGCCATTAACCGGTTGGTATTTCTAATGGGCACAGACTGTGTTCTCTATGAGGTAGGAACATTATATACAATTTTGATTCATCGTAACATCTAAGGGCGGTGCCAAGGCTCGTTCGGTTGGTCGGCGACCTCTCACCGCTGAGGCCCGGGTACGATCACAGGTCAGTCCGTGTGTGATTTGTGGTAGACATAGTGGCATTCGGACAGGATTTTCTCCGACTACTTCGGTTTTGACCTATCATTATCATTCAATGCTCCATACTCGTCTTCATCTACATTTTGCTGTCACCTGAAGGGCAAACAGAAGAAGTCTGGGAACCTTCAAAAAGCAATGCTATTTCGGAAATCGTGGAACATTTTATAGAAAAGTAAATTCACGTAGCCTTTAAAGGATTGAATAATATATCTGTGACCATGCTTTCAATAGATCTATATTATTTCAGCATCGAGTGATAGGATTGTTAAATCTAGAGAAGAACCATATGAAAAGGTAGTCGCTGGAAGTGGTCATGGCCTGAACAATTGCTCGCCAGGCATTTACCTTTAAAGGAAAACTATAAAAAACCTTCGTCAGGACAGCCGATGTCTTGGCTGAGATTCGAAACCAGGACTTCACAGAATAAGAAACAGTAATGAGACGATGGTTAACTTAAGAAATATGACAGAAGAACTGTTATTGTAACGCGAAATCCAGTGCCCGTTTCGTGTCAGTGTCATTCTTTTCTTGAAACACAGCATCAATGACGAGTTTTCAGGTTCCCACGGCAGTGCGGTTGACAACTGTGGGATATGACGCCTCGTCATTCGGTAAGCTGTTCCCGAAATTTCGAAAAAAGTATAAACTTTTATCTTCGAGGATTTGGAGATCCGGTCCCTGAAGATAAAGGCACTGTGTTTCTTCCAAACGTCGGGAAATATTACCCAGTGAGGCAGCGTCATATCCCAGAAGAACGAGGTCCTGTAAATTTAAATACACCGCCAGAGACGGCATGAGCGTTTCAAAGTCAACCTGAAATTCTTGTGGACAGACTGGCACAAACCACGAAAAAACGCGTCTCGTTTTTCCTCTTCTAAACAGACAGGAAACAACATTTTATAAATCCAAATAAATTGCTTTACAGCTCAGGGAAGGGTGGTCGGCGGTTAATGTACTGCGGACATAATCAGAGCCGAAATACTGTAGTCGGTACAGTGACGAGACCATGGGCTAGACGATCCGTAGTTCGATTGCCGGCAGGGGTACAGCTGTACTCTTAACATTTTAAAGCCTAGCGGTAACTTTACATACCACCATGTTTAACATTAAAAAATTCTACGTGGTGCCCACATTGCGTTTATGTGTTTTGTACGGATCTCAGAACAAACAGCAACTTCTGCCTTATAAAACATTAAGAGACTGGTTTTTATAACCGAAGTGGAGAGTGTTTACAGCGCGGTACGCACTGAGTCCTTATATAAAACAGATACGCTTCGTCTTTAAGGGGTTAAACTTAGCACTAGATGGGAGTGGTCAGATTCATCCTCCGGCTATTTTTCCCCCTGAGGAAGTATCCCCCAGTACCCGTTAAAACAGTAGGCTGACTGAGTCCCATAGCCGGTCTGGAGGCGTTGGAGGAGATAGGATATCTCGCCTCTGTCGGGAATTTAACCTTAATTCCTCGGCTGGCCACATCGAAGCCTAGTTACTATAGCGACTGAGCTAAACTAGGTCCCAGGTACAGCTGTTTGGGTAATAATGCAGCGTACAGACATTTGAAGCCAAGATATGTGCTCCAGGCTTAGTTACGCATGAAGACGCGTGAGGGTTGGTCCTGATTTCACAAAGGACAGCTATCCCATCACATCGGTACAACCATCCGTACAGACAAATTCCGTTACCAAATCATTAAGTCAATTTAGTTATATACGTCAGTGTAGTATTTACACCTCACACGCCTGAAAACTTAGAACTCCAGAACTTTCAACCCAAAAATCAATGTAATCAGACTTAAGTGTACCTGATGAAAATTTGGTTTCAACAGCTGATATTTTATGGGATAAAATTACAGTATATCAGACACAACTTTTATGGATTAAACTACTACAAAGGCATTTTATAATAAACAAAAATTGTAAAAAGAACACGAAATGTGAGATCTCACAAAAATTGGTATAAATGTAAATTTACACTTTTAAGTTTTTACATACAAGCCTGATTGTGGTCCTGCAGAACTGAAACATGCAGCGCGCTTATATTAGACGCATGCACGCACACACACAATTGTCTTACACGGCGACCTACTTAATTGTTACTTTTCGATTTGAATCGTAGCCTCACTTCTTGACAATCGGAAATAACCGGTGTAGACGATTCGATCGTTAAGACTGTTCAGTAAAACAGAATGCAAAGTATGTGCTCAGTGACGTAGAACATGAGGGTTCCGATGACAATCAAGATGGAGTCGGTCTCTGTAATGTCCATTGATAGGACACAAACAGCCTGACACGACTGTCATCCCGAGGTTTTATTGACTTCTAGTGCAAGACTCCCCTATCGTTTTTTTTTAAATACATTCTTCCAACGGTTTATGCGCTGTTGTTGTCTCACAAACAGACATTACCTCCACCAGGCGTTCTTTTTTACTTGTAAAACCCACCTATTGAAACACGACGATAAACTTTCTTAAAGGCTCCGAATAATCGCCCTAAACCAGGTAGAGATAGAACGAAGGGGATCGTGACGCGTTTATTTGCACATGAACCTACGTAACGCTGTGCGCAAATGATAGACATATGCAGTTGGTTCATGTTATTCCTTGAGTCTTCCGACCAGTTTGCTCCAGTTGGTACCAAAAAAAAACTGCGCCACCAGTCTTAGACGCTGCACCTGCACAAATATCTTGAACCATGTGTTTTGCTGAGAATGTGACAACACAAAGGCCTTGTATCAATATGTGAATGATGAAAATAGCAACAGCAGCGGGTGTGATAATTCTTCAACCAGCAATTTGCAGACATCTAAGTCAGACCTAGAATAATCAGTAAACTCAGCAGATACGGGCCTAATTCGAGTTCCCTTTGAACATTCGCCCTTATATACCGTGTGACCGATCCGAGTGGCCGCGCGGTCTAAGGTGTAGGTCTGCGGCCGAGCGCTTGCTGGGATCGCGGGTTCGAATCCCACCGGAGGCATGGATGTTTCTCTGTTGTGAGTGTTTGTATTGTCAGGTAGAGGTCTCTGCGACGGGCCGATCCCTCGTCTAGAGGAGTCCTAGCGACTGTGGTGTGTGTGTGTGTGTGTGTGTGTGTGTGTGTGTGTGTGTGTGTGTGAGTATGATCAAGAGAAAATAAACAACCTCGACACCTACTGTGAGTATGTACGAGAGGTCAGGACTACGAAACGAAACGGCATGCCTTGTGAGAGCTCACTCAATCCTTACTTTCGTTTCCTCGCTTTTCAGGAATTCTGCAAAGTTTTGCGATATTTCTCGAAAACATAGATCACACAAAGTGGAACTAAATTTTAAAGAAATGTATGCGTGTTGTTAAACATAAAAATTTATTCGAATAATACTTAAAATTTAGTCCCTACGTAGCAGAAAATGCATTTACCCCCATTACATATACCAACCGGTTAATGCTGTTTAGGGAAATACCCACTTTTTATTTTGCGAATTGTGTAAAATACACGATCACACTGCGTGGGGAAAATGCAGTGCCTCTTAATGTTGAAAGAGATGGTACATATAATTACCGTTACATTTTAAATGATTAAGTGAAGTAGGTTGAAACCCGATGCTTAATTCATCGAGTGAGCAAATGAATGAGTACTAAGGACTGTATATTTGTGTCACAGTTAACTGACAGAATGTTTTATGCACATGTGTAAGCGCAATTACTTCTGACAACACCGAACAGCATCCTGATTCCTGGTATAGTTCCCAATGGTTTGGAAAAGTGAAGCAGAACTTAGCAGTCCGGGGATAACAAGTTCAAAACATAAACAAGTATAAAGCAACAGCCCTTAGATACTTTACACATCCACCCGCATTTTTTATCGTTTTCATATTCAATAATTCACCTATTAGCTTCACGTAATATTGTGGTGTATATAACCGGTCGTTAGAATAATGATATTTTGAAATTCGTTAAATCGACAGCCATGCCTGCCATTTTATTTTGAATTGATACAAGACTGCATGTGAAAATTAAAACATAATTCTGTGTTCGAATTACGATGTCCATCCCTAGATACGGGACTTTTAACATAAGCAACGGTTGACTTTACTCTACATTCCATTAACAACGGCCCTGATTGACCTGTAGAAACTGTTAACAATATCTTCCACCTGTGAAAACAGCCCGTTAAATTTCATTGGGCAATCATTTCTTTCGTGTCTTCACACTCTTCACGCTTTCCTCCTTCCACAAATCTTTTTCATGCCTCTCCCACGTCCTTCCTAACTCTTGTTTTTGTTGCGTCCACACATATTTATGTTGCGTCTTCCTTCTTCAGACGGCACAGTTTCAAACATACAGCGCCACTTGAAAGTGTGGAGAAAGGTAAATATTTCAGCAGAACAACCCCACACAAGGTACTGAAGATGATTTCACAGGGTGTACAGGTAAAGGTAAATTTGCCCCCTGTGCACGCCATGAAGGCAAATCAGAGATAGGAGACATAGCTCCACTCATTCTTAACGCCCCGGCCGCTTCACTCCGAGAAGAAAGGGTCCCCGGTATCCATTAATCTTTTAAAGCCTAGCGGTAACTTTACGTACCACCAGGTTTAACATTAAATAATTCTGCGTGGTGCCCACATTGCGTTTATGTGTTTTGTACGGATCTCAGAACAAACAGCAACTTTTGCCTTATAAAACATTAAGAGACTGGTTTTTATAACCGAAGTGGAGAGTGTTTACAGCGCGGTACGCACTGAGTCCTTATATAAAACAGATACGCTTAGTCTTTAAAGGTTTAAACAGGATGCTGGGTGTGTTCGAAAGCCGAGCTGGTTCCTATGGAGAAAAATCTTGCTCCTGCCGCGCATTAAACCACCATTCCTCACATGAATGTAAATGCGTATATCTGTATATTTATGTGTGTAATACAAGACAGATTTACGATGTAAGTCTCTTCACGTTGTTTACACGGAAAGGTGCAGATTTACGTGCACACACAGGTGGCAGCTCGGTTTTCGAAACTGTGCCATCTGATGGAAAAATATGTAACTTAACTCCCTGTTTTGACGTAATAGATACAAGAGGTGCGAAAGGAACGAAGAACAAAAGCGTCAAAAAGAAGGGGAGAAGTGTGAGGGATGAAGCTATAAAAGAAAGCTTTCTTTGCTGAATTTCAACGGGCCTTTCCCACTAGCAGAAATTCCTGAATTCCATCACAAGAATTTTATTTCCGTTATCCATAATTCATAACCTTCATCTACCAATGACACTACTATCTCCATTTCCCTATCAAGCCACGCAGTAATTAGTCGGTAACATGTCAGACGATGAGAAAAGAGGGCAAGCCTCATCACTGAGCCCCTATGGCCTCCTTTCGACCTGGCACACCTGGGTACTTTCCTTAGAAACATCAGTCATGCGGGTCTGGAGAGGACGGTTGCCCCTACTAGTCAGTGGCACCACCGAGCATGGGCATAGCCCACTTAAAAATTGGGACATATAGTATACGGGGCACCTCCTTTGAATTTCTTCATCATCTTTCTACTGTTTCTACTTTCTGCTGCTTTAACACTTACCATAACGTGTTGCTCATAGTTCAAGTCACACTGAACATTCCTTTCACGACTTTTATACTGTTTTCACCGTGCATTTTTTCAGTATATAAACAAAATCAACAACTAATGCACTTTTTATTAACAACCATTACTTCCCGACATGATGATGGCGATAATGGACGCCGAAACATATGTCGCGAAGTAATGGTTGTTAATAAAACGTGCATTAGTTGGTGATTTTGTTTATATTCCTTTCGCAAGTTGCACAATCGTACTGAGGACAATTACCTTACAGTGAATTTACTGAATATTTGTGTTCTGTATTGTTTACACGGAAAGGACACGTAATGAATTATTCCCACAAAGTAACGCCATGAATCGTATATTTTTGCGTCAGTAGATTTGTATTCTTTAAATCTACATTGTCGACAGACCTACGCTGAAAAAATTATAACAAAAATATATGATTTTGTCACACTGCGAGTAAAACACACACCGAAGAATAATGACTCCCAGATTATCTGCAACAATAATTGTAGAAGCTGGTCCTGCCCATAAATAAATAGGCGTAACACGCAAGTGTCGATACAGCTCCGCGCACTTCAGTACTAAATAGAAGAAGTTCAGAAGTTTCAAGCACTAGCCGCTTTTCCTCAGGGAAAGCACCCCCGATAGCCATTGTATAGCAGAACCCAGAGGTGGTCTGGGCGCTGTCGAGAAGAAAAAACGTCTTTACCCTGCCGGCAAGCGAAAAGCGATTCTTCAATCGCCGCCTTCTTATACTGAGATACCTAGAAACATGTTTTGTTAAATTCATAAACGCCGGGTAGCTAAGCATTCCTCAGTAAGCAGACACACACCGAGTTTAGTAATAAATGTTGTTGTCACTTTCCAGCCGTACTTTAACAAGAGCGATTAACTTTAATGTCATGTTGACTCATGTATCTCTTTGTCCAGACAATGTTTACATGGTTTTGCCGCTAAGAGGGTTGAATGTTGGTACAGCACAAGTATTTCCAGCCTTCTTCACACCACTGAACTCCCTTTGCTCTGCCCAACAGCTTGAGCATGCCTAGTCATCCACGTCATTCCCCCTCAGTAAGCTGAGAAGCCGTTTGGATCATTGCATCCCCTTAAAAGGTAAACCGCAGTAAAGAAAATTTATCCATGTGTACGCCGTAAAGGCATATTGAGAAGTGGACCTATATCTCCATGCACTCTTAAACTCGGCACTAGATAAACGCAAGTGGTCAGCAGCATGCCCCGGCCGCCTTAACTTAGAGAAACCAGTTTCAGTTACCCATTGAATGTGAAACTGAGAGGTCTTCAGGGCCGGTATTGACGTTACGGATAGAGAAAAATTTCATACCCCTGCCGCGAAATGGAAAAACTGTGGTGTAATATTAATTTAGTCCGTCATCTGCAAGAAGTTTTAAGTGTAGGGAACACACGATGTGACAGGAACTGCTGAAGATACAGTGTACATATCTAGCATCTTGTAAAGTTGTTCACAGTCTAGACGATTTAAACATATCTCAACGAAATCCAGGCAAAGTTACACTAAAATTAATACTTACTTGCGCAATAGATCACGACTATATTGAAATAAAGGTAAAGTGAATTTTTCCCCTTGCACGTTGTGAAGACAAATCGAGGAATGAAGGTGCAGCTCCATTCAAAGGGCACTAGATGGAAGCTAGTGGTCAGCAACACACCCCGGCCGCCTTACAGCGGGGGTTAAGAAGCCCAGGTACTTACTTAATTGGGGGCTGGGTGGGCCCAGGGCCGGTCTGGACGCTTGGGAGACAAGAGAAATATTTTATCCCTGGCGGAGATCGAAGCACGATGTTCAGCAGACCAGTCCACAGGCACTATACTGGCTATGCTCTCCCCACCACTACGTTGAAATAAAACTGTAGAACTTCTTTCTTCCAAAAATTAACGTTCCACATATTTTTTAGTGGGGTTGTGGAGATGATGGACATACGGTGCTAATTTTTGTACTAGTATTTTAGCTCCATTAATTTCTGCACAATTTTCGAGAAGTGTTTTAATCTTCTTATCCATAATTCTCAGCGTAGTAACCTAAAAAAAGTAATAAAATATCTGTCAATAATAATTGATCACCCGGAAAAGAAACGCCAGTCTCATGAAAACCTGTCAGGTAATGAATGGTAACGTAACGTTGGTATCATTCAGAACAAAATGGCTACAGTTTGTTTACACAGATCTTAACCTTTTAAAGCCTAGCGGTAACTTTACATACGACCAGGTTTAACATTAAAAAACTCTACATGGTGCCCACATTGCGTTTATGTGTTTTGTACGGATCTCAGAACAAACAGCAACTTTTGCCTTATAAAACATTAAGAGACTGGTTTTTGTAACCGAAGTGGAGAGTGTTTACAGCGCGGTACGCACTGAGTCCTTATATAAAACAGATACGCTTCGGCTTTAAAGGGTTAAATGTCAGCGTACGAACCATACATAAAAATATAATACACTCCAGTTTCCCTACATATTTATATGATGGCGTGTTTGGTGGGAATGTATGCTATGATAACGCTGTATTATCCGTACGATATCTTCAAGATATAGTGGAAAAAAATAAGGCGCCTAATAGACATGCGTGCGACAGTTCTATGTTGAGAACATAGAACTGTAGGCTTCGTAAAAATGACGTGCCAACGTAGAGGAGAAAAGTAGAAATATTGTCCTCTTTTCTTTCTGTAAAACGGGCCAAGAGCCAATATCGTACGTTCTTTTAAGAAACAAATTTTAACTGATCATATTCAGACATTTTGAAACGCCAGATTCTATCGGTCATCTTGTGCCTGACGCTACACAGTTTAGTATTAACATCTGGAACAATATTATTATCGTAACTGTTTTATTTAGCATGTCATTATGCAACAACAAACGTGGTTTTTATGTCCTTCTGCTTAAAACAAAATGGGGCACGAAAAGAAGAACAAAACTGTACGGGCAACATAAAATATGGAGTCGTGAGTAGAGCCTACGGTTCAAGATGCCAAGTCTTGATAACCACAGTAGTACGTGCGGAGTTTTTTGGGGGAAAA
Source organism: Coptotermes formosanus (assembly GCA_013340265.1). Lineage (NCBI taxonomy): Eukaryota > Metazoa > Arthropoda > Insecta > Blattodea > Rhinotermitidae > Coptotermes > Coptotermes formosanus. Next base: position 372,574 of record BLKM01000655.1, read on the forward strand.
GGGAGTGAGAGGGGTCCCTAATGACCGATAGAAAGTGTAAATGTAGTGGAGCACAAAGCAAGTTAAAGGAGGAGTCAGTGGGGAGGTAGAGAGGGCAGTTACGCCGTCCTTCGGCGTCCAGCACTGTCCGTCGTCCATCGTTCATTGCATGTCGGAAGGAACCCATTTCCTCGACACTGGATCAGCGCGATGCATGCAACATGTTCCATTAGCAGCCAACTGACACGACTGCTAGACACCCAACCGCCCACCCACCAACCCAACCTCAACCTTTCTGCTAAACAACCCGTTTCTGAAAACCCGCAGTGACGAATATAAGGACACTTTTTCGTCAACATTAAGCGTGCATTACTTCGCAATATCTCTTTCTGTTCAGGTTGTGGACAGTTTCCTGTTTCTTAAGAGCCCTTTATCTCCTTTTCTTCCAAAGTTAAAGGTAAAGCTGTTCCCGTGCATACCACGACGGCATATGGGGCAGTGGACGCACAGCGGCACTCATTCTTGTCAAGTTCAGCGTTACCTGGCATCTTTATTTATTTACGGCTTAATTAACGAAGCTGTCTTTAACCCAACAGCAATAATTCATTGTTTCTTACAGTGCATTTGGCATAAATATGTTGCCAAAACAACGCACAACGGGATGGCACACATAAAATTATAAATATGTCCGTTTATTTATTTATTTATTTATTTATTTAGTACTAAGCTATCTCTCACATTACATAGCGTCGAATGGTAAGATCACTGGCAAACGATTAATTTCAAAAGATTTGGAAGAAGGCCGTCCGAGCACAATCGAATCGAATATCTAAGCCTGTACCGAAATTATACAAACTTAACTGAGAAAAACCACGAAAGTTTTCAATATAGCTAGTGTCTCGGCCGAGATTGGAACTCAGCACCTCCGCAACAGAAGTCTACAGCGTTACTGCAATGTTTATTAACTTGCCAGTTCATCACATGGCAATTTACGGCGTTATACATACACTATTAATTTTAAAACATGCTATATTACGGATTCATATTCCAATTTCAAATAGGATCATCATATTTCGTCTTAGGTGACTATACGCCTCTAAATGCATGCAGAAACTAAGGGAACGTAATATCACAATGACAACTGCGTATCGTTTAGCCTAACGGCTAATGCGTTTGAGTACAAGATAAGCAACGTAGGTAAATGAAACTTTCTAGAGCGTTCGCGTAACCATTGTTGCCATGGGAATGTAAAAATGAGTTCTCTGTGTATTGTTGAGCTATACTTCACTGCTAACAATATAAACATATTGAGTGTTGCATAACAATGCCTGTATGGCAAACTGATGTCGCCGGCAACAATACAACGTATTCAGGTCTTCATGAAAAGTGCCCGACATTTTCGTCCGATTTAACCAAATTTGGATTTTCTCCACAGATTTTCGTAAGAGTTCCCACTATCAAGGTTCATGGGAGCCGCGCTGATACATGCGGACAGACAGACGGACATGACGAAGATAATAGGCGATTTTCGCGACTACGCGAACGCGCCGAAAATGAGCAATTTCGGTCTATCCTAGTCGAAAAGCCGTATAATTGTTTTTAATTCACGGACCTAATCTACTTTAAACTACATAAATTGTTCATACAAAATTAACTCTGAGATATTAAAGTGTCAGAGTGTAGTTCCTGCAGGCTAACTACATCTCTTGTTCAGCGACAGAACTATTCTTGCATCTGGTGACACGTTATGGCCGGCAATGTAAACACCATATTCATAACGGAAAGAGTTTTCGCAATCGTCCCAATAAGTAGACGGGTTTAGGGAGACCTGTCCAATTTGGGATGACATGGAAAAACACCGAGACGTATTTCGCGAAATGAAGTAGAGCATCCTGTCTCATTTTAGTAGCATAATTGCTGTTGGTACATAGCACAGGCTGTTTTGATTTAGAACAGTAAGAAACGAAAGCTGCAAGCCACTGCTGCACGAGAATTCCACACAATGCACACATAACTTTGTGTGTGTGTGTATGTGTCTCACACCTACTGACCCTCACTATAAGCGCTACCGAATCGTGCCTGCTAGAAGCACGCCATCTTTCTGTTAGGTGACAACCGCAGTGCGTGTTGGCTGATTTGAAATTTTCATAACATCCACAAGTGGTGCGGACACAAACCAATAATCAGAGATGGACAGGTGGGTGACAATGTACACGTAGGGAACTTATACCCAGAGTCGCTTTTCACCCATTATTCCCCTTTATGATCTGCAAACTGATGGACAGGGGAAACAACAATTCTCTGTACTCTTCAAAGATTGCAGATTTTTTGGGCGTGTTCTGGGTGTTGTGGTTCATTTTATGATACCGTCAGTTACTCCGAATTATGTGATGTCGAAATGTAGCACGATTAAGGAATGATAAGGTGTAATGAATTTGAATGAAATCGGTCATGGTCTACTCTTGTTACTATCGCTGCACTCCCCTGGAACAGTTAATGCAAACTATGAAAATATTCACTGAGATTTCAGTATCGCCGAGCTTCGAACCACGAAAGCCCCGAACATAAGTTTACACTGTTCACGCTATACCAGTTTGTTCAGTGTAACGCCATGTACGTTCAAAGATATGTGCCGGTCTTTGGAAGGAACTCAAGAAAGAATGGCTGATGGACGTCTTCCTCTGTATCTTAGATCCAAATTTTCGCCTCAGCACTCTTTTCACGAAAAAATTCACGCTATATTTTGTGAGAAGCTTACAGCACAAGTAAACAGATGTTGACCAGACATGTTGAAGTCTAGTACTATAAAGGTCATGGCAGAAATAGATAATTTGGGTGCAACAATGGCAGAATAAATAAACGTGCTTAAAAAATTACATTCCTTGTTCCTAAGGTGAAATTTATTTTTGCCTAATAAAAAATCATGAAATTGTAAAGAGAAATAATTCGCCTTGTAACGCAGTAACTTCTGCGCCATCTTTTTGATGCGTATATGAAATAACAGGCCTATCCTTTCAGTACAGGTGTGCGCCAAAGTACCTATTGCGCAGTTTCTTCTGAACCCAGAATTTCCTGTAAAGGCCTTTTTAGAGCAACAACATAGCGAAAATATTTAATCAGAAGTTTTTTGTCGGTTGGTTGTGGTTAGTAAAATATGTCTGTAAAGACCTTCTCATTCTTTCAAGAAAAATGCAATGTAGGAATTAAATTCAGGTACAATGAAGGCGAGCAAACCTCAAATGTAATGTGAAGCTTGTACAATCAGGCAGACTACAGTCAAGATCTTTGTACCCCAGACAGTGTAGAGTTTTAAAGTAGGGTGCGCTCTCCAGCTGCCAACACGTAATGTAATGCAGAGGTTTTTACTTTAAGAACAGCCGAGACTTGTCAACCCCGAATTTAATTCATAACTTTTAAAATCAGGCAGTCATGTCCTGTCAATGCTAAATTTAATGCAGAGATTTTTACATTAAGCACAGGCACGCCTGACAACCCCAGATGTAATGCAGGGCTTTAAGAATATGGCACTCTCAGGTGTGCCAACCGCAAATGTTCAACAGTATCAACAAAAATAAACGCAGTATACAAGCGTTAAAAAGCAAATAATCGCGGCTTACTTTGTAAAAACTGGCTTCTATAGGCGACACTCGCAACAGTAACCATGGTCGCATTCCATGTCTTAATGGCCCTCACCATATGTATACCTGTTCACATGTAAGAGTAGCTGTAGCCAGCTTACGCGCTTTAAAATAATGAATTGTAATTAGGGTAGGTTAAGAATCGCAATTGGACCCCACAGAAAAGGGGGAAGGTGGGAGACGTCAGCAGTTAGGAAGAGTTGGCTTTAGGGGGGTTGTCGGGGAAGGGGTGCTGGCAAGCAGGGAGGGAGAGGAAAAGACGACTGCGGAAGTCGACAGAGATGGAACATCGACGGACAGAGAAACGGAAAAAAGAGGCATGTTCACTAATTAGAGCCAAGACCGTAATTAAGTAATTTTTAATTAAGTGACTCCTGACTTAGTAATTCTACAGCGGAGGAAAGAGAAATGGCTCAGTTCCACACGCGGCAGGCGCTTTTTTTATCCTTCCCCTTTCCCACTCACTCTGTCCGTCGTCCTCAAATATTTTAGACAACCTTTTTTTTTCGCACAGTTATTTTTATTTTTGCAAAGATAGGCAGGCTGATAGGACTGCGGTTCGGCAAGTTAGCGGGCAAGCTGGGAAGGCAGAATGCCGTGTCATTTTGCTGTTGCTCAGTCTGACAGATGAGAAAAATTTTTGTTTAATTTTTATCATCCCTGAAATACACTTCGTCCTTGTGTATGGTCGCATGTGTGTGTGTGTGTGTGTGTGTGTGTGTGTACATGCGCGCGCATTGCCTCGGTACACCCGCATATTATGCGCCTGTCAAAGGCAAATAAAATAACACTCGTTTGGCGTTTTTGTGACGGATAAGTAAAACTCACACAAACACCGCTGACCTAAACAAGTGCTGGTGTAGAATAAAAATGAGATAAAAACTGGACCCAATTAGGTTCGTAATAAAACACATGCAAATTAACCTGGTGTTGGCAGACACAGCCAAGGGACTGTTCTCCAGATTCAACAAATAAGTCCGAAACTTGAAATTTGAAAATGCTAATTACGATATCGGTTTTCCCGAGAAATTTGTGATTGCCAGTATCAGGGCTGCCGAGAGCGGGTTGCCGGTCCCCGTAAAAAAAGTTTGTCGGGCCTTACAGCAAGGGAGACCGGCTAAAAATCCTTCCACTAAATCGGAAAGACTGATTCTCAGTTGCCGGGTGACTTTTGCTTGGTCTGATGGGGTTAATTTTCACAATAGATAAGTAATGATATTAGTGAGAAACACAAAAATATATGCAAAATACTTGGGACGCGGGACCTCGGTGATTTTTACTGGCTTCCCCCTTCTCATCGCCACTGATTAGTATAAGCATAAATAAGCACAGTTATGGAAGACATTGAAAGCTGCGACAACATGCGCTGGCCTGTCACTGAGGAGTTATTTCAATTACACAATTGACATATATGTATTTCACCAAATTTCCAAACAGCGCATTCACTTTGCAAGCGTCAACTTTAGTACGCACACAACCAGCATCACAAAAAGTCCAATTTTTTATGTGGAAGTGGTTTTCTTAGAAAAGTACTCACTCCTCAGATGGAAGATTTGAGGATATCACGATGGTAACTTACGGAAATTACTTTTTTAGTGACTGCTCTGTGCCGTCCATGTACTCACAGTATGCTTCTCAGGAATGTTTTTTCGTAGTACAGTTCCAGAAGAAGCTTCCTTTTGTCTTTGACCTGAGATACATGACGCAAAAATGAGCCGTAGATGAACTGGGCAAAGAAGTACATAATCTGTTGTCAAGTTACTTGTTACAACATTTATTATACTTGTACACCTGAAATTTATACTGCTCTCTCCTCTATTCCAGCCAAAATCTGTGTCCTTCCCTTACAGTCTTTCAAACAATCCAACACGCAGAAGTCCAACATTACGCGTTTCTCAGTTTTAATCTGGCGGTTTTCTTCCTTTGGACATAACGTACGACACTGTCCCTTGTCCCCCTGTAGCAGGCCAGTGCTGGTGACTGCTTTTCCTAGGCCTTCGACTCTTGTCACCAAAGATGATGGCCTGTTTACAGGCAGTATTGGGCGTGGCTGCGGTCCAGCAAGTTCTGCCACGTTTCTCATAAATGTCAGAATGAAGTGTGTGTGTGAGCGTTTAGAACCACAGGACTCCAGGTATTATGAGGTCGAGGGGTTGAAGGAACAGTTTACCCATTTCCACTTCTGCGTCTATTAGAGTAGCTACCTAATAGAGTATTGGCCATTCTGTCCATTTTAATCAGCGTAACCCACGCTGCGACTGCAGTCCTCTGCAACGGCTGGTTTCAATGTGTTTCCACTCTAATCACAAGTTACTCTGTACTGGTGGATTAGGAATATTTGTCAACAGCAACAACATCACTTCATGTTTTTCCTTCCAAATCATTACTGTCACAATTTTGACAACGTTATTTGCACCCTGCGTTTTTGTTGCGTTCTTATATATAAATGATCTTGTAAAAACTTTTGTTAAACATTAAATGGTGCCTTATTGTTGGTAACTTTCTATACAGTAACTCATTACTGACACGTCACCACCGTTTAACACCCGAATGCCACATATTTTCATTTCTATCTTGCTTCTGAAGTCGTCTGGCATTCTCATGCCGTTTGGTCTGGCTGCACCACAGCAATATACTTGTAATTTTTTTTGTCAAGTCTTTGTATAATTCAGGAAAAGAAAGAAGCTGTACATATGCAACTTGTGGCCACGCATCTTCACTCTTGTCCGCCAGTTCCCTATAACATGACTCCCTCTTATGTCTCAAGTGGCACGTTATCTGAGTGCCCTTCACTCATGTGGGCCAGTTGCTTCTTTGGGTTACACTGAACACAATGAACTCGTCAAATGTCAAGATATTTGGAAGGTCAAATTCGAAAATACACAACACCCAACGTGTTAAATTTCTATAATTTTCTACATTCTCTCGTAAGTTTCGCCATTCTTTTCAATTTCCGCTTCACTGTCTGTGACTTGAAAATAATTTAAAATGTGCAAGAACCGGTCTCATGTCATTGTCGGGCAGAAAGGTGTGAAGAATTATTCCCTTCTTTTTCAGTAGTCACCGCGTCTGTCTTGTACGTCGTGGCCCATTTGCAAGATGATAGCTAGAAAGAGAAATATTTCGGGATTTGTTATGTCAGGAAGTAAAGGTGTTCCGTCACTTCTGTGCAAAAGCGTGGTGTTAGTATGTGCTAATGTGGCCAGCAGATCGGTAACAGACGCAAAATAGAGCACCAAAACCGTCAGCGGCGAGGAGTCTTCATTCACATGCTGGGCTTCATTCTGCCGTTAAGATATGTAGTTCAGATCTTATGTTTGAACACTTTCTATTTCACGTATCATAAACATTATCTACGTCGTAAAGTAATTTCAGTAGTGCCTTTCCAACAACGCCTAATTTAGTGTTACACTATTTAAGGAAAGGCTTGGTGTAAGAAATTTAACCAAAGCAGAAAAAAAGAAAAAACATTCAGGAGGATGGCACGATTAGCAGGGAGGCGAGATCATCATTGGACACGTCTGAAAAGAATTTTCACATAGAATGCACAATGAATAAAAGGGAATAATACTGCATAAAAATCAAGACGCGCAGTGTTTCTGGAATTGACCTCCTCGAAAGTTTAAGTGCACTCTTATATATGCTACAGTTGAACTCTTTTCTACCGAAATGATCTTCAGCAGGCGATATCTGTGCAAACTGAAAAAGTACCGCAACATGATAAACAACAAGCGGTCCTAGCGCCTCACAAAGAAATGTTGAGTTCATACGCTATACAACGTAACTAAAGCGTACTGCATTGTGACGACTAACAAGTCTTACTAATGCTTTATAAAGTAGTTTTAGTTTACACGATACACCAAAAACCTGAAGAATTAGCAACTCAAGGACGTACAGTTACCACCCATTCATTCATTCATTCATTCATTCATTCATATTAAGGTGTAACATGGAGACGTAAGGCTTATAAACATACTACCTCAGCCCCAAGATGGAGCCTTGGGTAAAGCACCAAGCATTCACTGAATTCAACACTTGACAAAAGCGAAAGATCAGCTTCAGTCCGCCATTACGTCAAAGTTCAGTTAGGCTGCCCCGAGTATCGTCATGAACGTAACGTGGGGGAAAAATAATATAAATAGGCCTACCGACCGGGAATCAAACTCCGGTCGTTCTGTCAATGGTTAGTCAACGACTGGCAAGGCTCGCTTTATTTATTACTTGAAAATGCGCCATCTTGAACTGAAGTAAACAAAGGAGACATGTAAATTAAAACTAATCATGGATGGGTCTCTTTTGCTGCCAGAAAAACGACAAAACCAAAAATGGAATTTTGTCCAAATTGTGTCCAAGTTCCTGTCAAAGATGGGATCCTGTTTGGGCCTGGACCCACGTAAAATATGAATCATTGCACGTTCAACAGGTTTGTAATATTTCTGAGCATAACACATACTGTATGCTGTAAATGCGTCGTCTACTGTACAACTGCCTGCTCTAGTTCTCATATCTTAAACTTCCAAAAAAAAACACACTATAATTAGTTACTTCCGCATTACAAATATTTCTTACTTACAGCATCAAACTTCAATGTCATAAAAATTTGTCACCTAATCCCTTCTAGCATTAATCTTAAAAATTGTAAAACGAATCACCCAACATACTAAACCTACTCAAAAGGAAATAAACTGCACAAAACTTCACCCCAAGAATGGTGTTTCCCACCAGAGGTAATTAGCAATCATGTCAATACAAGTCTGCATTGAGCTTTGTACACGTGTGTGACGTCACCGCAGAGAAGCTTCCATCTTCCTTCACCTCTAGACTTTGCACTTGCTGCAAACTTAATGAACTGACGGACCGACAGCCAACTTGTAATTACTCCCTTCATTTCATTAAACCTTGCTGCCATTTCTTCATTTACTGTCTAAGCTCACGCCATCATCCAACAGCAAGCGTACTATCACTTGTATGCAGGAAGTCTTAAATGGGACAAAGTCAAGGCAACGTTTACAAACATGCGGACTGGGCATTGGTGCGGTTCGTTCTGTCAGGGGTTCGTTGTTTCAGCCTAAATATTTAAATAAGTTGAAAAGGTAATTTTGCTTGGAATGAGAATAAAAATGAGAGGGAATGGGAAAGGTGTGAGAAGAAACGTTCCTATTGCAACGTAACAGACATGTACATTCCGACAAAACTTATTAGGTACTGCCGAACCAAACCTTTAGACCCCACATGAGGTGTGGAACACGGTGTCCAGAAATTATTACTCTTAAAACAGCAAAATATTCCGGAATCAGGGCGTGAGTGTGATTCAATCAAAGGGGTCTAACAGAGCAGGAATTTCTTCATGTCCACGCCTCCTGAAGACGGAAATAGAGACTGTTTCCGAAACATCGTGATCGTATTATGTCAAGAAACAAGGCGTTGCGAGATTTTAATTTCTCAGAACAACCCTGCCGAAGGTTCAAATATTCTGGGATGGGACGCCCAACGACAATGCGTTCACATTCCAGAAGACTTGAAACTTCAAACAGAACGATGGACATGGGTGCGAAAAAATATTATTCCTGAAAGGATGAGCCAGTAACTTTAAACTGAAATCATTCTTCATGCTGCGCTTGCTATTACTCTTACTCGATTCGATGTACCTGCTTTTAATTTTCAGTTACGCACACAGACAACATTTTTCTCCTTGTGATGAAATCAACAAAAATTTCAGTTTCGAAATTACTTCCGTGTGTCTCTCTTACGACAGGGCCACAACCTCTTCCAAGGCGGGTTATCCACAGAGTGCGACCTAGTGCTTCCTCTTTCAATTTCCAGTACCCTCTCTTTTCCTCAAGGATATCCAGTAGCTGCTTACGTCTTCTTCCTCCTCTTTCCGTCACGTCAGTCCTTCCGTCTCTCTTTCCTTCAACAAAGTGTCAGAGACTACCGTTTGAATGAAAAAAAAATAAGCGTAAAGTTTTCCAAAACTTTAAAACGTAGATTTGCACTCCGATAATGCAAATATATTTATGAGTTTCTGTTAAAAAAACAGGCACAGTAATAAGAAGCACTATAAGATAGGCCTACACAACTTCAGAGTTTGGATTTGGTCATGTTTAAGTCTGCTGTAAAAGGAGAATAATTCCCATTCCCATCGAAATTCTTTCAAGGGCCGCATCTTTCCACAGCAGTAGCATTACACCCCGTCATCTATTTTCAAGTTTACAACATGCTTCTTATTTTCTTAATTACGCAATAAAGTCAAAACATAACTATATTTATGGCGGCGAAACTTCCGTGAAAAGTTTGTAGTTACCCCGCCATTCAAGGAGTCCCCCCTAATTTTAAGGAATTAGTAGTGTCTTTACTGTACTCACAATATCCAGACACTGGACTCTATCCAGAAAGGAAGAACGAGATACACATACACTCTGTGAACTGAGAGTTTGCAAAGCTGTACGTTTAATGCAGGGAACTATCTTACCTGAAGCTATACAGATGAAAAAGAGACTGAATAATTAAAACTATACTGTGGATACAAATATTAATGCAGCCGAACAGCTCAGTCACTGCAGTTACTAGGCTACGATCTGAACGACAGGAGACGCGCGATTGGAATCCCGACAGGGACCCAGATTTCTCTCTTCTCCGCACACCGGACCTGCGGCCCACTCAACGGGTACCTGGGTAGCTTTCCCCGGGGATAAAGTGACCCGAGATGGGAACTGCCCTCCCAGTGCCAAGGTTAAGAACGATAAGATAAATCTCCAAGCCGTGATGCTGAATTAAGTATTAGGACGACTTTACTTCACAAATAGTGTAACGTAAACATCAGTAAGAAAGAACACCGACTAAATCCCATTAAGTGCACAGGTTCCTCTCACCTTATATCTTCTTCTCAATTCATACATTCCTTTCAGTTTGTACATTCCTCTCAGTTTATACGTTTCTCTCAGCTTACACGTTCCTCTCACTTTACGTTCTATGTTTCCTCTCATCTTACACGTTCCTTACAGTTTACACATTCCTCTCATTTTATATATTTCTCTCAGTTTATATGCTTCTATCACCTTACATATTCCTCTCAATTTACATTCTATGTTCCTCTCAGCTTATCCGTTCCTGTTAGTTTATACGTTCCTCTCAGCTTATACGTTCCTCTCAGCGTATACGTTCCCCTCAATTTATATGTGCTTCTCAGTTAAACTCATCTTATCCCTTCCAATGAGATTCCATAAGAGAAATCTTTTGAATTTACGATGCGTGTCTTTGACGAGCGTCCAGAAAGAAAACATACAAACAGCAAGTCACCCGCAGTAAAGGCAAGTTAATCAGTTTCATTATACTAATTGCTTACTCCAACGTTGGGCAGTGTTCTCGCCTCACTCGGAAACGCCCTCCTTCTCGGAAAACTCAGGCAACCAGCATCACATGACAATGTCGCTACAAATTGCTATCTCTGTTATTCATTACCGGTTTATACACATCCGCAGAACACTTGGCTGTATTACCTGAGCTTTCTGACAGACGTCTGTTCAGTTTTACATTTCCATATGCATTCACACACGAGCATCACTGTAATTTCAATGGATTAGAGCGTCGTGGTGTAGTGCTTCGTATTCCGAATGGTAGTATTTTAAGTGGTTCCAATCATGGCTGGCTATTAAAGGCCTACTACAATGCACTTTGCACTATCCTTGTCATGTCAATGTCATTAATAGTTAATTACTAGCCACGCCTCCTTGATACGACGGACCACCATAATAGATATTCATGGCGCCATCTGATTGTGCTATGTTATATCAAATATTCGATGCGCAACTGTTTCTTCAACCTCAGCGCGTACCCTACAGGTAAGCAAGTTGTGACACTTACACGAAGGTGTTACGTAGTAGGAGATACAGTGGTGCGTCTTTAGGGAATCCATTACAGCCATATATGCAGGCGCATTCCGCAAGGCTCTATTATAGGCATATATATTGTTACAGAAACCAAGGGTATATTCGATATTCAGCTGGTCTTTTAGCCTCAGATTCTACCTCACAGAGAACACTCTCTTTCGCACATACAAAAAAGGTTTCTTCAGCCTCAGCGCGTACCTCACATGGAACATTATCGTAACAATGATAACAGGTATGTCTTAATTCGTAACAATAGCAATAGGTGACTCAATCATTTACTCTGCTAATTCATTGAAATAAATAACACACCTTCACAGTACACTTAAATTATTGTCACATTTATTTCCTTTGCAGTTTTCTCCTACACTTGTCTATACTAATTATCACCTTCAGAGAGACTTTTCATACTACTAACGAGTGTGCAAAAATCAAAGGTTTTACAATAAAAATTACAGAAATATCACATTTAAACGTGACAAAATCTGAATTAATAGTAGTAGTAATAATAATAGTAATAATCATATGTTTCAGAATAGTATAGGGTCTGAAAATAAACCAGGCCTAAGTCACGGACAGGACTAAGACTATTACGTGCAGATCACCTGTCGCCCTCCCGATCTGAAAGGCTGAAAAAATTAAGCCGTTTAGAGAAAAGTATTTATCACCTGCCTTCACATTATAAATCATCATTTTGCCTGCACAGTGCATACACATATATGTGTATGCCGACTCACAAAAACAGCAAATATTTCTCCAAATGGATTGGTCTTCATCATGGAGACGCCGATGAGGATGCAACTGCATTTCGTAGACTATTTAGATAACAACTCATGCTTCAAATGGTTAGTAGCTTTACTGGATTATCTCGATGTCTATAGCCAAGACTAAACTCATACTTTAAGATAGATAATCTGAGAGAAGAAAATAAAACTCTAAAAAAGTGTTGCGTGTCTGAGGGCATTCCGCAGATTTCGATCACAGTCGAAAACCTTCATGCTTGTCATATGCGTTTTGGATTTTTTCTGAACAGTAGCCCTGGGAGTGCTCATGAGATAACAGACAGCACTTGCATTCGGAAGGGACGCTTAGTCTATTGTGTGGCCACTGCCCTTGTCTGCCTCGCTGCAACTGTTAGCCGCATCTGGCTTTGTTTGGCTTGTCTCGGGGGACAAGATTGGGACTGTTCAGCGCCATCTGTTTCAGTCCACCGTCGGTTCTTATAACAGTAAAGACATGCTACCTCTCTCACACTACAGATCCACAAATTCCTACAGAATTAAAAAGACGAAAGATTAATGACGTATGCCGGTATAAGTATGCCGTAGTCTATGTTGGAGGGTTAAACGTTGGCGGGAATTACCGTCGTCGCAGCTAAGAATGTCTCTCTTATCTTATGTGTCTATTGTTTCTGTGACAATTAAACAAATATAAACAAAGGACTAAATTTGTTACAATAGAAATACGACTAGTAGTTTTTCGTGCAAAATAAATTTTATGCAAAATAAACTTCAGGCCAGCGGTGTTCAACGTTTTCGTGCTCGCTACATATTTCGGACATTCGTTTCTTGATCGCGGCCCACTAGTATCAGAAACAAGGAAATTAATGATGATGATGATGATGATGATGATTATGGTTATGATGATAATAATAATTCAATAGGTATATATTAAGTGCAGGCTTAACAGCATAAATGCCAATTATAAAGCCAGCACCGACACAAAAATACAACACAAAAAGAGTACAAATACACAAAAAGAAAACGCCAAACAGACAAAACAAAAACAACGCGGCGGAAAAAAAGCAATATAAACGAAGAATTGGGACAAAAAACCTAAACCCTGAAAAACATAGGTAACTTGATTAAACAGTGTCACAGATTAGCTTAGAATGAGTTTTAATGAAGTAACATGTCTCCTAAAGACATCGACGTCTTTGTACACACGGTTAGCAGCCGAAACACATCTAGCAGATGGAAAATTTTTACAAGCTACAGTAAACAGGGAGGAGTTCCTCAAATTACGAGGAAGAACTCGTAATATCCAAAAGAGATTGGCAACATTTTACATCCGTTTAAGCAGAAAGGAAAAATAATGCATCAAAATCGTACCTTCTGTCGTGCAGGGTAGGAAGCTTTAGACGTTTAAAAAATCTCCGTACGTGACACGGTCACGAGTAAAGAAATAATAATAATAATAATAATAATAATAATAATGACTTTAAATTATGTCACATAATGTACAGAAATATAAAATCATCGTAAAGCAGAAAGATGATTTGTTATGCTGTGTGTACCGTGCATATCATCGTAAGGCTAAATCAACCAACAAATGCACAAGATCATTGCTAAGTGTAAGATATGTTTTTTCAACCCGTAGTATGTTTCGGCAAATATATTGCCATCTTCAGGGGGTAAAGCTCAAAGAACTACAGGTGATATATACATCGAAATATACAATGTATGGTTTTGTTTGATATTTTTGCAGTTGTAAATTATTTTTGTCTGTGGGGCATTAGAAAATTTTATGTTTTGTTATTTTGAAACCATACATTGTATATTTGGATGCAGATAGCACATTTCTTTTATACATACCCCTGAAGATGGCAATCTATTTGCCGAAACATACGTACGGGTTGAAAAAATATATCTTACACTTACCAATGATCTTGTGCGTTTGTTGGTTGATTTAGGCTTCACAAAGATGATATCTGTAGTTCTGACAAAAATATAAATTCAAAAAGCCTAAGCAAATGCAGTTGTTTGCATTTTGTAGGTATAATGATGGGCCTCAGCTTAGCTAAGACCTGACTGAATCACTATAAGAGGTACCTTTCTTAGTTATTTCACTTTTAACAATTTAAAATAAACACAGTTTTATGCATTCATTCTTCTATTCAAAGCCTAGTGATATAGCACTGCTTTAGACCGACGTAGACTGAAATTGTGATCTAAATCTCTTGAATTGTCTCACGCATGACTTAAACGTATGCATGCGATGCAAACAGTGAACAGTTTTATACAATTATCATATAAACGTCTAACAAACTAACCTCGTCTTTGGGTGTAATTTTGTATCTGTTCGTGCACTGTACAAGTGGTCAAAAATCAACGGCCGATAGATCACAGTAATATTAAAACACTGTGTTATCATTTTAAAAAACCAGAACGCACTATACATACAAAAATTCCCTGCTCGAAATACCTTCCAATTTATCCCCACAAGTAATTATGTAGCAAAGACTTTTTGTTGCAAATGCAGCAAAACAATAACTGCACAAACGGGTGGAGGTCTCATTATAAACACACACATTCTAGACGTTAATAATACAAATTAGGCTCATACCTTTATCCGACTATGAAATACTCAGAATTAGCTGTAACATGGGTTTCTAATTCAGAGGTGGAATTAAAAAAAAATACACTCAGAATTGATTTGGCGCAAGAATTTGACTTGAAGTTAGTCTTTAGGGGATTCATCCCAGATGGAACGTCAACAAATAGTGAAGCAGTATGATTCAATTGGCCCTTATGTCGCATAGTCAATGGAAATAGCGGAATGAGACCTGGTTAAAGCAGAGATTGCATCTTACACGCATCAACAAGAGGATGCAACTTTTCATTACATTGATAAATAATTACGTATCTATTTCTCCACAAAAAGTAATATTTGTCAAGAAAATTTTACTGTATTAAAAAGTTCAAAAAAGAATAGGCTACGTTATTCTTTAAACAACACAGTGCACTTTTTTTCTGTTACGTAAACGATAGGTACACCCTTACATCGAAAAAAGCCTGAAACTCATTATTAATTTGTGCTTGAGTAACCTGCTTTGTCGTGACGCTACTATTGCAAGTGGCTCCTCTAGCGGTGCAAATATGAACAACCTGGATGTGTCTTCAGTGGAGTCGCTGATGCTCTTGTCGAGAGTTCCAATTACGGCCTAAATGGAAGCAGGCGCCCCGCATTTCGTTGGTTCTGCACCTCCCTTTCTGAGTACTGTACATAATGGGACGCGATTGCTACAAGAGTCGTCCACTCCTTGCAAGTATAATACGTATAATACGTAATATAACGTGCTATGCTTAGCACTACGTTCAAATTCCTAGTCCCGCCGTCACCAAGGTGTCTCAGTTTGACTTATAAAATCGTGTTCTAATTACCGTTCATAACATTCGTTACAAAAGGATAAGTAATGCTGAAAAAGGAAAAAGTAGGCTCTTTACTCACTCTCTTTACTGCAATAAACACGATCACTGGAATTTCGTGTTCTCGGAGTCTACATAAAAACGAAATGTATCTTCACGCTGTCGCAGCGAAAGGCAAAGTCTCAACTTCCATCAATAATACCAAAATACCAGGAAAAGCATTAAAGTCTTAAACCCCATTCAGCCGCCTCTCATGTCCCATAAGTTGCTCGCCTAGACCTACACTTTTTTCTTTATCCCTTACTCCCTAACACACCGGATTTATTAAACAGCGTCTTATAAGCTTCAGAGATGAGGCCTGTAAAGCGTGGCATGGCAATGAGATGGGAAACAATGAAGACTATCGGGATAGGTGGCGCTGTGGCCGCGCTTCGGAAGACGTACCACCGTGTTTTCAAGCGTGCTAACATAACCGTCTGCGAAGTTCAGTGCGCCTGAAGACAGGTTAGAACATTCGAAGTGTTGAAAACACAATGACAGAACAAGGAATGAGATAAGCATAAAGTATGCAAAAATGCAGGCAAAAACACTCCCTGACTTACGTAACTTCAAATTAGGCAATTTCAGATTTAAGAATTTTTTTAAAAGATAAACCATAAAAGAAAGAATTTTTAAACATTTTTTTTTTTTGAATGAAAGCGTAATCAGTCGAACTTGGCGGAAAAATGCTGCTGGGCGACAACACAGACCACGAGGGGGGTGGGGGCGGCGCGCGTTCGTGCTGCGGTAGATAAGGTTCCAATGTACGGCAATTTGGATTTCAACTGGTGTCCCTTGTAGGCATGTATACACACACACACGCACACACACACACACACACACACACACGCACACACACACACGCACACACAGAGTTAACAGTATGTACATTCAATTTAGGCTTGCAGAAAATTCGACTTGCACCGGATCTTAAGGAACGTAACTGTCGCGTAGTCATAATGCGGTAAATGGTTGCCAGTCTACCAAACTACGTAGGCTACATGGTGTCGCATCACAGGACACCGGAATCTGCATAGTCGCCGCCCTCAAAACCTCAAATCTCACGCACACACACTTATTAGACCGTGTAAGACAGAGTTTACAGTGCCAACCTTGCTACAGTCTGAAACAAAGAGACCTCGCTCCTTGTAATACTACCGCCCACCGTGTTGATTCTACTTTGCTTACCGCACTCTTAAACATTCTCGTTGCTTTGTTTCCTATTGATGACATTACAGCTTCGTACCATTAATTTTACGACGCTAATTGGTTGCAACTAATTAATAGGGAAATAACTAATTATGACTTTCTAAATTACTCAAAGGAAAAGGCAAAAGTACAAGTGAGAGAGTTTAATTCAAAAGTAACTATTTGCGTCTCTGTGTGTGTGCTAGAACATTAGCAACAAGATTCAATGGAAAGGCTAAACGAATCTTGAAATAGAGGGGAACTAGTAGGCTTATGAGAAAAGAAACTGCGTGTAGGAAACGGGGGGGGGGGGGGGACCGAGTAGTAGTAGAAAAGAGCAGCAGTACAAGAGAACCAGTGAGGTGCGCAGGCTGTACGAATGCAACCAGCAACGCGGAACCAATCTTACAAATTACTCGGTTTGTTGAAGTTACGACATTTGTGGACGGGAATGCAACTCTGAGACGCCCCCGTTCTTTAACGTCGCCCTCTTTTTTATCACATTCAAACTAACTCTGGTATCCAACATGCCTTCTAAGTGTCATTTTCCTCCGTTCGTAACTTTTATGTTTCAACCTCGGAATTAGACCTTAAAATTCCAATTTTGTCTCAGTTCCTTACTGCTCTTTCAAAAGATTTTATCGTGAAAGGTTGTGCATGTGCAGCTGTACATCCAGCACTGTACTGTCTACTGTTTCTACTTCGCATCTTACAGCGTGTAAGTACTGTTCCCTGCGTCCGGAAATAACGTACCTCCGTAGTACGAACATGCAAGCTACAAACATTTAAATCGTACCAATCCTCATATCTGTAGGCCTATACCAATACCTGTGCATTCACTCACACACACACACACACATACACACATATACAAGCACACACATACACATACACACACATACACATATACACATACACACATATACAAACACACACATACACACACATACACATACACACACATACACATACACACATATACAAACACACACATACACACATACACACACGCATACACATACACACATACACATACACACATACAAAAACACACACATACACATACACACACATACACATACACACATACAAACACACATACATACACATACACACATACACATACACACATACACGTACACAAACATACACATACACACATACAAACACACATACACATACACATATACACATACACAAACATACACATACACACATACAAACACACATACACATACACACATACACATCTCATTTAGTGCAGAAAGACTGCTTTGTTTCAATTACAGCAGAACTGAATACCTGGCAACTTTAAGTATTATAATACTTTCAGCCCGTTCATATTGACAGTTCTGTAATTAACGTCTTGAAATTTCTCATTAAATATGTGAGGTAAATTTAATTTTCTGTACGACACCGAACTACTTTCACTTCGATCCCTCTCTGCATTCTGAATCAGGGGTATATACAACTATATACAACTACATCCTCTATACAAATTGATCTGAGACCAGCAAAGGACGCGGTAACCATTCTTTTTTTTATTATTATGTGTAGATGTTATTCATAAATTTACCATTTAGGTCATTTAACAACACTTTCTTCATTCCATAAATTGCGTTGAAATGCATCTGCAAGAGTTCATGAATTGTGGACAGGCAGGGTTTGAAACGAGACAGTTGTGGTATATCCAAAAATTCGAGAAAACCCAACAAGAACTATTCAGTCAGGATAAAATTTACACCTGCCTAGTTTCGAACCGGGTACCGCCACGGCAAAATGTAATCCCAGAACGTGACTGTTATAGCAACCTTACCGATTTCATACTCCATTATGCATTACATTAACACCGTGGCATTAAGGATGTGACTTGGTGTCTGCAGCCGTGTACGATTTCTTCATTAGATTCTACTGTTCCTGCGCTTCTCTGTGGGTACAGAAATTCGATCTACTTTATAGCAGTGATTTTTAACTTATAGTTGCACGCGAATACTACTGTCTTCTGTGATGTGACGCCGTGTAAGTTTACAGGTAGGCACCTCCGAAACGTTGGCACCTGTCTAACAAACTTCATGGGGTCACAGCAATTCCCATATTCTCCACGTGAAAATTTCATATCTCATATGTGTGTTTGTGTGTGTGTGTGTGTTTTGAGGTCACGACATATGTGTATTACCTTCCTTCATAGTGGCCGTCGTACTGTGACGTTCAGGGGTGAAATAAAAGTCTGATTCATGTCACTGGGAAGACACTGCTATGCTATTACCTCGTTCCAGCGAGTGTACACACTTCTTATGAAGAGTGAAATCTGAAGGCAGTGCATGACTAGACCTTCAGAAGGGAACAGGAACACTGTAAATTTTATAAGCTTTATAAATAACAACCTAACAGACAAACAATCTATCTAGTTAACTCCATGGCACAGAGTCCTTCTTGAGAAGTTCACAGATCTCAAAGAGCGTTATACAAGCAAATTTAGAACCTACGAAAGAATGGTATTTCTCTGGGGTTTTAAGCGTATATTGAATTCTGCTACTCTGCACTGTCTATCAGAAGTGAAGCTTGACATTCTGCCAAAGATAAGTGGTAATATTACAGTCTTCTGGATGTGGCAGGCTAAGTATTTTGGTATATGAGGTACCAATCTTTCGGAAGAAACCGGTTCCTCCGAAACGTTGGTAACCACGTATCGCACTACGTGGCATTACATCCAAGAAGACCTTCATCTTAACATCTGCCATCTAGTCCCATGCGTATGCGAGAGAACTGAAACTATGCGACATGATTATTGACTTCAAAGTGAATGCCGAAACACAATGAAAAAGCGCCGTCATAATAGAACTGTTGATGTCACTTCCCTTGAATTATTATTTTAAATGATACCATGATGCACGAACAACTTCAACAATACGCACTCTTATATGTTGTGAGCATTACTCTATTATGGTATGAAACTAAACTTTCGGAGGGACCTCATACCTCTGTCTTCAAGGTATGAGATCTAAAATGGAGGCAGCAGGTTCTTTCAGACCGCACGGTATCACATCCCACAAGACACTTACCTTTACGAGAATCCCAACTCTCACACTGTATGTGTTTTGTTTCAGGGAATTCTACTATATCCAGATGGAGAAGTACGCAAGACAGGCAGTCAGTGAAGGCGTCAAGAATGCAGACGATCTGCACGTGAGCGGCGACTCGGAGATATACCGCGTCCTCAACCTGCATTATAATAGGAACAACCACATAGAGGTATGGGGTCCACAGGTGCGCGCTCTTCCTACCTAACTTCTATTCTCACGCTTAGTAGTCATTCTCTTATTTCGCTGTCCAGATGATTCCCGTATATATCCAGTTACCAAAACTTCATTTTGAAAGTCATACAGACAATGTTTAAAAGACGCGATTAATATGAAGGAATACATTTAACATTTCACCAGTATCTCGAACGAGAATGCACAAAAAGTCATAATGGAGGTAAATTCTACACATTCTTAACACCGGTTCTACAACAAATATCAGCTTTACACCCCGGCCGTTTTGCCTCGGGTATACATCAGCTAGTACGCTGAGTGGGACCCAGAGGCGGTCTGGACGCGATTGTATGGAAGAATCTCTGCTCCCTCCGGGAACCGATTAGCGGTTCTCCAGTTGTCCAGCCCGTAGCTTAATCACTATACTGAGATACTCTGACTCACAATTGTCGTACACTACGAGAAGCAGAAGACCTGGCTATAACTTGGTTTAAAAACAACTGCTTTTTAGACCCGGGTCAGCAGGCAAGGGAAACGTACGATTAAAGTAGGAATTTCAGGTAAATGAAAAGTTGTCCCTGTGCAGGCCAGGAAGCACTACACCAGGTTCAGTGTTATCCTTATGCACCGGCCCCTACGCCCTCGAGAAAAAGCCACCAGTGTCCATTGAATAGGAGGTTGGGACAGCCCCAGAGACTGTCTGGACGGTTCGGAGAAGAGAAACCTAAATCCCCTGTCGGGACTCGAACCACGATCCCTCTGCTGTTCAGCCTGTAGCCTAGCCAGAATCTGCAGTGTTACTTAAGTGATTCAAAACTCTATAACGGCTTTCTTCAGTTCCCACTCAAACCTACTTCCTTGTAAATTCTTCAACATTGGTACGGAATTACTAGACAACGTCAACATTCTTAGGCGCACAGACGTACATGTAAGATGGATGTCCTGAGGTGAAAAAACATCGAGCGCTTAAAGAACAAAATTAATTGAATTGTTAAATTCTCCAAACTCTATTTCCAGATAAGGGAAACTGTTATATCACCTGCCAGCACAGTTCGGAGGGGATTTCGTGGCAAATACGTGTGAAACGGAGATGTGAACATTCAGCGATCAATGTGCACATTATTCAAAACGGCTCAGTGGTTGTGCACAATGGTCCATGAAACATGTAATTTTAAAGATCAGTGAATGATAAAATGTGCGCTCAGCCCCTGAAATACTTTGCTTACTATTCAAAAGAATGATTACACCGAGACACGATTGGCTATGAACTACTGAACTAATATTTCAGTATGTATTTACATATTACTGTGTATTATACTTATCGTGTAACAATATACTATGTTTTAAAATAGCGCTATCAATGTAAAGTGACAGATTACGTTAATTTCATGCCTGCTTCAGTACACAATTTGATATTACTGCGGTAATGAAGAGTCATTTTCACAATTTTTACATGCGACTTTTTCTTTCACTGTATTGGACCTGCTGACAGTATACATACCAATAGCCTATTACAGCTCTCGAAGGTCATTTTACATGTTAGACATAGGGGCGTTTTCCGCGGTCACTAATTCAGTACTTGTCACATTTTGCCTGATGACGCATCCATTCAACAGCTAAGACACACTGGCGTTTTACTGCTGTATTTAAGGGCAATTCATGATACGATTAAATTTTAAATTATAAATGCAATTCATGTTTGCTAAAATGGAAAGAGCGGGTATTAAATTATTTCCTGAAACCCCCTGGAGAGAATTTATCCATTATTCCAACTTACGCGAGACGCTGACTACAAAAATTGCTGTCTTTCTCGGATGTAACATATACACAGGCGTTTCGGAGTAATTTATTTCCCCCTTCTTCAGGGTAAAAATCCACCCTGAAGATGAAAGAAGCAAGTACCTCCGCAACGTCGGTACGTCTGTATTAATTCCTTTGAATATTGAATTTCTATGCGCATGTAAACATACAAGGGGTTTTAGATCAGAAGTAGGAGAAAGTAGGAAACACAGTGTTCTCTCGTCCAAAACAGCTATTTTCTCACCACGATTTCAGGTTACACGCATGAACGTTTCACGTAAATTTACTTTGGACATTTCGTTACATTTCGTCTCTTGAAGAACCATACGTCGCGTAGTCTGGTAAATATGTTCCGACGTTTCGAAGGAACGTAAGGACATTTCTGCCAGAGTGCCAGGCATCAAATTCCGAAAGTCGTTTATCTCTGTGGGCCCTTTTGTAATGACTTACAATCTCGATTTCATCTCCTGGCATCTTCGTTGTAAAGCCTTCCTAGTAAAGTACAGTTTACATATTTTCTGCAGAGTGAAGTTGGAAGCAAACGCCACCCACACCCAAACCTCAGAGCAAATTCTTCAGTAAATCTACTCATTTCCTTTAATCTCAGGATATACTCACATACTCGATATGTTGAGGTACTACATGACATTTTGGCAGCACGCCTGTTTTCATTCAAGAGAATAATTTAGTGCCTTATTTACCGACTTCTATAGAACCTTAATATGACTTATCTTTCTCCGCATTCTTGCTCTACTTCTTTTTCTCTATTTTTCTTATTCATCTTACTGTACTGAAACTACTGTGTTGAGGTTTCACAGAGGCGCATCTAGTGAAGCATAGTCTTGCACCGTTTGAAAGGTAGAAAGGCCTAAGTTACATTAAGAATTTCAAATGTAGGGTTTCACTTTTTTTGTTCAATGACTAAAATAAATTTAAAAGTAAATGTGTCTTCTTGTATGAAGAAGCAGGGACATCAGTATTACAAACGCTACTTAATAAACTTTGCAACACTCTGCAGTGCTTTTGTCGTGAATTGCCACTATTCGTGATCACAAATGTTCATAAATTATCAAAACTAAAAAGAACGTCGTCAGGTCAGCAAGATACCTTATTCCTGGGATTCAAGACACTCTTGCGCTGTACGCAGCCTAAAATGTAACCATCTTATTTGTTGAAAAATTAAATTTCGGAGGAATTGTAAATTTGTATATAAGACCAATATTTGCTTTTCAAAACACAGTCAAACTTACGCGTGGATTAGTTCTGAAGAAATACGAATGTCCTATGCAAACATCAAACTTGAGTATAAATAATTGGGGAATACTAAATCTTTTATAAAAACATATTCATAGCAAATACATTGAAATCAAAGTAGTAAATGTCTGTCCCACTCCGCATGTATATTTCACCCCTTTGCTGCACGAAGTCGGTCAGAGAGCTCATTAACAGATACGGTGTTTGGTGCATTGGAACTGTGTACATGAAGACAGCGTAGCGCGCCTCAGAAAGAAAGTTCATTACACGTTATCTAAGACAGATGAGTGACTAAAGTAAGATAACAATTTACATCAAGTGTTTCACATATAAATTGGCCTTTATATTGCGTAATGAAGGGCGTTCTGGTTAAAAATACTGCATAAATATTATCACGTTCTGAAAATACAAATCCAAATTTGACAAGCAAACGTGTTCCTCTGCCAACATCTCATTAATAAGGCGCGCATTCGGCTGTCTATTGACAGTGTGTCCAGCAGTAGTCTCGGTATAATTACTGCACGCACTAAGGTCTGTGCCGATCGATACGCAATTCCAGTTGGTTTAGTCGCCAATTAACACCCCCTCCCCTTTTTATTGTAGGATGCTGACAGTGACAAAAAGCCTTATGTTTTATATGTATCGTAGAATTTTTACATCTCAGTTTTCTTCCAAGCAATCATAAGTACACGTGTGGACCTGCTGCAACCCTTTCAAGCCTAGCAGTTATTACTTGTACCAGAAGGCTTGACGTTAAGAAATCCTACGTTCTGCCCACACAACGTATTCATGCGTTTTGTATAGATCTCAGAAAAAAATACTATTTCTCTATGCGGCATTTACTGATTGGTTATAAACCGATACGGTGTGTGACCAGCTGCATAAATATAATTCCGGTCAATCTTAGTCTTTAAACGGTTAAATAATGGCTTACGAATTCATTTGCTACGTATACATAGAAATTTCTGCAGAACTTTAGGCGTTCTATACAAGTTAAAAACAACTCCTTATGTGGAGGTCATGTCTGTCCTGTGTGGACTTATCACCTGTGTGGACAACGGATGGGACAGATTCGTTTTGCATTTGACGTTGCAGAATTTCACTAAAAATTTGTCGCAAATTTCAGATTTTCATGTGTATTGATCCATTAAAACCTAGTTTACGTAAGACCATAAACAGACTCATGCGTGCAAGTTATGAAGTCCTCGCAGGAAAGTTTTTGCGCAGATGGTAACTGCTGAGCCGTGCTGTCTCCACAGGTAGAAATCCCAACTCACACTACCCTACATTCCTTAAAATCCTTCCAAGTCACAAGTTATAAGCGTCTTCACTTACCACTGTGTTTTAGTGATAAGTGTTCGGTCACATAGGCTGTACGTTCTCATTAACTGGAATAGGTTGTAAAACGTGTTATTTATAAAATTCATTTAAACTACCTGAATTTGCATACAACAGTATTTCGTTCTGCTTTACATTGCTGACCCAGAGAATCCAGTATTCGAAGTTTGTTACATGTGTCTTGTAACGAAATGTTACTTTGCACGCAACCGAAATGACAAATTTGACGTATAAAGTGACCAGTGAAGACATATAACGAAAGTTTTCCTCGGGCTGACCACCATAAATATGAAAGTCGCAGCAATGAGTTCATTACAGCCACACCTTCATTCTCAAACACATCTTTCATCTGTTTCGCCTAACAGGTTCCCTTGTCTGTGATAAACGTTTGGAAATTCTTAGCTTTTCCTCTATTAACCTTTTAAAGCCTAGCGGTAACTTTACGTACCACCAGGTTTAATATTAAAAAATCCTACGTGGTGCCCACATTGCGTTTATGTGTTTTGTACGGATCTCAGAACAAACAGCAACTTTTGCCTTATAAGACATTAAGAGACTGGTTTTTATAACCGAAGTAGAGAGTGTTTACAGCGCGGTACGCACTGAGTCCGTATATAAAACAGATACGCTTCGTCTTTAAAGGGTTAATATGCTACGTTTGTTTCCAACAATCCCAATTCGCAGTGACGTGTTTGCTTGATTGGAAGCTTGATTTACAGCTTGTCTGATACTCAATGTCGAAACGCCAAATTCGGGTACGTGAACGTTGGAACGCGTGTTGAGAATACCCACCCCTCTTGCCCCTCTATTAGATCCCCTCATGATCGTGAATGTACAGTGACGTCACAACACAGTGACTGCTATTGATATTAGTGTCGCTATCGGAGGTGTTGTGTACGAACTACGTGCACCAGCCTCGCCGCGACTCGGTCGGTAACGCGCTACACTATTTTGGTTCGACTTTGGAGATTAGTAATTTGCACTAGCTTCATACAACTGTTGCTGGCACAGTACTCTTTTACCATGAGAGGAAATGCGGATTTGCTGGCTCAGGCAGCTTAAAAACTACACTGTTTTCAAGATTTTGAATCCCATCTGGAGTACGAAATTTTATGTTTAGCTAGGTTCGTATGACACGTTCAATTACCTTAATGACCGTTCATTCAGACTACAAAAATGACGTGAAAATTAATTTCTCACCGATACAAGTTTCATACCATGCATCCTACAAGTCAAAATGTGTAGAGCGTTGCGTTATTGCGTTATTTTAGCAATTAACATGAGCCTGTGCATTCCATAAACAGAGCAAACAAGTTGTCAATCCACGAACAAAGACCACCAGTACAAAAACATAATAAAAAAAAGGACATAGCTGGAATTGATGTTCTCAACGCGGCGTTAATAAGGACTCAAACATTCTGGGATATGATGCCGTGTGGACTGGTAAATAGTCATCGACGTTTCGGAGGAGCTTTGGTGCCTCCATCTTCAAGATCCGAGTAACTATTCACCACACAACACGGCTTCATGTCCCTACAGACTTGACACCTAAGCACGTAGACATCTAGGTGTTGCGTCTCGCAGTTCCTTGTTCAGGCCTTGCACGTTTCTTATATTGCTTCAGGTCATAAGTCAACCTTCTTAATTGTTTTCTTGCAGGTTCCTTCCAACTTCCGATTCGTGGTGGAACAGACCCTCCGGGAGTTCTTCAAGGCAATTCAGGGCGGCAAAGACTCGGAACAGTCGTGGAAGAAATCCATCTACAAGATAATCTCCCGATTAGACGATCCTGTTCCCGAATACTTCAAATCCCCCAACTTTCTGGAGCAACTGGAATAGCTGCAGGAGTAGCACACGGATCCCTACGAGGACTCGCAGCAGCACGAACCCAGCTGGGTCTGCTCCTGGATGAACGCATCCTAACCGCCTCGACACTCGACATGAGATTGCTTCCGTTCAGCTCTTCTTGCTTGCCTTTTCTATTCTGTTGCGCTATACACGCTGTTGTATCTCTTCCATTATCCTTTACTTCTTCTTGGCTCCTTGCCGCCACAGTCTCTTTCTCTCTCTCTAACCAAATGGCAAGACAGCCCACCTAAGGGCTGACACATCTGTAAACTGTTTCGTTGAAGGAATTCACTGGTAAACTGCCCACAAAAAATGCACTGTCTTTTATTGTAATATAGTTCTTATTGTTGATTTTTGTGACCAAGTCCAAAACAACACCAGAAGGTGACTGGCTCCGGGACTGGACTGGTTAGCTTGGGGTGTGGTGGAGAGGCACTCCTTTGTACATATTATGTGCCGATCCTCAACCCCCTTCCCACCAGGGTCTGAGGGGACCCAGCTGGCCTGTTGCCTTGCCCCTGACCCCAAGAACCCGTCTCGGGTGTGCATTGAGAAGAAGTGCCTTCTCAAACCTTCCAATTAGTAATGTATATCAAACTTGTGGGCAGTTCATTTTGTAAATACTGTTTATGTAATTTTAATTTAAAACAGTGAGAGTCAAGGCTCATCTTGTAAAATGCACATCTGCTATTTGAGTAATATGGTGCAGACAGATATACATGACCAAAGAACTCGCTGTAGTGAAGAGGGTGGAGTTGTTATATCGTGTGCTAGTCGTTGACTGAAAGTGTCGAAATAATGCGTTAATAGTTCACACCGAATTCGTTTTACGAAGCTAAACATATGTAAAAATGGCATTGTTAATTATTATATTATTATTTCTTATCCAAAGAAAACACAATGTGCACCAGCTAGCACAAACCTTTAGTTGTAGTTATGAGTCACATGATCTCACGCAGTCACTTATCATCATCATTATCATCATCATCACGCCAGCCAGTCAGTCAGTCAGACAGCCAGAAAGCTGAAACTGCAGCAATTAACAGCTGCTGGTGTTGTAGACAGCTGTTGTAGCTGGGCAGATTCTGACCTGAACCTACTACCTATCGTGGTGAGTTTCCTAGTCAAAATACCCCAATTGTCTTTTAGGTTAAACACAATATTTATTATATCCAATGGTGAAAACGTAAAAAAAATGCCTTCTGATGTTGAACGACAATGTAACTGATTTTGTGATATATATATATACTTGATTGAATTTTACACTAAAGGAATTTTGATAATTGCTTTTGAGTAAAAAGTATAAAAAAGCTTATG
Source organism: Coptotermes formosanus (assembly GCA_013340265.1). NCBI lineage: Eukaryota > Metazoa > Arthropoda > Insecta > Blattodea > Rhinotermitidae > Coptotermes > Coptotermes formosanus. The sequence continues at coordinate 400,263 of BLKM01000655.1, forward strand.
AAAAGAGAAAAAAACTTTTTTTCCACAATGTAAAGTACTGTGTTACTGTGTGCATCGGAAAGGAAGAAGAAAAGTGCCGCCGACCAGTGATAGAGTGCGCGCCAACTCGGGGGCTGAACATTACATGAATACCAATGTGATGATTAGTGGGAAAAAGAAACAGACACTTGTGAGTGAAGACAGGACTTCAGAAAAACAAAAAGTAAATAAAAATAGAATATTTGGTCTTGCGAGGCAGACGGCTGGATCATGGTAGTGGACACTAGCTAGCTGGCCAAATACCCTCTAACATATTCTACAACCAGTCACCATCCATAGCAGCACGAATACAGTTTACAGATATAACTCATCAGTTGTGCAGCCCGACCCAGCAGACGATCACTTCTACAGTGGAGCACCTGTAGCCTATGTTGTCCTTGGTTCTCACCCCTTACTACTACTGATACATCCACGTGGCAGGCAGAACCCAGAGCTCACCGGCCGGCACACTGCCGACGTATCGACTAATATACTAGAGAGATAGGGAAAGTATATAAATAATAAGTTATATAAATAAAAAATATGAGGTACTAGATGTGGAGATGGATGTGACAAAGGAGGAGATGAAGCAAAAACCAAAGTGTCCTTTAAGTTCCGGATTGTTGAGTTCACCAACTGTTTACCGTAAAGAAAAGGTGACTCAACAGTTTTGGTATCTAGTCATCACTTAAAAAAATCTCTTTGTCAGCAGCAAGCAGATGGAAATCAAATCTTGTCTCACACACATACACACACATACAGCCGAGTCGTGGATCGCAGTATCGCTACTCCTTTGTTTCTTTGAAGCTCCATCACATCATCATCGTTCTAATAAATATGATGCAGAACTGCCACAGCAGCGTCTCACAAACCAAAGTACGCCCACCACTTACCTGACACCCCTCAAAGGGCCCCCTGCCGCCTATCGGCCGGCAGGGCGCAACCCCCCCCCTCCCAACCGGGTAGACACGATGGCTAGGCGGGCCCCTTTCCCTTCCCACGGCTCGCCCGAGCCCCATAATACATTGCTGTATTGAAACAACAAACAAATGTTGCCAGTGCATCTACTGGATTTGAGTTTTGTTTATTCTTTCCATAGAACTGACATTGTTGACTCCTGCTATGTGATTGTTGCCCTGTAGATTTTACCGTTCCCCATGGTTGTTGTAGCTTTGACAGGGAGCAAACCCTTACTAAGGTGGTGGTGCGGTGAGGAATGTTTTTCTGTTGGTTTTCACATAGGCTTCACAGTTTTTTTTTCACAACATGCTTCAGTTGACTGCAATAACAACGTTTCCTTTTCCAGTGCTCATCACACCTATTTTACTATACATACACAATTTTCTTTGGTTTCTGCACACGGACCATTTGGATGCTTCCCTCATCTGTTTTCATAAGGGTGCTGTTATTTTGGAAATCTCCCCTGCATTAAATGTAGCAATACTTAGATCAAAAGATACGGATTTGGCGTGTTTTTCCTGCTTGCGTTACAATACAATTTTCATTTCACAAGAAAATAATGGTCTTGGCAATGTTTAGGATCCCTGTTCAAACCTCGTCACAGAAAGTACAAGCTTAGTTAAAGCACCTTCGCGCCTTATCTTTATGATAAAAAAACTGAAGAAAATAAAGTTGTGTGTAATTTTTACCAAAATCTGCCTTACATTCTATTTTCTTAAAAATACCTAGTGTGATCATTTGCGGTAGAAGAAAAACAATTCTCACGTGTCTGGAAAAAAAATTTTGGTCGACGTTATGTTTTTATTACTGTAGCAACTCACTACTATACTATCACTGGCAACTGCCCCAAGGGTTGCTTCCCAGCATTACCGTTTGTACGTTCGTTCGTTATACATAACAGGCTGTTTCAGAATCTTCTAGTCCATTACACAAACATAGTCATTCTTTTGAGTGTGAGATGTAGTATATGTAAACTGTTGGTACCCTCTGAGCGTTCTGGGGTAGATCCTTCAAGTTGCAATTCAGTTGGTCACCGACTGCTGACCTGTTATGTATGTGTTTTCCATATCAGTTTCTTTCAAATGTTAACGGTGCGTCATACATTGTTTATAAAAGAGAACTGGAGCTATTGTACTTTTCTTATGTGTGCCCCCGTTTAATCTTGATTTGTATCAAACTGCGTGGTATGTGACGCCATCTTGTCCTGTCAAATTCACTTTCTGGAGACTGCGAGTGGAAATGGTGCGAAGTGTTCTCAATTTTAAAATAGCTATTTGGACATGGAACCACACACACTACCGCACTTGCAATAGACTGAAGGCAACTAAACTCAACAGCAGACATGCAAAATATTCCAGATCTAGGCATCCACTCAAACTCACATACAGGGCCAACTCGTCCGATCTAAAGTGCCTTCAAAAATGTTAATTTTTTTAGAAAGAAAAACAAAAAAGGGCCCTAAATAGATCATTCTCGCCCCACCAAAACATTTTACATCATTTTCACTCCGGTCTCCTATTTATACAATTATTTTGAAGGACCCAAACGCAAATTCAAGTTATTAAGATTGTTATGCTGAGAACTACAAGATAATTCCGTTTACTGGTATTATTACAGAAGTATTCGCATATTTAATTTATTGGTTCTTATTTTAAACATTGTATTTACAGAGGTTTTCATGTGTCATGCATGTAAGATACCATATATCCATGGTATAGCATTTACTCTAGTTTGTAGGAATACATGATTACAATGATAAGAACTACTCAATGGTTTTTATTTGACATCAGACCCCAAGTTCACTGTTCCATGCAAATACTAGTTAACTGTTATCGTTAAGTTGTCATGGCCTGGATTCATAGGTCTTCCCATTGTCCCGAGCCTCTGTTACACTGTTTCTGTTATAAAGGCTACGTTACGTTACGTTACGTTACGTTACGTTATGTTACGTTACGTTGCTGTATCCCTCTTCGCAGCCAAACGGAAACGCAACGATTTGAGCCGGAATGAATAGACGAAGTTCAAAGACTTTGACCGAATCATATAATTTTTCATTGGTCTTTATCCATGTAGAGAACTGAAATTAACACTTTTCTGGAAGAAAGAAAAATATAAGAAATTAAACATACGGCAACCTTGTATAATGGTATGTGTCCTTGTACATATGTATGCAAACGACTGGTGCTGACTTTGTATAAGTGAAATGCAAGCTCTATCGTAGTATGCTACAAAAACTTTCGTCCGAGACGATGATTATTAAGTACAAAATATGAAAACTTTTCTAAAGAAAAAAGCTCAACGTTTGATTCAGACAAGTGTGCTGGAGTTGGAAGTCTGTGATCGCGTTTATGGATACTCTAAAAGTGTACCTATGTTGGGGTTCATACACAGTAATTCACTGTTGTGGTACTTCATCAAATAACGTTGCTAACACCACCCAAACAAGGACAATTACATTCACCTACGGGTCCTTACTGGCTACATTATTATAGATTTGTAATATTAGTAAGAATACATTGTTTCACTATATCCGGAATGCTTTCCAGTTTTTCTTTCCCAACCCAGCACACCTGTGTGTAGATAAATTAAGGTGTATTCCTAATTAGACTATTCAAAACAAAATGACTCTGAAAGAAATGTCAATACATTTTTTGAAAAACAGAAAACTGATGCGGAATAAGTAACCCGTGTATCAGCACAACGTAACTAAGAAATACGTACAAATTTTCCTATGTATAGATTCTCTATACGATGAGTGTTTTCAGATCAGTCTGTGCTGTCAGTCTATCTCGTGTGTTTAAAAGGGTTGACGCACAAAATCAAATTGCTTTCTTTCTGAACGGCGTGTCGTTGTCCATACATGTTGTTATAGAAGTTTAAACTGTTCAGTGTACAACTAGTTTTAAAAACAAGCATCAATTCCATGTACTAAACGTTTTTAAGGAAAAGACTTTGTGTTCGTCTGCAAAACATGACGTGGAAAGTTGTTGAAACGGATGTGTTTTGATGAATACAGTAATAAAAGCTATGTATTTATTTCCATGCATTTTTCCATATTCGTGAATATTAGTTTTGTTAATATGATCCCTTAAAGATCTGGATAGACTGGGCTGAAACAAGCTTTCTCCTCGTCAGATTTTTGTAAAATCTCACCATCAGCTGGACGCACAAGCTGGCAAGCTACAAACACATCGGCGCACGGACTATCAACTGGCTGCCTGAACGACTTGAGACGTGGCAGTAAGCAATGGAAAGGAAAGGAAAGCAAAGCAAAGCAAAGCAAAGATCTCGTACGATCTGTTAGTTACTAGGACATTTTAGTAATACATAAAATTCTTACACAGGAAAGATTTCCTTCGACATTAGTCTGATGACTGCGCGGTAACGTCTTTCAGGAGTAAAGGAAAATATGCTAAAAAAAATACTGAATAAGTTGTCACATTCAAAAACAGATCATCCCAAGCGTAAAACTGACATATAAATGATTTGTCAAAAATTCTGTTATGCCTGTATTGTTAAGTGAACATAAAATGTGTAATAACAGAAATGTTCGGATTTGCACGGCGGGTGTTATTCAAATGATGATCTCCTGGGTTCTTACACCGTTTAGAGTAATATCCTTGTACTGACGTTTCGGAGAAAATGTTCTGTCTCCATTTTCACGGCGCAAATTTGGTTCATATGGATGCCGAAATCTTTGGAAGGAGGAAATAAGCCACTTGTATAAGGTGTGTAGGATAGTGGCCAATCAAACAATGCTGGCTAGGTGTCCAAGATTTCGTAAGATTCGCCACAAAGCTTTGTGAGTTGTGGACACACATGCGAATTTCACAGAAATTCACTTTTTTAACACATATGAGTGAATGGTCATTACAGCCTGATGAACAACTGTATGAACAAACTGCTGTGACATTCAAAAAACTCTCAATTTTGCTAAAAAATAAATTTTCCTTTCTCCTATGATACTAACAATAAATAAAAATTATGTCCCAAAACAGTATTAAATGATCGCTTTTCACAACGATCACGAAGTTTGTTCTCTGCGAAGTAGAAACTAAAATTTCTGTATATAATTTAGATGATGGCCAATCTTCACCAAGTTCCTAATATCAAATTCCAAGTTGCTATTGTGGGCTTCTCATCAAAATTAATTCCCTTACATTAAACGCCACCAAATAAATCTAAAATTATGCGCTTTGTCATTAACCAGTAAATGAAAATTCCGCGGCCCTTACTGCATGCCACCACTTCTGACCATTCTAAAGTTTTCATTTTCATACTACTCCAATGAGAAACACGAAGGAACGAAGCCTGCGAACGTGCCAAAGAAGAGATGCTTTTCCCCCCCCCCCCCCCCCCAACCCGAAATAAAGGGCCTTTTTCTCCTCACACGACTTTGTCTTTCGTCTGCTCCTCTACTATTTCTTACTTCTTTCTCTGTCATTCACTCTTCGAAGGGCTAAAGATTAATTAGCAGGTACTTTTTGCCTTAATCTTCCACAAAATTAGTGATTATAGTAAGTTCTACATGCATCTAATATACTGATCTGGTTAAGGCATCAAATGAGATATGTGTGGGTATATTAACCCTTTAAAGACGAAGCGTATCTGTTTTATATAAGGACTCAGTGCGTACCGCGCTGTGAACACTCTCCACTTCGGTTATAAAAACCAGTCTCTTAATGTTTTATAAGGCAAAAGTTGCTGTTTGTTCTGAGATCCGTACAAAACACATAAACGCAATGTGGGCACCACGTAGAATTTTTTAATGTTAAACCTGGTGATATGTAAAGTTACCGCTAGGCTTTAAAAGGTTAATTTACAAAACAAACCGCATCATTCGAACGTAGCGCAGAGGTGGAGTGCCAAAGCTCCTGCACAAGTCAGGATGCTGCAGTCCAAGAGAATTGAACTTCAGCGTGGAGGGGACCACGCTGCTCCTGCTTCAAGCAATAAGCTAACATATACCACATATACCTTTGAAAATCATTACTATATGTACCGACAGAAACAACGACAAAAGGAAGTGTGCAGTTTGCACGTAACAGCCTACTGCCAGTTTAGCCCATGTTAGGAACAGTTGGCGATAACAACAAATATTGGGTAGACAAAGTCTGGATACCAAAATGTGTGTTTTGACTTTCTCTACAGCTTTTGTCTCAAATACAGTTGAACCCGGTTATAACAACATGGGTTTATTTGACATCTCGTCTATAGCGTCAGATATTCTGTGGTACAAATTAATTCCCCACTGTTAACCATAACATTACACTCTTCGGTTACAACAACACTCATTTATAACGACAGAAAATATTCAGTCCCTTTCTTCACATTATGACGGAGTTCGACTCTATTTCTCATCCTATGAAGCATTTAGCGAGATATTATCATAAATGTGCAAAAGTCTTCATGTAAAGTACCCATTATTCTCGTCAGATTTTAATAAAATTGCACTTTCTCGACAGATTTTTCGAAAAATCCTCAAATACCAAATTTCATGAAAATCCGTCCATTGGAAGCAGACTTGTTCGATTCGGAGAGGCAGACATGACGAAGCTAATAGTCGCTTTTCGCAGTTTTGGGAATGCGCCTAATATCAGCTCTCAGTGAGCAGCCGTATAACTTACCTATCCGTTTCTGTTCATAATATCTGGGCATACAAGCATGTAATTTCCGACTACCTGAACACCGGTAAACATAATCCCCGAGTTCTAGCGGTTTCCATGTTTGTAATTTCTAACACAGACGTTCCCCTACTTAGGCAAAGGTTCTATTCCTCAGACTATTAGGTAACTGGAACTTAACTTATGATGGAATTCGACGTACCTCCCGTAAACACACACACACACACACACACACACACATATAATACCTATTTACATACTGGGAGTGTGGACATGTGCTGGTAACCCTGTAAGTGTCTACTGAGGTACTAAGCGAAGTTAAATTTTGTTGAAACCTTAAAAATAGCTGTTGATGCAGGAAATATGTCAAACAAAGAACAGTTTAAGCGTAGAAATTACATAGAGAAGGTTAATGGAAAAGTATATAGGCCTATACGTAAGGCGAAATTGGTGTTAAGTCAAGGATCACATAACTCAAGATGCGATGGGGAGGGGGGGGGTCGTATTCCTCCACCACCTCGGCCTCACTGCGCTTTTTTCCCGTAAGAAAGAATTTGGCGCACATTTCCAAAAATTATTTAAATAAACTTGTTATTGTTTAGGAAGTTTGCGTACGTTTGAAATTGAGAAACTTGAAATTGCGTACGTAGGAGCGTGTCTGTATATCAATACCTTTTTACGCGTGTTTTTGATGCGTACACAAGATTTAGCATAAGCCTACACAGTCCACTAGTTATATCCGTCAATCATAAACAAAAATAGGCTTCAGCCGTCGCCATACTGTTAATTTATATTCCGGAAAACGTTTATGAGCTGAATGTAAGTAGCATATTTGTTAAGTATTTACTACAACACAACATGTTCAGTTGTCCCGCTCACAATTTTGAACAGTCACCATATCAGTATATTACAGGCATACGGTGTGGCCCAATATTCACTTAACCGGCTGGTAAAATGTTCGCTAAAACATGCTGTAAATTTATTACTTGCTGAACTTGTAAAAACTGTTCGAAATGAGAATTTGAGTAACTGGATTAGAAACAACAGGTGCGCCTGACTCAAATCAGTGTTAACAGGTTTAAACCTGAACACTCACGTTACACGAACAAATGTTGTAGGTTTAGTGATTTTTGTGCCAATCTGCACCTCGTACGGCATGCCCTCTAGCGGACTGTGCGTCGCTGAAGTTCTTGAATACACTTACTGGCCTATCATGCCTTGTAACATCAGGACATTACACTAATAAATTGATGGAAAGGCAATTTGTTGTTTGTTGATATGGAACATGAAGTAGGATCAAACAAAGGGTGATTTCTTGACTACAAGACACACGTTTAGCCTGTCAAGGAGGCCGCTGCAATATGCCGTTAGTCAGTTCACATTTGTACTAACATATCGAAGGAAATTAGTCCCTCTGTTTTCTGAACACTGGATCTTTCAAAGATATTAATGGAATGGATAGTAAAAGAAAAGAAAGTCAAGTATTTGATAATAATCCCCAAGGAAATCTACTAAGAGGACGACCAAAAAACAGACGGTGGAAGTGTGTACAAACAGATGTTAATAGACGTTAAATTAAAAACTGGGAAGAGAGGTCAAAGAACAGAGCTTACTGGGAGAAGTCCATTAGGGAGGCTAAGATCCACATTGGACTGTAGTACCATATAAAAATAATAATAATAAAGTCTAAAGAAGACCAGTTTGCAAATATTATTAGAAGCCACGACAGCAATCAACCAAATATGAATTCCACAGTTCGGGCAGAATCGAAGATTATAGATGAAATAAGTCAATCAAACGGGAACAATGACATGAAACAAGATTGAATACAAAACAGAAGGGCAAGAGGGGCAGAGTCCTTAAAGGAAAAATGGGAAAACAAAATAATGCATGGCCAGTACGTCAGAAGCACAGATAAACATCTCATTAGCGATGAAGACGCGTTCCTCTGGCTGTCAAAGGGAGACCTGGAAGCAGAAACAGAAAGTGAAATAGTTGCAGCACAAGACCAAGCACTGCGAACAAAATACCATGCAACAAAAATATTGCAAACAGAAAAAGACAGCAAATGCAGACTGTGTCACCAATTTGAGGAGACAGCAGACCACATTATGTCAGCGTGCCCAGTACTGGCAAAAGAACAATAGATCAAACGACATGATAGAGTGTGTGCTCAACTACACTTAAATATATGTAAGGAACTAGGGATAAAATTAGAGAGTGAACTCGGGTATGAACATGTACCAAAATCAGTAGAAACAAGTCAAGTGAGCAAGGTAACCATATTATGGAATCAACAAGTACAAACAGACAGAACCTTCCCCAACAATAAACCGGACATCATAATGCAGGGTAATGAAGAACGAAAATGTATACTAATTGATGTAGCAATCCCGGGAGACAGAAATGTGATAAAGAAAGAAGCCGAGAAGATTCTAAAATATAAAGACCTTGTAATAGAAATACAGCGCATGTGGAATGTAAAAACACAGGCGACGCCAGTAATAATAGGAACAACTGGAACCATTTCAAAATCCTTCAGAAAATACTTGAGCAGCATACCGGGAAAGCACGATACCAAGGAACTACAGAAAACAGCTATATTGGGCACAGCACACGTACTTCGGAAAGTGCTAATGTAGAAGCACAGAAGGGTGTAATATTGAAGACAGCGTTATATGTACCATTAACAGTACGCGCGGAATAGCTGCGGCACTGCATACCCTAGAAACATGGTTTGTTTCAGGTATACGAGTGTGAATACCCTGCATAAAGGAGATGACAATAATAATAATAATAATAATAATAATACGAAGGAGGAGGACCTTTCAAAGAGGTAGCGGTAAGTACAGCATAACATGCCAGAAGATAATAAATCAGCTACTTACATGTGGATCTCAATAACAATTCATATCTTTCTGCAGCTAAATTACACTATACGTCACGTATACCAATTATCCTAAAACGCAATCTAACCTGTAATTCACATCTCTGTGCCAAAACACACGACTAGACATTTTTCTGTGTACAGCACTGTACTCTTGGGAGCCACCGACTCTGGCGAATGAATTGTACTATACTCCTATAGATGGCAGGAACGCAAGTCGCGCACTACTGCTCCCTGCCGAAAGCGGCGTGAAGTATGTCGACCTACCGACATGATGCCTTGAACGACTTCCGCGCGATGTGAAAGGTGTAAAACGCAATCACCGCGTTAAAACTCGGGAAATTTCTGTATACGTACTAAAGACAGTAGATATATGAAGACACTACTTCAGTTAGATATTAAAAGTACATGGCGTTAACAATGGACGGCGACTAAAACAGCTGAGTCATGGGTACCTCAGTCTAGTTATTGTGACGCTGAAATTAATGCCGAAGCTTTCGAACAGGTAATGCCCGTATTTCGGCATAATTAATGCCACCAAGGAGCTAACACACCATATCCACAGACACTAATTCTATTTCGAATAAATAATAATTTGCCACAACAGTGAAAGTAATACGTTACTATACTGCAGGAACTGCAGGGCTTGCTAGCAATTTAGCTGGCGTTCTTTCAGTTACTGTTTGTAGATTATCAATTCGCATTTTTATGTTCTTTTACAAGCTGCGTAAAACATGCGAGGCGGGGGAGCAAGGATCTCTAATATAAAATCTAAATCAGTCCAAAAGTTGTCGAATTATGTCACTGTATAATAAATCGAAATGTGCAAGACTTATAGGAAAAAAAAAACACCAAACATAAAATGTGTTATTAGCCTATATTGTCTGCAAGGTCTGTGCGCAAAATTCTAAGCTCAGAAAAATATTCAAAGAGGTACGCTCGAGAAACGAACAAAAATGAAAAACCCCCTCATATAAAGGTCCGTTATTGTTGTATGTTAACCAACATAAAAATACATTAACCCTTTAAAGACGAAGCGTATCTGTTTTATATAAGGACTCAGTGCGTACCGCGCTGTAAACACTCTCCACTTCGGTTATAAAACCCAGTCTCTTAATGTTTTATAAGGCAAAAGTTGCTGTTTGTTCTGAGATCCGTACAAAACACACAAACGCAATGTGGGCACCACGTAGAATTTTTTAATGTTAAACCTGGTGGTACGTAAAGTTACCGCTAGGTTTTAAAAGGTTAAAGGAAATTTTCGCACAGCTACCATGTTGTTACGTCACACACTACAAATAAATTTCCTTCACAGAAGATGCATATTACCACGCATAGTATCAGGAACATATACTGCTCTAAATTGCACTACACTCTCTCTCTGAATTTCGAGCGACGGCTATTAAGTTATTAAAGATTAGTGTCAAAGGGAAGGTAATGGGGTGGCCTAGAATTGCATAGCGTTCACGCTACATTTCATGACAACCGGCAGGCTGCTTCAGAGTTTGAAAGGGACGGTACACACACAAATATAGCGTGGTAAAGGTCACCTCACAACTTGCCAATGCATGCACGCAGGGGAGGCAGAGGTTTAGCTCCACTCATTTTCGACTTCTCTGCCATCAGGCAGGGGGTGGTCACGGCCACACTCCGGCCGCTTTACCCCCGGGAAAGAGACCCTGCACCAATTTTACACGAGGGTGGATGAGCTCCACGGCCGGTCAGGACTAATATGGAGAAAAAACCTCTTGTCCCCACCAGGGTTCGAATCTCATAGTATGATCATAGCATAAAACCTAGCTATTTCCGTGAGGAAGGGCAGTATATTAATAAATGATACAAACGACGCAAATTTAGCCAGATTATAGAACAGAATCCTCCATAATAAGGGAGAGTGAATAGGCAGGGAGTTCGATATGGTAAATAAACCAACAGATGCACATCAATTGTATGAAAGTATATTATAAGCATAGTATACCAGTGTTTATAATACACTTTCACACACTCGTGCGCATGTGTTGGTTTTAGCTACCAGATCTGATTGCCCAGTGCACGGCTATGGATCACTTAAACTATACACAGCGAGAATTTGTTTCGCGTCTCTGGGCATTGTGGCTGTCACAGGAAAGTTAACGAATTACTGCAGAGCTCAGAGACATTATTAGAAAAGAGACAAGCAATGTACGTACAACGTAACACTGAGGCGCGTTCGCGTAACCGTTGTTGCCGTAGAAAAGCAATAATTATTGCATATTCTGAGAGTGTTTTTCTAGCCTTAGTTATCCAGTATGCAAGGCGCAAGTGTTGTATTATATTGCCGCCTGTGGCCTGACTGGCCCTACCATATTTTTCCATATTATCTCATAAAAGGCATGATCTTCGAAAAAAATTATATTGTATATAAAATGTTTGTTTTGGTTTTCTCTATAAACTTTGAAACATTTCTCTCCCTAAGAAGAACTCAGCGAGATATTATCATAAATGCGCATTGCTCTTCATGTAAAGTAACCGTTATTCTTGTCAGATTTTAATGAAACTTGAATTTTCTCAACAGATTTTCGAAAAATACTCAAATATCAAAATTCATAAAAATCTGCCAAGTGGGAGCCGAGTTGTTCCATGCGGACCGACAGGCGGAAGGACGGAGGATGGACCGAGAGGCGGAAGGACGGAGGATGGCCCGACAGGCGGAAGGACGGAGGATGGACCGACAGGCGGAAGGACGGAGGATGGNTTAGTTGTGGCTACTAATATAAAACTGTCATTAAATAGCTCGCTGTGTTAACATAATATGAACTTACCTGTAAAATCGTTTTGAACTAGAGCTCAGATTCATCAAAATGATATTTTGGAAAGGTTAAAACACTACTCATTTTGAAGGCTCCGTTTTTCTGCTGCACGACGTCGTATAACTGGGTAATCGGTTTCCCGATCTTTCGAAGGACCGTAGTTCCTTCACTTTCAAGGGTCTAGATGTGCCAGGAAGACGGTAGTTCTCAACCACCCCTCCGTGAAAACCCCAAGGCTCGCAACTTCCATTTTAATTCAAACAAATGATATCTAATGAGTATAGGTCCGTCTCACAGCCAACAAATTCTTTTATTAAAAATTAAGAGTTTTTAACATCGCAACTCTTAATTTTTAATAAAAGAATTTGTTGGCTGTGAGACGGACCTATACTCATTAGATATCATTTGTTTGAATTAAAATGGAAGTTGCGAGCCTTGGGGTTTTCACGGAGGGGTGGTTGAGAACTACCGTCTTCCTGGCACATCTAGACCCTTGAAAGTGAAGGAACTACGGTCCTTCGAAAGATCGGGAAACCGATTACCCAGTTATACGACGTCGTGCAGCAGAAAAACGGAGCCTTCAAAATGAGTAGTGTTTTAACCTTTCCAAAATATCATTTTGATGAATCTGAGCTCTAGTTCAAAACGATTTTACAGGTAAGTTCATATTATGTTAACACAGCGAGCTATTTAATGACAGTTTTATATTAGTAGCCACAACTAATTACAGACATAAGCAGAGGCCAAGAAGTTTTTAAAAACATTTGCAAGCAGTCAGAAAATGATGACATCAGTACTTTCTGCACCATGATGTGGTTTTACCCCTACCTGGCGCAAGATTTATGTCTTCCTCTTATTGTGATGTTTGTCTTAAACGCCTTCGGGCCAACCATAAAATAGAACAATAATTAAATGCAATAGAAGCCAGTATGTCGATATCAATTCCTGTACGCGCGGTTCGCAATTTCTTGCATTCCACAAGCGAGAGAGACAGATTAGACACGACAAATCCGGACCGGGACATTCCTGGCCATACAAACGTTTCCGGGTGCATTGGCGAGCAGGTAACCACATTTCTTAGAGTCCTGGATAAGAGTAAAATGTAAAAGGTAAAGGTAATATTTTCCCTACACACGCCATGGAGGCATATACGAGTCAGGTATAGCTCCACACAGTCTCAAATTCGGTACTGAAAGGAGGTGACTGTATAGCATCGCGCGTCGGCCGCTTTACCCCTTGGCTGAGAACTCCCCATACCACACCGCCTGACGTAACAGCAAGAAAGCCTACACCAGTGGTGTGAACCATGTGGGCCTCGACCCTTTCCAAAGTGGCCCTCATAGCCTTTGCTTCCTTAATATTCTAATGAGCATCAGTCCTATATAAATCTACAGTCTTTAACGTCTTTTCTCTTGGTAACACTAAACTGTGAAATTTTCATAAAACAGGTGGCTAAGGCTAGTCTCCCTCAAAACTGAGAATTTATAAATACAAAATCGCTCTTTCGTTATTGAAGGTTGAAAGCGTAAGACATGACAGCCAAGAGAAAGAAGTGTACAAGCAAACGATTGTAAGATTCACTCGAATAGAATGTAATAAGCACCCATAACGGTTATAATGTGCATGCTTATCAAACAACTACAGATGGGTATTCTCAACCAAAGTTGACATCTGTAAAAGTAAAGATATGTCTAAACCCACAAATAAGGGGGAAAAAAAGACATTAAATAGATTCAGAAATATGAAGCTGTTATTTTGGAAGACAGTAGCCGCAAAGATGAAATTCAAACTTATCTCAAAGTCGACAAAGCCAGAAGACACGGATGTTGTCATAAAATGTGTTGTAAAAATTAACTAAGCTGCACCGTCAACCGCCAAACATGTGCAAAACCAAATGGTGGGCCAGTTTACTTCAAATTGTTCTTCTCTTCATTCTGAGGGTTTTATTAATGTGCAAGTATTTGGCGATTTTAAAGAAATGGTGTTACTGTTTTGTGTAACTTCATACGTAATTATAAATTTTATATCACCTACAAGTGAATCAGTTTCTTCATCAATGAGTTTTATCAAATCGATTAAAAGAAAACTGACAGTACTCCAGACCTTGAATTTAATAGTGAATGTGAGGAGAATTTCTTTTTACTTCGGGGTTGGAAGGTAAACCTGTGTGCCTGGCGTGTTCCAGGGCAACTGAAACTCCTACAAAAAACATGATCTGAAAGGACCTTATGATACAAAACATATGGATCAGATAGAAGGGCAAATGATAAAATTTGGTACGAAATTGCGCAGTAATACGTACAAAATAATACTTCGTATATCAAAATATCAAGACTTTTTAATAAGCGCAATTATGTACGCGCACCTTTGCTTGAAACGGCGTATGGAACTGCTTTGCTGCCTACCAAAGAAAGAAGCCATTTTAGCTGGTGAAGAGCTAGAAAACCCCGGTCTTCAAATTGTGGCTGTACTTCTTGGTTTTTCGACTATGTATGTATGTGTGTGTGTGTGTGTGTGTGTGTGTGTGTGTGTGTGTGTGTGTATGTATGTATGTATGTATGTATGTATGTACGTACGTATATATGTATGTACGTATGTATATATATATATATATATAGCGATATATCCCCCATATATACATATATATGGGGGATATATCGATATCAAAAGTGACTGTAACGCGTGATGGAAGAAAATGCGATGTTAAGCAAATTACAAACCTTGCTTTCTAGCGCACATACATTTCAATCGCAGTGAATAAATCTGTGGACATTTGTGACACTGCGTATCTTTATATTTTCATAACGGCAGTAATCGAACAGTTCCATGTAACTGAAGATCTTAATCTCGAGTCATTCCACGGGACAAAATAAAAAGTTTAATGTCATGGACTGCAAATTTCAAACAGCAAGTATGGACCTAAAATTCAATCCGACATTGAAAAGAAATTTTGACCAAATTTCTGCACTACAAAATGGGAGAAGAATGAGTGAACTTTGGCTCTTCCTGCCTCGAAAAATTTTCGTGACTAGGGGAGGTCGCTCTGGATTATATATTTCGGGTTGCAAGTACGTACATATAAGAACAAACGTTTTCTGCAATTAAAGTTATCAAAAAAAAGTACAGGTCATGATCAGAGAATACTAGTAACCAGAACCTTCTTCTTCTTCTTCTTCTTCTTCTTCTTCTTCTTCTTCTTCTTCTTGCAACAACAAACAGGACACCGGATATCAAGAGTTTAGTTACGAAACACACCACAAAAATTTAGCTATAAAAAGGCGAGAATTTTTTAAAGGTTAACTAAATATTTTATCCAATTATTCCACAGCATAGTAGTCTTCGCGTGTGTCTGCTATTACTTTCTTACAATTATATGTGTTTTCAGCACATTTTTTGTTATTGTATGTGTAATTTATTCAATGAATTTCACCCCAGTCCAAAGAGCGTCGGATGGTTGGGTGAGTAACGAATGCGGAAGAGAGGGAAAAGAAAGCGGTCATGGCGTGCCCTACAGTACTATAGGGTCATCTTCTAGCAAGTACTAAGGGAAACCGCGAAAATTATCAGTGCGGATGGTCTGTGTCCTGACCGAGACCAGAAAATGTAAAATTAAAATTTCAACCGAGTACCTCCGTACCAAAAGGCAGAAGCGTTGCCGCCATTGCCAACTAGATGCACTAGCATGTGTCCAGCGAAAGGCTGGTAACACTATCAGCCTACACGGTGCTACTTTTACACTTTGTGTAAAAGGGACACACAGGGTTAATAACGAAGTGGAGTAATGACGAGGGTAGGGTTCCCATGATATTTCACTGCAGCAGCCAGACGACAGACCGACTGCGGCAGGGTGTGCCCAGCTCAGTGGTAACCAGCAACAAAGAGAACCACAGCGCTCTGTTGCTAATTCGCACTGAAGGACAGAAGGAAGCAACAATGTTAATTCAGGATTATGTGCCCCATCATAAGACCTACGCACATACGAGGCTACGAAAGTGTTACGTTTGTTCTAAATAAACATACATACATATATATATATATGTTCTGTATATCTGGACTGTAATCGTGTTATGTTAGTCTTTTGCGATATGTGTTTTATAAATATTTAATCAATCGTTGCTAAGAAAAACCTGGTTCCTACGTACAAAAAATTTCCAACATGAAGTTTGTATACCAACATGCGTAAATAATACTAATATTAATACTCACAATAATAATAATAATAATAATAAATGTTTTACAACAGTAACACCAGTAATAATAAAGGCACATAGAACCATCTGAAAATCACTGAGGAAATGTCTGGAAAGTACGACATTCAGCACATATGCAGAACAGCCACATTGGGCACTGCACACATGCCTCGAGAAGTAGGTCTGCTAATGTAAAAGTACGGTACAGAACGTTTGTCATGGGAAATAGCATTACCTATGCCATAAATTGTGACCACAGAACAGCTGCAACCCTAGAAACATGGAATGTTCCGTAATTTGAAATACCGTACATGCAAGTCATAAATAATAATAATAATCATCATAATCATAACAACAACCCACCTAAGGTACACATCATAACTTTTATTTATTATACAAACTATTTACCTACCACACTTCGGTTCTCTTAAGAAATGAACTTCAGGGGTAAACTTCGAATTCCTAACGGATCGTCCTACCAGGGTTATTATTCAAACAATTTTAAACGTTACAAATGAAAACTTCATGTGACTCTTATTATTTTTCAGTTATGAGGTGTGAAACAGGGTCTACAAAAACCGTTGACAGGACTGACATCGTATGGTGAGAGGCCACAAAATACGACTGATGATTCAAAGTGTTTTCACACCCTTGATACGCAAGTAAATTAAGTAAACGTTAAGGCACCAACAAACACTTGGAATCTGGGTTGCTTAGAGGTGTCACATGTGCATATTTTATGATGTCCATACGAGATGAATAACTGTGTTAGCCGAAATACCTTTCTTTCTGGACACCGCTCTTCCGGGATATGACGTCGCGTCACCGGATGATCAGTTCCCGAATTTGCCTCTTATGAAAATGTCTCTATTTCCAGGGGTCGGAGAAAGGGTCTATACGCCCTAAGTCTTCTCGGACCTACAGACCCTTGGATGTGAAGGCACCATGTTCCTTCCAAAAGTCGGGAACCTAGTACCTCATGACGCGGAGTCTTCTCTCAAAAGAACGGTCCACACCGCTGTGAAAACCTCAAGACTCGCACTTGCCTTTTACTTCTGGGACTACAATAACAACAGGGACTACCAACCGTTACACTCTCTGAAACTTATTGACACCCGCACGTATGAAAGAAAGGGGAGTTTAAATTTTCCTACAAGACGAGGTACCGCCATTTTTTAACTGCCATAAATGAAAAACTTCCACGTAGCCCTATTCATAAGTTCCTGCAACCCCGAATTTAACGCTCCTTAACTTTTTTTGGAGGTCGTGGAGGACACATAAAACGAGAAGTTTATGGGGCCGTGTGACAAGCAGACAGCACTGAAACATTAAAACACAACGACACGGTAGCTATTAAAACCTGAACACCAAAATTCTGCTAACGTGTTTGTCGTGTCCATAACCGCCACGTTACAAGTCTCACATGCGCAACTGTACCGACACAAATTCTAGGCGCGTGTCATAATTGTCCTTTGTTCCATTCATTTATATACCATCGATACAGATGTAAAAGCCTGCAATCACAGAACATATTTGAAGCACATCCTGTATTGTTACTTTCATAGTCCATAATCTTTGCGTGTTAACTTCTCCGTTCAGAAGTTACAGAAAATCTAAAGGGTACAGTACTCTAGCTTCTCTATCGGTAATAATGAAAGTATGTACAAACTTAATATATTTAGTAGACTTACAAGAGTGGATTTATTATATATAATGGTAATGGCGTAATGACAGAATATTTGCCTAATTTAGGCTACATCTTGGATCAGCAATTCCCAACTGGGGCCATTAGAGCAGACCAGGAACATTAAACATTTAAAGCCGGATGTCTTATGTTACGTAACACCCTCTGTACCCCCCGAAGGTATCTGTACTTTGGCGTAGTGGTGGGGCTTGTGTGGTCAAAGGATCCTGAGAGCTAAGCCGGCCGTAGCGTAGCTACTGGTTGGGCCTCCCATGCCGGACAGGTCAAAGGTGATGACCCAGACAAAAAGAGACACCCTAGTCCTCCAGGTTGGGGGCTGGGCGTGGGGCTACAACCCCATCCCGTAAAAGAATGTGTGTTGAGAAAACCTCCAGGATGCCTCGGAAGGGACTGGTAAATAGACGACGCCCCGGCTGTAAGGACAAGGATTTGATTTTTGGCACATGGAATGTTCCAACACTGTTTAACCTTTTAAAGCCTAGCGGTAACTTTACGTACCACCAGGTTTAACATTAAAAAATTCTACGTGGTGTCCACATTGCGTTTATGTGTTTTGTACGGATCTCAGAACAAACAGCAATTTTTGCCTTATAAAACATTAAGAGACTGGTTTTTATAATCGAAGTGCAGAGTGTTTACAGCGCGGTACGCACTGAGTCCTTACATAAAACAGATACGCTTCGTCTTTAAAAGGTTAAGACAGGAGCACTTATATCTTTGCTCTCACAACTAAAAGAGTATAGGCTTGGCATAACGGCACTACAGGAGACAAGGTGGCAGGGTAAGGACATAATGGATATGAAACCACGTACACTTTTCTATAGTGGTAAAGAAGAGGGAACCAGACAACTTTGGGTGGCATTCATTGTAGAAAGGAGCATGAAAAGGAATATACTTGATTTTAAAGCAGTGGACGAAAGAATATGTATTTTAAAGATAAAAACAAAATTCCACAACACAAGTTTCATAAATGTGCATGCTCCCACAGAAGAAAATGAAGAGATAGAGAAGGAAGCCTTCTATCAGAAAGTGGAAGAAGTATATGACGCGTGTCCCTCCAACGATATAAAAATATTGCTGGGGGACTTGAATGCCAAAGTTGGGAGAGAGGAAATTTACCAAGGATTAATTAGGAGACATAGTATGCATTTGAACACAAATAATAATGGGCAAAGACTTGTAGAGTTCGCAGCAGCAAAAAACACGGTGGTATCCTCAATCTGTTTTCCGCAAAAAGAAATCCATAAACAAACCTGGAGACCTCCGGATGGAAAAACCAATAACAAAACTGATCACATATTAATAGATAAAAGAAATGCAAGCAGCATACAAGATGTAAAATCTTGTAGAGGAGCAAGTAGCGACTCTGACCATTTTTTAGTTAGAGTAAAATATAGATGCAAAATAGGATACAGCAAACAAAAACCGAACAGAAATGCAAAGAAATTTCACGTAGAAACACTGACAGAACCTAGCACGGCCATGAGGTTTCAACAAATAGGAAAAGAATTTGAAAAGACGGAAAACGAACGAGCAGCGGATGTGGTGATTCACTTAGAGGAAGAATGGAAAAGGATAAAAGAAGTAATAGTAGAGGCAGCAGAACAAACAATAGGATACCAACCAAAACCGGACAGGAGAGGATGGTTTGATGATGAACGTAGATTAGCAGTAGATGAGAAGAATATAGCATACAAAAAATGGATCGACAGACCAACTAGAAACAAAAGACAAAAATATGAGAGACTCCGAAAAGTGGCCCATAAAACATGCAAAAACAAGGAAAGAGCACACACAGACAATTGTATAAGGAACATAGAAGAAAACATTAAGGATAAACACATTAGGAATCCATACAAAGAGGTTGGATCACTAAAGGGAGGCTTCAAACCTCATACAGATCTTTGTAGAGGCATAAATAATGAGATTCTAGCTAATGCAGAAGATATAAAGACTAGGTGGAGAGCCTACTTTCAAGACCTGCTAAACACAGCAGTAGCAGAACATGATAGTTTCTTAGATAATAGCCATATAAATCAAATAGCCACTGAGGAGGAACTGGAAGAAGAACCGCCAAGCACATCGGATATAGAAATAGCAATACAATCAATGAGTAACAACAAATCACCTGGCATAGATAATATCCCCGCAGAATTTTATAAGAAACGATACCTATTAATGAACAACGTACATAGATTAATTAAGGGAATATGGATAGAAGAGAAAGTGCCTAAAGACTGGAAAATGAACATCATAGTGCCAATATATAAAAACAAGGGTGACAAATTACAGTGTAAAAATTATACAGGAATATCACTACTATGTACAGGATATAAAATACTAACCAGAGTCATTAACAGCAGACTCAAAAAATACACTAACACACAATTGGTGAATACCAGGCAGGATTTAGATCAGGGAAGTCAACTACTGATCAAATTTTTACGGTCAAAAAAATATTGGAAAAAGCACGGGAGCACAACGTAGAAATACACCAGATTTTTATCGATTTTCAGAGAGCATATGATAGCATCCGAAGAGAAAAACTATATGCAATAATGGATTTTTTGGAATCCCAAGTAAACTGATAAGGTTAACAAAAGCAACAATGGAAGACTCAACTTACCATGTAAAGATAGGTACAACAATGACTGACGGTTTTAAAGTAAGAAATGGCCTAAAACAAGGAGATGGACTGGCACATAACCTTTTTAATATAGCACTGGAGTACGTAATAAGACAGCTGTCAGTACAAACCAAATCAACAATATTTTGCAAATCAGTGCAACTAATAGGATACGCGGACGACATAAATATTATGGGAAGAACGAAGAGGGCCATTTCGGAGGTATACAGTGAATTGAAGGAGAGAACAAAAGAAGTAGGGCTCAATATCAGTGTTGAAAAAACAAAAGCAATGGTGCAAAGCAGGAGACCCAGAGGAAGAGAATTATTGACTGTCATTGACTATGACATTGAAGTGGTAAGGATATTTAAATACCTAGGGACCGTAATTAACGATACTAAGGATGAAACTGAAGAAATCCGAGCCAGGATCCTAGCGGCCAATAAAGTTTATAGCTACCTGCAAACCATATTTAGATCCAAACAAATCCATAGAAACAACAAAATAAGATTATACAAAACACTAACCAAGCCAATATTGTGTTATGGAAGTGTAACCTGGACCCTAACACAAGCGACAGAACAAATGTTAAACACGTTTGAAAGGAAAATATTGCGAAGAATATATGGCCCGATACAAGAGGAAGGGCGCTGGCGCCTTCGATGGAATAATGAACTCTACAGCTTATAACAATCTAAATATCGTGGAGGACATTAAAATCAGAAGTCTAGGATGGGCGGGTCATATAATAAGAATGGAAGATGAAAGGATCCCAAAAAGGGGTTTGAACAGGAGATTCCACAACACGAGACCAGTGGGAAGACCAAGAGCCAGATGGGCGGATGCTGTTCAGAAGGATTCACTACAGATACTAGGGACATGGGAATGGAGGAGAAGAGGTGAAAATAGGGACCAACGGAGGCATCTTTTGAGGGAGGCCAAGCCCCGAAAGGGGCTGCAGCGCCATACATGGAATGGAATGGAACACCTTCTGTAACGTTAAGAAACTCCGCTTGTTCTCCACACAGTGTACTACTTGTTCCGCATCGTCCTTGCAGTAAATATATACGGATTATTTTACTAACAGCATTAACCATTTAGTCTTTGTAACGCAGAAGCACTGAATTTCCCACGAAATACGAACTGAAGTTTCACATACAATTTAGACGAATTTCAGTCTTAAAATGTTTAATTTATCCTTTTAATTTAAATAATTTATAATATCATACTTTCTTAAAATTTGAGTTAAATAAGTTGTATTAAATACATTAGTTTTCAACATGTAGTATATATATATACCACAGCGTTAAAAGCATTAAGCTACAAACCGAAAAGTTCTAAATAGTGCTCGAAATCTATCAGCTATTTCCATGCGGTCCGGTTTGGGAATTAATGATTCTACGTATTTAAAATTAGGTCACTTTTTAACTGGACTGGCAGTATTGTGACGTTAAGGCAGATATTAAACTCTAGAAAGAAAGTAATGTAGGCCTATATTGTAGACAACAGTGAAGTTATATACACGTAAATACACCCTTACAAAGAAAGAAACTTACATTATGCGCCATATTTCAGAAGAGCCTGCTGGAACTGCACATACGTGGAACACACTACACTGCCACTATTGGCCTACTTTGATTGACCAGACCTGCAACCCACCCTGTTCCACCACAGAAACTGATTCATTCATTCATTCTACCTCGTTCTTACCACTCCCTCTAGAAGGGGAAGAAACACACCAAGGAATCCTACTGTACATACTCGTACGTAGTGCTATCAGTGGTCGTATCTCTTCATTGACAGCAGCAGTTCTTAACCGGGGGTAAGTGGATATAGATGTCAGGGGGTCCGTAAAGTTTGATGGGGAACAAATTACAACCTCATTTGCACTCATCTCGAAGTGAAATTTAGGTTTTCATCCAATAATGAATGTAGGCAACAAATTAATGTATGGCCTCTAGCTTCCAAAACTGCTTGTTAACTTCAATAAATATCATGATCTTTATTTTATGAATTTTAATACATTTTGTTTTACTGAGAAGGTGTCCGTAAGTTTCATCAGACTCTGAAAGGGGTCCATGGTACAAAAACCGTTAACAACCCCTGGTTTACAGAAATCTAGACCCATAATAAACTAGCCAAGCACCTAAACATTAACGTCTTAGGGAATTTGACACAGCGTAATCTTGTAGACAGGTACTACCTTTCAGTTAAAGGGGGTCCTCCACGAAATTCCAACTGAAATACAACTGGGGGTTTTCGTGTCAACACAACGATACTTATGTTTTGGTAACATACAAATTCCTATCTTAAATAGCTATTAAAAGAACCACTACATTTCAACCTGTGTAGGTCACCTTCATGTGGTTTCTACGTAAAAACGTTGGACAGTAGTGCACGTGATGCCTACAGCGAAGAATGCGTCCTCCATCTTCAAGGCAGCCTTCTCCATTCCGAATGACGTAGACAGCACGTTGCTCCGAAATTTTTGTACCTGTCTACCAAATGACGCGCCGTCACAACAGAGAAGACACCAGCAATCAGCATAGACACGGCAGTGACAACTTCCAGTCTCACGTAACTCATTTTCAATACCTGACTTTGTCCAAGGATTCTTAACCGACGAGTATTGACATCTACAAAAGCCTTCGTTACTGTTAAGACAGACTAACAAATGCACACTGTTTATACGTATATATTTGTTTTAATATTACCCCTACAAGTTTCGGTTGTCAAGCCACCATCATCAGGCGCCATCAACGGTCACAAGCTCCGTTCAGCATACACCAGCCGTATTGTATTACATTTAAGAAACATGCCCGTATCCCAATGTGTGATAGCTCACAGATTTGGGCGAATGTGAACTAGTGAAATAGTTTCCAGAGTAAATTCTGCTAAACTTTTTCAATAATTGCAGATAAAACCACTGATATCTCCATAACTGAACAAATTTCGCTTTGTCTAAGTTACGTGGATGAAACTGAAGTGAAAGTTTGTGAGCAATTCTTACCATCTGTACCAGTAAGTAATACATAACGGGAGGAACTGGCCAATAAACTTATTAAAATTTTAAAAAGTTTTGAAATTGATCTTGCATACTTGCGAGGTCAAGGTTAAGAGGGGGCGGCATCAATGGGTGGAAAGCTCAAAGATGTACGAAGCATCGTATCGTCTTTATTTCCGCAGGGCCTGTACCTTCACTGCTCTACTCATTCTTTAAACTCGACCATTAAAAATGCAACTGATATACAACGTATAAGAAACTCTATTCGAGTCATGGAAAACATATAGCTTTTTTAAATTCGAGTACATATACAAATGAAGCGCTGCAGAGAATTATTTCTGCACATACTGCAGAATCAAGTAAAGCAGGAGTTGTAAACGTCTGTCCAACACGACGTGTCGAGGGTCATGAATCTGTAATGGTAATGGTAGGACTGCTTCATGCTGTATACTGCACTCTGCAAAAAATTAGCATCTAGCAAGATACAGAGTCTTCATTTGCTATGATCATTCTGAATTCTATTCTTGAAACTTCTTAAATTATTTCGTTCTACACCCTATAAACAAGTTTCTCCTATAAATTGCTCCAAAACGTAACAAAGTGCATCACTTTTTGAAACTTCAAACTAGTCGCACACACTCTGCACATGGACTCTTCAAAGTGTGATTCACATTACACAGTAAATACATTACGCCCATAAGATTTTGTCCTTCTCTTAATTAACAGATTAAAATCATTTTAATTGTAACATAGAAATAACAGTCCTAGTGTTTAGGAAATAACTCATTGGTAACATAGTTAAGTTATGAAGTACGGAGGACGCCATCATATTCGAGACAGTGCACAGAAAAGCTGCTTGGAAATATCACATGTTAAGAATGAGAATTTAAAACGGTTTTCGTTCAACAGAGTTACACCGAAGAATCAGGTATTGTATACAGGTGCAGTTGTTTTCGCTAACTTCCGTTTAAATATCGTGAATTCAAGTCGTATTGCCCTATTAAAGTACAACAGTAGGACGTGTCCGCTGCACCATAGCTTGGCAAGTGTGCGCAGCACTACTGTGACGGTGGCGTCACTGGCTCCCGCGGTTGAACTGTTGTGCGGGCGACATTCATCCAGGTGCTAGGTGTACTTGACACTGTTCGGCAGCTGATAGACGCAAATGATGAGGATAGTCAGACGATTGAGCGTATTACGTATTACACACCGGTCCTGCTTCTTTTCATACATCGCGTTTAAATAGCGTGTATTCAAGTCGTACTGCATAGTTCAAATGTCACGATAGAAAGTGCTGGATGTGCCGTAGCTTGGCAAGTTCACGCCGGACCACTGTGATGATTGCGTCACTGGCTGCCGCGGTGCAAGCGTTCTACGGGCGACATTCTTCCAGGAGCTAGGCATAATTGACAGCGATCTGCTGCTATTGGAAGCGAATGATAAGAATAATGACTCGCTTGAGCGTATTACCTACTGCATACAGGTACCCCTCGTTAATAACTTCCGTTTAAAAAGCGGGAATTGAAGACGATTTGTAAAATTAACGTGTCACTGCAGGTAATGCTCTCTGCCCCATAGCTTGGCAAGTTTCCGCAGGACTACTGTGACGGTCGTATCACTGGCTGCCGCGGTGGAATTGTTCTGCGGGCAATATTCATCCAGGCGCTGTCTATAACTGGCAGTGTTCTACTGCTGTTACAAGCGATTAATGAAGACTGTGGCCCGATTAATGTATTACTTTTCCATAAAGGCACTGTTCTTTCCTAATCTTCCGGCAGATAGAGTAATTCAAGTCCTATTGCTGTATTAATATGTAACAGCATTAATATGTAATATGTGACGAGCGCATCACTGACTGCCGCGGTGAATGTTCGGCGACATTCTTCCAGGTGCTGGGTATAACAGGCAGTGTTCTGATGCTGTTAGAAGTGAATGATGAGCATAGTGAGTCGATTGAGCGCATTATTTATTACACACAGGCGCGCTTCTTTCATTACCTTCCTGTAGATAGCGTATATTCGAGTGGCATTGCCGTACTAAATTTTCATACTAGGGCGTGCTCACAGCAGGACCACTGTGACGATCGCATCACGGGCTGCCACGGTTAAAGTCTTTTGCCAGCGGCATTCATGCAGGCGCTGGCTATAACTGGCAGTGTTCGACTGCTGTTACCAATTGAATGAGGAGGACAGTGATTCGACTGGCCGGAACCAGGTACCAGGATATGCAACAATGTTCATTGGGTCATAGTGCGTGAACATGTTACTGCACAAGAGTGAAAAATCTGTCTCTGTATTGGGTAGTGGAATAGTGTTGCTGGGGGGGGGGGGGTGTTCGTACAGACACCAGTCACGTTTGGCACTGCCGTGTTGCTGGTGGAACCTGATGATAGTGAACCACTCCTCTCTACCGTTGAAAGCAGATCCGTCCCAGAAGGTGCAGTTTGGACCTGTGACACATAGTTTGTGAAATTGTGACGGCAGGAAAATTACAATCGTAGCTTTAGCTATGGTGGATTTGTGCTGCGGGTCATATTCATATAGGTGCTGTACACTATTGGCAGCACTGTGTCCCTTTAATATTGGAAGATAGCCAATCTCTCACTCTACCGTTGAGTGCAAATTCGCGTGTGTTGGTATTGTCAAGCTGGTGGCCTTTATACATGAACTGCACAGGACAGGTAATGTTATGCCCGTGGTCATTGGCTCACAATTTCTGATATGCACACGGAAAGGGGATGACAAATCAAGGTTGGTCTAGAATGATGGAATTCTTCTGCGCGTGCCATTCTAGGCGCTGGAATCCGCAGGTTCATTTCTTTCTTCAACATGAAACCAGCAATTGGTCTGTATCCTGAATAAAATTAATTGGTAACGATACCTACAGCAGGCGGGACAAAAATGTGTGTTCGACCTAAGGGAAAAGGAGCACAAGCGCAAAGCTAAAAGCAAATAAGAGATCATAATGTGGCCGAAGTGCTATAAACCTTAATTCTTTGCGATAATGCAGTGCTAAGCTGCCTGTCTCTGTTCAGTGACGTCAATGTTTGTGGTTTACATAGGAGATGCATCTGTTTCCCTTCTACATACAGGATAGTGACGTAAGCGTAACGCGCGGTTTCGTTCCAACTGCGATAGAAAATTCTGGTCCTTAAGTGTTATGCATCTCCTGCTACCCTACAATGACAAAATAAGGTTTATTAAATATAGCAGGATGGAAGTTAAAACACATTCAGGGTTACGTTTCAATGTGAATAATGAAGACGAAACAAACTTCCACTTCCAGTAACCGATCCCACTTCCAGCTCCCGTTTAAAACAGGGTTTCTGTATTTTACAGTCCCGTCAGTAGGGTTTAGGTTACCTTAAGGTGCCCGACAATGACACAGTGCCGGCAAGTCCTGACAGCCCCCAGGTTCTGGCAATGCTACCATGGTGCACACACACGTTTAACTTATAATTAAGTGTGTTACACGACGAGGAACAGAGACAACGCGTCAGTCTGTCTATATAGCGCTGGCTTTTGTACTGTAAGTTGCAATGAGCAGCAGTCCCCTCCCGCGCTCCACTCCTCTGTTCGAAACCCAAACCTGCTGCAACGAGCAAGCAGCAGCAACTAAAGTCGTAAAAGTTATAACTCTGTCTCTCTCCTCTAACCTCCCACCACCTCGGTTTCAGTCGCATGCACTCATGCCACACGGGTGAACACAACATCGCTAAAGGGATATCACAGTTTCTTCTAAGTTTCTGAGTAGCGTTCTTTGTTGTTAAGGGCTCGCAAGCTCTGGTTTGACCTAAGGTGATCGACATCGACTTCGAGATGAATACGACAGGCTCCCAGCTGGATTCAGGGACGTCGGCGGCCAGCACTAGCAACAGTTCACACAACACCAACACCAGCTCCAGTTTTCAGAATCTCCGTACCAAACCAACCTGTGCCCGGTGTCGAAATCATTACATCTTAACTCCTGTTAAAGGACACAAACGTTCCTGTTCGTTTAAACATTGTACATGTTACAAGTGTCATGTGGTAAAGGAGGGCGGTAAGTTTAGAGCGATGCAGTTGGCTATATGGCGCCATGTGGAGAAAGAAAGAAAGGCCAAGCAGGGTGAGATGGAAAAGTCACGGGAAGCTTACAAGGATGCGTCTGTGGAAACCGAGAGTGATAAGTACCAAGAAACAGCCACACAATCCGCCCCAGGAACCGATTCCCAGTCCGTGGCGGATCGTGACGTGCTGCCCGGTTTGTACGGTTGCTACAGTGCTCAGGATATGCCCACCAATCCCGCAGCAAATGCCAGTCGCAACATAATCCCGCAGCCCCAGCTTCAGCATCAGTTACCACGGCAGTACCATCAAGATTTTGAAAACTACAGGCCACTAAACACTGCAGACACTATAGGCGACCCTGTGACACATTCCCTCTCAAACGAAGAAAGAACCGACTCAGCGTCATCATCTGGCTCCACTAGCGGCGGCAGAATTCAGCCCGTCGTTCCCAGCGATTGGAAGAACCCCTGCAGTAAAATTTCACCTCAACAGCTAAGCTACAGGCCAGAGATCAGTGGTAAAACTCAGCCAAGCGTGCCAACTGGGTGGATGACCAACCCCAGTGTCACAATTCCTCCACTCCAGCCAAAGCTGCAGTTGTCAATTACGTGCGGTGAGACGTTCACAAACAGTGGTCCACTGACGACAACCACCGCCCTTGTGACAGACATCTGTTCAATAAAAAATGATAGCGACTCACTGTCATCATCCGCTTACACAATCGGCAGGACATTACCCGTCAATCCCAGCACCTGTATAAACATCGCACACAGCACAATTCAACCATCGCAGCGATACCTACAATTGTCACCTTCGTGCTGTCACAATTTCACAAACTATGTGTCACAGCCACAAGCCTCCCCTCCTGGGACGAATTTACTCTCCATGATAGACGGGAGTGTTTCCCTACCATCAGGTTCCACCAGCAACATAGTACTGCCGAACGTGCCAAGTGTCTGTATGAACACCCCCAGCAGCACAATTCCACCACCCGGTACCAAGACAGAGTTTTCACTTTTGTGCAGTAGCAAATTCACACAGAGTGGCCCACTGAACATTGCTGAATGCCCTGGTACGGATTTCCGCTCAATCGACTCGCTCTCCTCATCATTCCCTCCTAAAAGCAGCGGAACACTGCCAGTTATAACCAGCGCCTGGATGACTGCTGCCCGCACAACAATTCCTCAGCGGCAGCTAGTGATGCGACCGCCACAGTGGTCCTGCGGAAACTTGCCAAGTTATGGTGCAGAGGGCACGTCCTACTATGATACTTTAATACGGCAATACGATTTGAATTCACGCTATTTAAATGGAAGTTAATTAAAAACAGCACCTGTATGTAATACGTAATTCTTAAGTGTTACTCTATTAATCGAAAAACGTTTAAAATTCTCACTCTTAAGATGTAATAGTTTCCAAGCAGCTTTTCTTTTTGCACTGCCTCAAATCTGAAGGTGTTCTTCGTACTTCATAACTTCATGAAGTTGGTATTAATTTGAGGTCCTAAACTCTAGGACTTTTCACATAACATATGTGAAAATGCACGGTGAAAACAAAGTGAAAATGATCTAGGACTTTTATTTGTACCTTAAAACCCAAAATCATTTTAATCTGGTAATTAACAGAAGTACAAAATGTATTTACTGTGTAATGTGAATCACACATTGAAGAGTTCGTATGCAGAGTGTGTTTACAGTTTTAAAAAGTGATAAACTTTGTTATGTAATGCAGCCACACGTTGCGATGGTTCACAAACTGTGGTGCGCCAAGCGAGTTGTCAATTTGTGTTATTATGCGATTCAGATAAGTGGAAGTATGTTTTTGACTGTCGTAAGCGTTGAGCAGGTAGTGCCGTAGGTAAACTGAATTCCTGAACCCCGTCACCCCTCGTACACTGCATATTTTCAAGAAGAAACCCCCAAGACAATTACTCGAATACTTATAGTTCACAACGAAAACAAGCCAATGTTAGTTGCATTAAAACCAACGATTTTATTTCAATCGCCTTTTGTTTCAGTATTTTACATTAAAATTTTCAAACTTAACACAGGCCTAAACACAGTCCAGCACACACTTGATTTTTATTGGCCTGTACGAGTTTATCTGCCTTGAAGTCGTTCCTGTTCTATAACAGCAAACTTTTCCCCCAGTACCGGTAGGGGGGTGCGGGGGAAAAATAAATAGTGGATGTCAGAGGACGTTTTACAAAAGGAAAGTCACTACACCACTCATAAAGTGTTAACTCAACGCGAATTTTTGTGCAGGTGTACAAATATTACGGTGGTCTGGCATGCGTCGTCACGTGGTCTGGAAGACATGTACCAAAGTTTTGGAGGAACCGCCTACCCCTTTTTTTTTCCACGCTGAAGAGCAGACAGCAGTTTCCTCCAAAACGCTGGCAGTCACCATTATACAAAGCGTCACATCAAGGAAACGGTGAGAATTCCGCGTATACGGTGATTGTTTCATAAACGTCTAAAGTTGTGTGAAATATACGGACACAGAATCATACACGTGAGCAGGTCCGCCCGTTAGCCCGAGCGAATCATCCCCCTCCTCCCCCTTGTTGGAGCTGTTTGTTCATTGCAGGTAGTTTCTTCAGTATTAATTATGGCCAGTTTTGTCAGAAATTTGAGCCCTTTAATTAAATGGAAAGAGTGTGTTGCGTGAATGTTCGTGGCACACGTGTTTGCGTGAGCCCAACCTAGACAACAAAAACGAAAACAATAATTTTTCTTATTAAGATTTCTTTTTTTCCAATGGCGCAACAGCCCCTTGTGGGGCAGGGCCTCCTTATTCTCGAGGCTTCGCGATTACCTTTTTCCGACTAGTATTATTTTAAACAAACAAAATAATGTTAATCTCCTTAATTATGATTATGATTTTGTGCACTCACTTCGCAATTGTATATGAAGGTAAACTGTATCGAAGAATGATCAGTAGATATCAACCTTCAGAGAGCGATACGCATAGGCCTATATGTAGACAAGGTTTCGTACTTCACTTCTCCGTCACGTGCTTATTTATACATAATATTCTTAAATAATCATAGTTAACATCATCTTCCAAAGTTTACAAACAAAAAATCGTATAGAGGAATGGCAACTAATTAAATTATTTTCAGTCTTACTGAGACAGAATTCCGTGACTAGCTACTGAAATTTGAATGTACAGAACTAAGTGAGCGAAAGGCTAAGAAATGTTCGGTCATCCTAAGACCAGTGACAAAAATATGTAAACCAGCTGTAACATAAAAAAGCTTTGCATTTTGCTACAAGTGTATTTTTGTGTTTCTTAAAATTCTCACAATAAGTACAGAAATATCAATTAAATAGTTTTCTTCGTGAATGTGACAAAATTTTGTGACTTGCTACTGAAACTCCTAACTGCAGAACCAAGTGAGCAAAAAGCTAAGAAATATTTAACCTTTCGAAGCCCAGTGAGAAAAACATGTACGATGATTTGTAAGATAAAGAAACTCCGCATTTTGCTACAGAGTGTATTTTTGTGTTCCATAACATTCTCGCATTAAATAGACAAAATAACTATTAATTAAATTATTTTCTTTATTACACAAATTTATGTCCACCTGCTGAAACCTGACTCTGTAAATCACGTGAGCGAAACGCCAAAAAATATTTGACCTTCCAAGCCCAGCCGTAAAAATACATACAACCAGCCATAACATGAAGAAACTGCAGCTTCCTGCAGTTTGTATTTTTGTGTTTTGTACGTTCTCACAATTAATAACCAGAATTTCCCTTGCGCATTTATGGAATTGTCTCTTTAAAGCACGTTAGTCGCGACGGTCGGGGGATCGAATCCCGATGGGGGCGAGATTTTCCGCGACCGTCCAGACCGGTCAGGGGGGCCATCCAACCTCTTACACAAGGGGTACCGGATGTCTTTCGCTGGGGGGAAGCGGCCGCGGCGTGGAGTTTACCACCCACACCCATCTAATGCCGTGGTTTAAGAAAGAGTAGAACTATACCTCTACTCCTCCTATGGGCCTTCACATCCTGTTCCGGAGTAGATTTTACCTTTACCCTTAACTTTACCTCTCTAATAGACATGAAATGTGTTGTCTGTGAGGCAGGAATGAAGCGTTATGTACAATGCAGACAAGCGTCAGTCCTCAAAGGACTACACTGATGACTTTTTTTAATCTATAAGTTGATAACTTCTGCAGTGATTTTATATGTATTGTTCAGGTATACGTGTATGACTGGTTTCGTTCCTTCGTTTTAAATCGCGCACACCACCTATACCTACGGATATGCGGTTCTAATTCGCTGTTACATATTACTAATTACGGTCTGCTGTTGTTAGTCAATCCAAAAAGCATATTTCTCTGCAGTGGAGGCTGGCATACACGTAGATTTTCGTTTCACAGAAGGCTAAATAAAAGGTTTTCAAATTTTGACGTTGCGGACATGAATGTACAGTGATCCGGTAGAGACTGTTTCAGTGCAGATAACAATGTATCGCTCCTTCCACAGACTCATTCACAAAAGAACTGCATGCGGCTGTCTCCTTGTTCGTAGTAGACGGACATTGAGAATATGGTTTACGTCAGAGTTTCCAACCCCCGGCCCGCGTCCACAGTAGTAAATTATATATGTATACGTAATTACACAACAATTTAGACGGTTTGGTATACCACTTATTGTGATTTTTACATGTGTGACCTGCGAACTATCCCACAATTACGGCTGAGGACCTGTGAAATAAAAGGTTGGGCACCCCTGATCTACAGTAATTGAAAACGTGCGCCTTTAACCGAATCATACGCTCAAAATTATCCTCCAACAAATTCCGTCCTAAATTTCACCGAAAATTTGCTGATGGTTTTATACACAGCAAATGGATGATAGACTAATAAATAAATTTTATGTTACAGGATCAATAGTTGAGGAAGGCTGGGGTAGGTTTATAATGAACGATATTGGACAAATTTACAATTGTGTTTGAGATCTGAAGTTCCCAAGGCGGCAACATAAAGATTGCTTGCACTAATCCCGATTTGCGGAGGCAGCAGGATGCATCGAAACACTTCTAGCAGAGAATATGATGTCATGTTCCATACGACAGTAATGTTCAATTTAACAGTTCCTGTTAAGTAAAATAAAACCCCTGTGTACGTGACGCTCAGATGGAACTAACAGGTTTTGATAAATCAATGATCCTGTTAAAAGCTGACACACTGTCATAATACACAGTTCTTGTGTATTACGACTCTTCCATTTTAAACATTTTACGATGTAACGCCTAGTTATAAAATAAGTAAGTACAGTATTTAGTAGGCTAAACATTGAATTATTTTGTGTACTATCCATAGCCTTGCGCGCTTTCAAATGTACCGTTTCGAATATATCAATTTCCGAACCGCTAAATTTGTACTAATCCAGTGACTGAGACTAGCCCTTATTGAGAGACCCATCACAGTATGAACCCTCGCACTTCATGAAGGACACAGATCCAGCATCCAAAAAATTGTGTTTCAAAAAACCCAACACGACGGATCATAGTGCAGGTAGTCGCCATGTTTACTGTAGAATACATTTCGTCACATCATTCGATACCATTCCAATCCTTACCATACTTTTCAAATACAAACCAAGACAAGCTGAGTTAATCCTTTAAAGATGAGAGACAGACAGACAGAGAAGAGGGGGGTGTGCAGTGAATAACAGGCACTACACTTATTATAAGACGGGGTGGGGGCAGAAACGTTTACTTTGTTGAAGGTTCCCGGGCAGTGCCCGCTTATCCTTCTGGTGAACGTGAGATGGTAGGAAGATAAAACGTTGGAAAGTGAGGAAGGTAAGGTGATGGGAAGTGGACTGTCGGGAGTATGCAGCAGGGGACACAAGGTGAGAATTTGGGCTGGATTTATTTGGTGCGCAGCATTATGACGAAATTTTGGTCACGTTGGAAAGGCTGTGTTTGGCGAAAATTTTGAAGTTCATTTAGGGGTGGCCTGCGTGACACGCATGCAGTGCAACGTGCATTGTGGATGGCAACTCAGCACTTGCTCTAGAACCGAGAACAGCCACGAGAATCCTTGGTCAAACTTTAAGGACGAAACGTAATCAATTTTATTCAAAGACCCACCTCGCACTTCGCAGTAAACACTCCACATTTCAGTTATAATCAACCAGTCAGCTAATGTTGTACAGGGAAATAATCGCTCTTTATTCTGAAATCCGTACAAAACACATAAATGCAATTTGTGGGTAGAATGTAATAACCGTACACTTAGGCTTCATCCTGAGAAAGCCAGCTACATGGAGAGTAAGGGGCTTTTTTTAATTCATTAAGTTCTTCAGTTTTGGCTTTAACGGGGAACAGGTCTATAGTACGGAGATTTATGTGACAGCCAGTCAATGGGAAGCCAACGAGTTTTAGGGTTGTGAAAGTGAGACAGGCAAAAGCCATTATTTCTTAAACTTAGAAGAGATTCTGTAGCTGGACACAGAGAGGCAAGTGATACTTTGACATCTGAAAAAATGTGGCTGTTACTGACACAAGACAGATCGCCCTGCGCGGGGTTTCGAGTTGCTTGCTAATGATAAATTTATACAGTTTCTTTTAGGAAAACTACGAAATAGGTAAACCGAAACTGGGGTGTCAAATCAGAATTCAAAGTTTACAACATTTAAAATTAGACCGATGGGAATTTGGGGTAGTTCAGTAAGCGGCCAATCAGGGCAGGAGTTAGTTTGTGAAAGATTTTAATTTCATGAGTTTTAGGCAATGCATAGTTCGGGGACGCGGACGAAATTGCAGTTTGGACTTCGGACAAGTTAGACGTGAAACCATATCTCTCCATTTTTCGGACTTTGATTACAAAATTGTGATCATAAATTTGTAAGTATTTTGTGCGCAAAATATTAACCACAGGCCGTACGTCGGATATGACGAGATTTGTTTAATGACATTCTTTTCTTGTCTTCATAAAAATCTACATCTATAAAATAAGTACAGCGAATTTCGTGACTATAACCTGTTTATTCATTAACCAAGTGGTAGTGATCTGGTGCACTTTGGGTCCTCTGGGATGCCATACATATTCTCCGTGAGAAATGTTTCATAGTCCACAGACACGGCAGTGAGTGGTTGCAATGTAGAATTTTTGAATGTTAAACCTAGTAACATAATGTAACGGCTAGGCTTTAAGAGGATAAACACTGCACTTTACAAAAATTCTTATTCGTTTTAATATAATTCTGGTTCGGATATTCGTACGGTCAGTATTCCAGAGTGCATATTCACGAAGACTAGCTGAGTGGATTAATCCCTCTCCCGTCACTGCCCTGCTGATTTGTCGCCAGATCTCCGAGCCAATTAAACAGTTGACGTTCCTTGCACTAAATGACCTAATTGAATCTGTCTCAAGAGATTAGATACTTGCCACCCATGCAATACGATAGGACTCCCGGGGTGAAGAAAGCCAGCAGATTTGCTTCTTCGTTACTATAGCAACGGCCACAGCAACTGAAGCTTGGACTTAACAGCCTGTTCATGTCAGATCGGCACTGCCAAAGAATACAGTCTGTAATCTCAGGCAGCACGGAACAACAATGAACAGAACTTAATAAACAACAGTAGGTCTATATAGAAGAGCAATGTGGTCACACACAATCACGCAGGGTGATCCTGCTTCCATATGCAGGATAGCATGTCCCTGAGAAACGTTGGCACCCACATACCGGACTATACCGTTTTGTAACCGAGATGAGTAGCTACGTTATCATACGCTGTCGGGACTTTGAATAGGTCAGTTCAGTTGGTGAACGCTTCGCAAACGCAATAGCTAGCGCCGCGCGTGAACTACGCGACCTCTGCAACCTTGCAAACAAGCTGTCTCGGCAGAATTTACAGCCCTGTTCCACGAGCTTGTTTGTGGCGCGACAAAAAGTGGCGCGTTTGAAACAAACCATTTTTCACGAGCGTTTTTGTGGCTCTTATGCGCGTGTGAGTGGCGAACCCTCGTTTCCCCGATCAACTCCAGTTTGAAATGGAGTTTAACAAAGAACTTATCCTTCTTGTGTTATTGCACAAGAAATTAAAAAAGAACAGTGAGCATAAATTCTTGAAAGATCGCCTGTTCAAGGAGAAAACGTGGCATATTTGACGCTGCAAATACTGACACCTACTCTTTTCATCGTATGACTCTATGACGCACACCTAGAGTCCCATATAACTGGACGGGCCTCAGTTGCGGTGATAAATAGCTCAGGGTCGAAGCTGTGATTCAGTGTGGAGGAGTAAACACATTCAGAGTGAACAGCAGACCATTGAGATTTTGACTATTCCAAGAAGTGGCGCGACTGATCGCGCTCATGGGAACGAAAATGTAAAGGACAATGCGTCGTCAGGTGTGGCGCGTCAGAATTGTGGCGCAACTGGTGGCGTGGACACGGGAAGTAGACCATTGTAGCACTTCAGTTTCTAAGGTGCTACTGCAGGGCTTCGCTGGGTTCGTAGCGCCACAAACACCCTTGCGGAAAAGGCCCCAAAGCGGAACACTCAGTCGGTTTATTTCCGTTGCACTGCTCAGAGGGTGACAAATGCATAGGACATGCGCAGCCCGTCGTCGCGATTATTACATTCCTCCATGCGTCTGTTCGCATGCAACAATTCCAGGGCCTCTGAACGGATTTCAATCAAACCTGATATCGAGAAATTTCACTAAATGTGTCCAAAAATTCCAATTTAAATTGAAATCAGACAATAATAACGGATGCTTTACATGTAAATCTATATGTATTTCTAAAGGTATCTCGAGCATAACTCACTAAATATTTACCTCTGCGAAAAATGTTTAGAATTAAAAGTCGTACAGAAGAATTAAACACACATTCTGTGTCAAAAAACTTACAATTTTCTCGAAAGACAAAAGGCAGCGGAAGCCGGAGAATTTTTACGGCACGGTATGGTATGAATTTGTGTATTTCAAACACACACGAAGATACTGAAGAACCTTCTCCTGGATCATTTAAAAGACAACATGCTTATAAATTTATACTTGATTAAAATACAGAGTGGTCCAAAGTTCAGTTAGCCGTTTAATATCATACGCACAAAAATATACTTTGTAGGTTTCTTTATCAGTCATTGCATTTACCAGCATTCTTCGACGTGAGATCCTCCATGTTCAATGCACAACTCACCATGCTGTGACAGTTTTACAAAATGACTGGCGTACCTCTTGGCCTGAAACTTACGAAAGACACCAGTCACCATACATATATCAACAACTGCACTAATAATTAAATAGAAAGATATACAGTACAACGTGTGGTAAACCTCCTGCATGTTTCGTCCTTTTAAGGCCATTTTCAGGGACATGCGTAACAAAGAAAAATACATTAATGGTTACTTAGAACACAGACGTGCAGCCATGGCTCAGGCGTTTAGTTGCCGGCCTCCCACCACGGGGGCTCGGGTTCGATTCCAGGTTGGTCAATGTGGGGTTTGTGGTGGACAAAGCGGCACTGGGACAGGTTTCTCCCCAAGTACTTCGGTTTTTCCCTGTCAATTTCATTCCACCGGTGCTCCATTACTTGGAAAAATGAAAACACTAATTATCTTCATCACAAGGTTGCACAAAAACCTCAAGGCTGCGGTGCGTCTGTAGCATCTGCTGCGGGGCCCTTTTCCACAAAAAAAAAGATGCGCAATAATAAAATTAAAATACAGAACATTAAAATGGTTAAAAAATAAAAGGTATAGCACAGAATGTATACTTTAATAGTTACTTCAATTGCAAATAAACATCTACTGCAGCAATTCACTTAGAATGTACAAAACAATGGTCAAATATGTGGACTTGCATACAAACATCTACAGACAATAAACTAAATCAAATGAATCAAATTATTTATGACAGGGTAAACAAGAAAGTATAAGTGCTGCAACAGACGTTCGTTTGCAAATCAAATAATAACTATTATTCTACTATAATTTTTAGATTCTTTAACTATTTTAATATTCTGTACTTTAACCGTGTTATTGCACATCTGTTTTATAACTAGTCATTAAGGTACTTTTCTTTGTTGAATAACTCCCTGAAAATGAACGAAAAAGGCTGAAATGTGCAGGAACTTTAACACACGTTATATACCATTGTATCCAAATATTAGGGCAGTGGTTGGTGTATATGTATATAAGTTATATGTATATACACATAAACTTATCTTATGGAAAGGAACATGGATAATTTTAAGTATGAAAGAAATTTGGTTTACCTGACTTTGCGCCATTCTTCACAGTTCACCGTGTTGTTGCGATTGTTACTTTACTCATCGGTTCCTTACAGATTTTACTAAAATGAACATACAGATTTTAACGGAAAAACATGACATCTGAGTAAAACTTACAAACTTCTGTAAAAATCTCCCGCTGAAGTTTTCATTTCGTCTCAT
The DNA here is from genome assembly GCA_013340265.1 of Coptotermes formosanus. NCBI lineage: Eukaryota > Metazoa > Arthropoda > Insecta > Blattodea > Rhinotermitidae > Coptotermes > Coptotermes formosanus. The sequence goes on from BLKM01000655.1 coordinate 438,545, forward strand.
GTAACAAGGAACTCGTTCGGGTACGTTAGAAACCATGGGTTATGTCGACCGAAGTACTAAATGAGCAACTGCTTATAAGATTTTGGGGGGGGGGGATGGATTTATTTAGAAAACTTCGCTAATGTGCAGTGTTACAACTGTGTGGATAAATAAGAGAATAAATTCTATGAATTATAACAAATGGCTGTACGAGAATTTAATTCCGACTTTCCATCTCAACTCGGTTATTGCAGTCGACAACGTACCGTATCATAAGGTAAAAACAGAGAAATCTTTACACTCAAATATCAAAACAGGAGGTGATTACTTCACCTCATCAACACACAACCCTCTGTACTCTGCTCCCATAACCGATATTAATTTATTATAATTTACAAACCACATTCCAAGGGAAGGACAGGCGGTAGCGCGCTCAACATAGTGGCTAGGTCATGGGCCGGATAGCAGAGCAATCGGGGGTCTATTCCCAGCAAGAGCAAGATACTTTATTTGCCGAATATTCAAGTCTTCAGCGAGACCGCTGTAAAAACCTCTCGTCTCGCAACAGAGTCACTCTTCTCCAAGCCAGTCACAGGCCCCAAGAGCCCACCCTACCTTCTATTCGACGGGTGCTGGTGGCTCTTCCCGTGCGGAAAATTGGTTGGCAAGTGAAGCTCCCCATTCGTCTCAATCTAATACAGAGGTTAAGAATGGGTGGAGCCATACTTCCACTCCCCATATGCTTTAATGACGAGGTGCTTATTTAAGAATGTGGAGCACTTTCCTAAGTATGAACATTGCTACCATTTGCAATTGGATGCTGTGTATTCTGATAGAAATCTACCGACGTTTCTCAGGAATTACACCTTCTCCCTTTCTGGATAGACGAGATGGAATCAAAATATAAACGCCTTGCTCTTCGTTTACCTCCTTAAAACATTAATATGAATCCCACGGTAACAATGTGAATATATTACAAATATGTGTAAACGCCACAATCAAACCACAAGACGCGAAAACATTGTGTCAAGGAAGGTTAATATACTAGAAATTAAAGAGTAACATCATGTTTGTGCACACTTTAAGAAGCTTGAAAAGACATATTTGAAATAAGAAATTTTGGTCGACCTAAGGATACACAATTGCACCAAGGGACGCTGAAAAAGATACTAGTGGCCACAGAACAAGTTTGCATGGCACACACGACGATCACAAGGTGGAAACAGTCGTACTGCCATAACTGATAGCACGGAATGTGGACCGCTGTCAACATGGAATAGAACTGCTCCTCTCTCCACATAATAAATGCCTAAGTCGTGACGGAAGCTATGTGGAAAAGTGGTCGGATTGCGGCACAATTGAATCTGAACTGTACTCACTACACATGGAAATAAAGCATCTGCGTTGTGGACTTATCTTCTGACCGACCTTCGTGGTTAAACGCGCTGACTACCAAATTTAAGCCTGATCTCACAGCACAGATTAACGTTTTTCATATCTTAGGCACAGCACGTAAATTAATTACGCATAACCGGAACTACAGAACAACTATTTAATAAATTATTACCGGTACAGCTGGGGTGAAACACGGAGAAAAGTGCGCACTATGTCTACTGAATGTCGTATACAACTCTGCAAAATTTCTTATTAATTTTAGGTCTTCATTAAGAAGTGAAAGACTAAAGCCATAAGTGGAGACCACATCTCTCTATCTGTCTATCTGTCTGCCTGTGTGTGTGTGTGTGTGTGTGTCTGTCTGTCTGTCTGTCTGTCTGTGGCTTAGTATCAGTGACTAAACTGCTTGTCCGATTTTCATGAAATTCAGAGCATGATTTCTTCATAAAACCTGTAGACCAAGCGTAAGTCTTGTAAAATTGGTTCAGTGACCATCATATATCACTCAGCGTTGTGAAACAATTTCTACCCATAATGTCTTATTTTTTAATGATGTGGGTGAAATGCGGCACAGAATATTATGTAACGCCGTTTCGAAAATATGAGTTTCATTGAAAATGATCCAGTCAAAACCACACACTAAGAGTGTAAATAGAATTTTGCCACATTTTGCTACAGTTCTCTTTCGATTCGGGTAAAACTCGCTAGCAGTTTACAACTACATAGTCAATAATACAATGAGTCCACTTCTTTTTTTTTTTTCCAGTGGCGCAACAGCCCCTGGTGGGCCAAGGAACTCGCACTACGGAGATTCCACGATCACACTCAGACACAGTACACTGGGAAGGACTCCTCTGGACGAGCGATCAGCCCGACGCAGAGACCTCTACCTGCCAAAACACAACACTCAAAAAATACATACATCCATGCCCCTGGAGGTATTCGAACCCACAATCCCAACAAGCGAACGGCAGCAGACCCATGCCTTAGAATTAGGGCCGCTAGGATCGGCAACTGGTCGAATGTACATACAGTGTTTAACCAGTACAGCAATCTTCTTCGGTAACGCGTTTACCATGAAACGGTGCAGCATGTTTCAAGCAAAGAACGCCTCGGTAAAGTTTGTGTATTGCGTCACGAAGGACAACATTTGCAGTCTTGTTCTTGCATAGTGATGATGCCGTTGTCCTTCACACCAGATAAAGCGGTTCTCGCGTCCAAAGACTGACCACGTCTAACGAAGGTTAACAAACCCTTCGACTGATATACTGGATATAATTTACAGCCCAGATTTTTCAAACCACGGTGCTTCGAAACCTGGTGACCTTTTCATCTTCGAGTGGCATAAAAGAGCATAAAGTTTTTTTCCCCTTCAGCCGCTTCGCACAACTACTCTGGTGGTTTCAGACTAGAAGTACCAACGTATTCGGATTCCATATTTTGTTTTGTCACCTGTAGAAGGAAAGATAATGAGTGTCCGAAACGCTGTGGTTTGAAAAAAACAGAATGTGGATAATGTCCGATATATCATTCGTATCCTGTTCGCATCATTACGTTGGCACGTGCCTTCCTTGCAGCCCACTGGTCCGTTATTTGTCCACCCTCCCCACTCCTCTTCATGCCCACGTTTGAGTTAGTCTATTAACTGCCACGGAGGTTTACGTGATTAATGAACTAACTTATACCGTTCCCAGCGTGTCAGTATAAGCTAGTTGTTTCACAATCGCAATGAGAAACGAAATGCAGAAAGCGCGTGTAATTTAATAGACTATGTCACAACGGATACGTTTCATTTCGTGCAACTTAATTCAAGGCATCTTACACTTTTTGTTGGCGTGCAAAGTGACAGCAGAGTACATCTGTTTATATATTTAAAGTCAAGTCCCATTTAGCTAAACTTCTGAACGGTAGTCACCTACTGACCGTCACTCTCCAAAGTTGTTGCGTACGTCAGTTCGCTAATGTAGAAATGATAAAATTACTCCGTTGCTTGACTAAGCACGACGGCGTAAAGAAGTGTGGAGGACAGAATATATAGCTCCATACATTCTTAACTGGAGCACTAAATGGAGCAGAGTGGCCAGTTTCACGTCTCGGTCGCTTTTCTCGGTGGTGAAGAGCCCGTCGGTATCCACTAGGTTGAATGGGGTAGGGGAGCAAAGGCGGTCTAGGGGATGTTTTCTTATCCCTACCGGGAATCAAACCCCGATTTACTGATCGCCCATACCGTGGCTTAGTTACCATACTTACCGACTTGGCTACCCCTTGTTCCTTTCAAATATTTAATTAAACTAAACAAAATACGTGCACATGAGGACGATTTTTGGATAATAAAAACACCAACATATATGTGGCCTGTGATATTCTATTCGTGTAGACCTACAAATTAAAAGTCGCTGCAGAATGGCAACACTGGTAGTATCCTCGTCGTTAAGCGATTTGTTGGCACAAGCTTCTTTCGTGTGATAAAGCTATCTGTTGCGGAGCACAGAAAACTTGTAAAAGTAAACTGACAGCTACATTACACGCAAGACATGTAAATTTATAACTTTTCGTGAACTAAAATAACGCGCAATTGTTTTACGCTCTGCCAATGGCTTCCATTTGCTTCCCTTTAAGTGCAATGCTCTAACTTCTACAGTGCAGTTTCCATTGTTTCGATAGTACATTGTTTTCCTTTCAAGCGTCTAGTCTAACTGACTCTTTCCTAAAATATCCAGACTCTAGCCTATGGGATGTGATGAATGTGTTGTTGAACTGAGAAGCAGGATTGTTAGCTCCTGACATTCTTCTGTGAGTTCTAAGTCCTTGAAGACGAAGGCGTTATCATCCTTCGAAACATCGGTAACTATTCACCGACAGGGAGGGACATCCCAGAAGACCTAAATCATCAATATTGAAACGCAGCCTCATGAAGCGAAACCAAAGTGGGAACAATATTCATAGTGGTCAGGAATTTCAATGCAAGCAAAATAAATGTGCAGTGAAACACAATTACTGATCAAGGTAGTGCCTGATAATTGTTTAAAGGCAGAAATTGTAACAGACGCCTTCGAAGAATCAACATAGCTCCGAATGAAACACGGCTACGTTTTGTTTTTAAAGAGATATATTTCAAGAACATCAGCATTCGTAATGGCCATACACAAGTTACAGGACCAAACATTCGAACGTGTTTGGATTTACATTTAATAGCTTCTTTTTTTAAGGACAATTATGTTGCCAAGTAACGCGCCACAGATAACAACAATATAAAAACCTTCACTAACAAACAACAAGCCAGAAACAATTGTAAACTATGGCAGAGCTTTCATTCATAATATTGTTTATCCTGAAATTTTTCATGATTAATCGTCTAATACAGTCTTCTCAAAAACAAAAGTCAGGTCCTTTATGCCTCTGTCCATTAGCCTATGATATGTTGATACTTTTACCTTAGAAGGGACAAAAATCTTTTAATAACATTTATTTGCCAATCTGTCATTATTGGCGAGAAAACACACTTGTTTAATTATTATTCCGTATAGATGAAAAAGAAGTTATCAATAAGACAATATAATTAAAACCCAAAATTTCTTCACTGCTGCACCAAACAATTAGGTCATAATGAATCACCTTTTCTTCAGTGTTGCATGTCGTTTTTAAACCTAGGGAAAAATTCCAAATGTCTCGTCACTACATTAAACCAGGGAGCTTATTTAATTCATGACACATGATTTTAGACATATTACAAGATTCCACAGGGCGTCGGCCAGCCAAATCGCACGTAAGACGTCCATCATCACAGCAGCACATTCCAGCATCCAGTTGATCTCCGGCATGTTAATTGGAAGCGTTCCTCCCTCAGGATTAATTAAGCTTCCCTTCTGGGAGAGGGAGTCAACTCTAAGGACGCGCCACCTTATCCGATCAATTAATGTTCTTTTCTTTGCTGTGGGCGACGACCTGAAGCCTGGACATTCACTCCCCCACCACAAAATAGACACTTTCGTAACACCCATGACCACAAGAATTACACATTACTAGAACCTTGCATACAAGGGACAGACATTATGACCGATCCCAGTGGCCCCGCGGTCTAAGGCGTAGGTCTGCGGCCGAGCGCTGGCTGGGGTCGTGGGTTCGAATCCCACCGGAGGCATGGATGTTTGTCATGTACAGTGTTTGTGTTGCCAGGTAGAGGTCTCTGCGACGGTCCGATCCCTCGTCCAGAGGAGTCCTACCGACTGTGGTGTGTGCTTCAGTGTGATCCAGTGAAATCACAGAAACCCTCGACACCTACTGTGAACAAGGAGGTAAAAGAGGGAAGGACTAAGAAGAAGAGACGTTATGGCTTGGAGAAACCAGAGCTTGATCAGCAGCAATGACTTCCTACTTTATACAACTTTCTGAAGATATTATTTTATGTGACCCATATTGTTGGTCACTTCACAGATGGTTTTGCAGGGCGGCAGGCAGTGAAGCCTTCGTCACTACTTCAAGTTGCTGTAAGTCAGAGTCCACAAGCTTTATTTCAATGCATTTCAGTTAACAGCATGTTGAACTCACTACAGTTGACCATTATGCTGGGAAGTTTTAGGTAACCCTATTGCATTTAATATTAGGCTTTTACTCGGCAGATTTAATTCAAGAAGATACTGAAAATGGTTTCTTTTGGCCCGCAGATAAACATTGTATCCAACAGATACGCTGTTCGTCACACGTCGAATTGACGCTAGTGGAAATGAAGATACACAAGCAAGAATCGCAGGGGTTCAGACCTGGCAAAAGAGGAGGTTAAAGTTCGCTGCTTACTCTGTCACCAAAAACATCCTCTGCATAATGTACAAAATTGTTGGCTGTGTGAGCTGTTCAATTTTCTTGCTGTAAAAGGGCATATGATATAATATTAAGGAAACGAACCTCGTGTTTGAATGGCAGGCAACCTTGCTTCTTTTACGGGAGACCCTAGTTTCAAATACGTATCGGCCATCGCGTCTGAGCCTTTACGTAGTTGTATCCATTCCTTCCAGGTGAATTCAGGGGTAGTATGTCGAAATAAATTACGATCCTATAAGGTTCTGACAATGGTAAAGCGCAGTTTAGATACACCATGGCTGCTTCTTTCCAAATCCTTTTCAGTCCATTATTCAATAATCATGCTATCATTCATGGCTATAAACATTACGAACATTACATCTGCAGCACAAGAAGCCTATGCAAGAGGCAAACAGGCTTCCTAGCCGCAACTGCTTGTTTTTCTTTGAGACATACATACGAAGCTAGTTTCTTTCCATTAATATATTTCCGATAAAGACATTAATAACATGATTAGTTAGTTCTTTCAGTCATTTTATCGCTTATTTTTCTACGAACGTGCAGGCCTCGGAGTTATAGAGTTCACTGCCTTGTTATCATGTTATCATTTTTATCGTCTTTATCATTTCGCGGTACAGTACGTGCAAGCTTTGCTTGCAGCAGTCTGCTGTTGCGCATGTCTACCATTTATATAATTAGGGATGGTTGCATCACGTGCTAAGGCAAATCCAGTTTAGCCTGTTTGTTTCTTTTTATCTACGGCACTTTACATACTGAAATTGCTGACAGTGACAATTTGCTGAAGAAAATATTAACTGGTATATTTTGAAACGTTGCATTACACATGCAATAGACCTTGGAACTTAATGTACACCATCTTAACTATCAAACCTACCAATGACTGTGATCCAGCACTACTTATTGCCCTTAAGAGCTCAATGAACATTCAATTTGATGCAATTTCTTATATTTGTGTATACGAATCTGAACTACATCTAACAATTTGATTGAAGCAGTAACAGGTCTGGTTATTTCTCCGTAGGTCTCCAGTTCGAATTTACGTCGTAACATTGGCTATCTATCCGATGTTTTCCGTGACTTCCTTCAGTCCTTCAAACAAAACTTCGCCATAGTGCTCCAAATTAAAGTGCGACTGTTTCAATTCACACATTTCCCTATACATTATTCACTACCATCAAACTTTCGAAGCTGTAGCCTTCAGTTAGTGACAGCACCACTAGAAGAGCTGCAACAAATTCCAACCATAACGCGTGCTGTAATACATTACACGCTGACTAAATAAACACAGACCATGCCTGCTTATTTTGTATATGTTATTATTACCACAGGCTGAAATAAATAAAACGTCGAGCGAGAAATATTTACTGCAGGGAAAACTCTGAGTATGACAGGAGATGGGAACGTGTCTGACGTTGCTACATCACACAATGCAGAGCTGCTCAGATTGTAGGCCTATCCTGCGGAGACAATGATAATGGTAATGATGACGATGACGATGATCATGATACCACAGTGTAATTAGATAGTAAAATTTGGTATTTCGAATGTACAAGTACTTACAAGTACGTTTGCTTTCTTACAGAAAGCAGTGATATCGCCCACTTAGCAACTCTGTCGTCAGTTTTCCATATATTGCGTACATAAGAGATTTTACATTCAGAGGTATTAAAATCCCTTACGTGTACCTGTGAACTACGCGGCGCTATAAGCATAGGAAATGCTAAACTCTTACGTGTACCTGTGAACTACGCGGCCCTATAAGCATAGGAAATGCTAAACTCTTACGTGTACCTGTGAATTACGCGGCCCTATAAGCATAGGAAATGCTAAACTCTTACGTGTACATGTGAACTACGCGGCCCTATAAGCATAGGAAATGCTAAACTCTTACGAGACAACTGCTTTTCATCACATTATCTGTGCAAAATTATTTCTGCAGCGTGATATCTTCGGCGAAGGCAGATTTTCTATAAGTTAATTTTTCAGCCTTCCACTGCTAAGTGGTAAAAAGCAAAAAAGAAAAGCTGCGGACGTCCTTGCAGTCAAGGTATTGGCAGGGACTGATTGTAATTCTGACAACAGGACTCTTTTAATAGATTCAGAATTGTTCGGAATAAATCAAAAAATGGAAGAGACGTTGGAGAAAGTAAACAAAATATGGTTCCCGGAATGTGCCTTAACACATGGAATTTCGAATACAAATCAAGCCTGTTTTCCTGGTGCAGAGACTTCTATTCCATGTTGTCTATTTGACAATTATTACTACCCTTTGTTTCACATTTGTAAAGATCTTATTGTTTACATGGTGGTGCTTTGGGTTTTTACACCGTGCAGCCTTGTAGGCAGATACCGACATTTTAGGAACACCCTGTCTCCGTATTCAGGATTATAGCAACAGGTTAAATTTATACACTTCACTGTCAATAACTGGGCCTTAACCTTCAACCCCTAAGATGAAGGCAGCACGTTCGTTATCTGTCAACAAGACTACACGGAGCCCAAGACCACAAGACATTTTGAAAAATCTCGCCACCAAAATTTGAAAATAATGTGACTCACTACTTAAGGACAGACTTTGAGTAAGTTACATTTGCCTTACACAATCTCGAATATTGGCACTGTCGCCATATTTGTAATTTTTGAACTATAAATAACACGTAAATCTTAAAGAACAAGGACGTTAGCATGGCGTTGGGGCTGTCCTCCAATGACATAAAATTCACAAGACTTTCCAGAAAATCGGTCAATTTTCACAAGGCGAAATGAGGGACACAGACTCGCGCACAGACAGCATGGCAATCTTACAAGCCCATTATAATATGCATGGAAAGCATGCTAAAACTATACAGCGAACGTTTAGGAGGAGTGGTTCTATTAGATGATCAGTTCATGTCTCTGCAACATCACCATCAGACCAAAAAAGCAGTTCCTCCTGGAACTGATAAAACCTTCTTTCACCTTGCATTAATTTTTAGTCCTACACAACTACTAGTATTACTGTTAAGATACACCAACAAATACGCACACTGTTTACAATTATATATTTGTATCAATGTCACCCCTACATGTTTCGGTGGTCTACCTTAACAGCGTAAAAATATGCATGGTATACAACATATAAAATTTACTAGTATTACTGTTGTTTTCTTCTATTTTTATGAAGGCCTTATTGCTTAACTAGAGAACACGTGTGCGTTAAATTCGTCAGATATAAACTCCAGGTTTCGCATCGTCTCCATATTTCTAACCCTTGACTCTCAGTATTTCATGTATAATCTCTAGATGTTGTGACCATACTTGCCACTTGTTGACATGGGGTTGAAGAGCCAGGCGAAGGGCGAAGGGCGAAGCACTGCGCACGCACCATCCAGCTCTTTATTCCCGTTTCAAAAACCTACATAGCGACTGACGCTGCGAATATACTCTGAACAGAGTAAAGGTTTTTGAAAGAAACATGTGAGGCTGTGCCTGGCCGTTCCGAGATTTAACTAGTATCGAAAAACACGGTGTCGACTGCAACTACAGTGCTGGAACCTCAGCTAGCCCACAATCCAGTCACCACTACACGTATGTTTAAGATCTGTCTCCACACCACTTCAAATTGTTGTCTGTAAAGTTTCACTGGTTATTGCCATCCAACCAAGAGCAAACATGTTCGAAACAACCCTTATGCTTTTACAATCTGCAAAAATATGACTAACAAAGACTGTATATTTTTCCAAGATCAACTACAATACAACATTTCAGGATCTTTATCAGCCCCACAAAGTCGTTAATTCAGGTGTGAAAATGTTCGGATGGCATTTATTTGCGATCTCCCCCTACCGGGTAAGTTGTCTCAAGCGGTAATGCTTCGGGTGGGGTGCAGTTCAAATTTATATCCTTGAACGGACTAAACCCACTAAATATATTCGTGGCATTTCTCAGTCACTCCAGCAAAATGCCGCGACTGAGTCTTAAACTTCGGCCGCCCCCTTACGCATATTTTCCAATTAATTCTTCCACATTACCAAGTTATTCGAGGTTATGTACAGCTACCGTTGTGTCACTAACAGCACCAATGTAGCGAAGCCAATAGTGATTTGGCCATGGGCTGAAATCCGAGAAATCGTGTACGATTCCTGGCAGGACTGAGCGACTCATCTCTTGTCCTAAACGTCTAGATCGGTTGTATGTCCCATCCAGCTTCCGGTTCAGTTGGTACCAAGGGCGCTTTCTGTGGGGGAAGAAGTGAATACATACACCTACTCCCCAATTATGTCTTCATGTGTACAGGAATAACTTTACTATACTGATAGCGTCGTTAAATAAATTCAATGTACACGAGATTTCAGACCTTGCCTCGTTGTAGATTAATTCCTCTGTCCTCCGTGATGTTGCTCGTCAGTGAATAGTCTCCTACTGACGTTTCCGGACAGTATATCGGTACCAACACACTTGCGAAACGTCAGTGACAAACTACGCATTGACGCTGCACAACGTCCCAAAAGATCGATGAAAACAAAGTGCAAGTACAGTAGTCTGTTTAGCACTGCCACTGTGTTAGACGACAACTCATGATTTAATTGAGAACTGCAGGTGTCAACGACATTTAAAACAAACGAACATGCAGCTTTCAGATCACACTCAGGTAAACACAAAGGCTCTTCTCTCCTGCAAGTTAGACTATACTGCAAGGCTATTCTTCTCAGAGGGTATAAAAACACATTAACAAAACGCATTAATGGGGGAGTGGTGGGGGGAGACTCCGGAAGCACTAGCCACTGGCTTGAGTGTCCCATTGTACTACGCTTTACACAAGTTAAATGGACAGTTATTAGTCCTTCTCTTGACCCGACCCACCACGTGAAGACGAACGATTCCATCTCCGGAGAAGCGCTTCGACTAGGTTCTCAGCCGGCACTGAACAATAGTTCTAGCCTACTTCCAGGAATGGCAGCCACAAATTATCAACATCGTTCTGTTGTAGGTTCCGAAATCCTTACAACTTCAAGAAACGTATTATCACAATCATCCCCACCACCATTATCATTTTCATCATCATCATACAATGTTTCGTCATCACTGGGATTCCACACGAAATTACTAACCGCGTTCGACTTCCCTATTCCACAAACGAACAGGCCCGTTATCTGTATTCCCCATAACCACCACCACAACCGCCGCCGCCGCCACCACCACCACCACCACCACCACCACCACCACCGTCACCACCACCACCACAACCGCCGCCGCCGCCGCCACCACCACCACCACCACCACCACCACCACCACCACCACCACCACCACCACCATCATCATCATCATCATCGACAGCAACAGAAATAACAACTTCCAGATTAATTATTGCTGTTGAGTAATGGTACGCCGATCCCAGTGGCCGCGCCGTCTAAGGCATAGCTCTGCGGCCGAGCGCTTGCTGGGATCGTGGGTTTGAATCCCACTGGGGGCATGGATGTTTGTCTCTTGTGAGTGTTTGTGTTGTCAGGTAGAGGTCTCTGCGATGGGCCGATCCCTCGTCCAGAGGAGTCCTACCGTCTGTGGCGTGTGTCTGAGTGTGATCAAGTGAAAATAAACAACCTCGACACCTACCGTGAGTAGGCAGAAGAGGTCAGGGCTACGAAAGGAAACGACGAATAATTGCAGTACACCTACATCCCATAAGGAAGGTCCCCTTCTCAAACCTCGGCCCGCAGACCGATTATAATGGCCGTGAATTTTTGTAACCTTCTCTCATTTCCTGCAGGTAGATTCCGTAACATAAGATCACACTCGGCCACTATCGCCCCTTTCCAAATCCCCTGCAATTCATTACAAATAACCATGCTACAGTTTTATGCTATACGTATGGTATGAGCTCCAGACAACTTCGTTACGCTAGCCGTTAAATAATTTGAAAAGAGAGTGAACAACTCTCCAGGTTTAGACCCTCAGAATCATTTTGCCTTCAGTTATTAATCAGGGCTGGCCTGTAATTTTAGAGGTCTCTCTTCTTTAAATTTCGTGAACTTGTATACCTAACACAGCACATTCGCTGCCAAGGTACGCAGACTTGGTGTCAGTATTGATGCGGTGTTCATTTGCATATCAAGATATTGGCAGGTCACCAACTGGAGAAACGGAGTTACATTTCCGGCAGCGGCAGAGGTTTGCTATTCGCCACCTTGTCCCCGCCGGTTTTAGGGCCCAATGGGTATCGAAGGCTCTTTCCGGGGATAAAATGGCTGGAGATGAAGGCAATAACTAACGCCCACATAGCGCTGAGATTGAGAAAAAGGTTGCGCTGTACAGCCACCCCCACATATTTTTCATAATGTGGTGCTTAGGCAAGGATACGGACAACGTACCTATACTTAGCACGTTCTACACAATCGGATATCATTTTCTTTGAATTTCATGTTAGGCTATAACGTATATAGCAGGCGGTACGTATCTGTGAGTTTGTCAGGTGTATAGGAAGTGAATATAGGCGAGGGGCAATAGGATGCGGGTGAAAATAACGGTCTGTTGACACAGGATCTGCAAGTGTAAGACGAAAGCATTGCGTAGCTCATGGAAGTACACGATAAGTAATGTGTCAGTTATGAAACTCTCGTGTAGCATCAACACATCTATCTATATCTACTTAAAAAGTACAAAAATGATTACATATTTTGACCCTGTTTTGGGTCATCGGATCACTTCATTAAAAACATACTAAACACCAATTTTTACATTAATGTGGATAATCTGAACTATAGCAATTTACACAGTTAAATGTGTTTATGGGGGAGAAGATGTCATAACCCTTACAAGCTTTACTTAATATATATGTACATGTGTCGCCATTGGTGAATAAGGTCCGTTCTTGACTGGCATCTGCATATCGTATTGGAAGCTGACACGATAAGGTGCTACCAGCCAAGGAAAGACCTTCACGAATGGCGACACATGTACATAACTTAGATATGATCTTGTAAAGGCTGTAAGCTTTTATCCCCCTTAAACACATCCAACTATGTATCTAACAGTTCAAATTACCCGTGCTACTGGCAATATGCAGATAACTTATTCCAACTTATTGCACTGGTGTATATCAATACAAGATTTATTCCAACACGTTTCGGCTGATACACGTGGCCATCATCAGGGAATATACACAAAGGTCATGTTTTTGTCCAAGGTAAAGGTAAAATGTGCATTGTAAAATAAATTACAGTATCTTCGTATGCATTGGGCAATCATTTATAAGATACATAAAATATACAGAACTTAATTAATAAAAATTATTTGCGTTCTAGCATCTTCTTTTCAAATAAGTACAAAGTTCTGTGCACAATGTAGTTACGTAGGTTAGACACGGGGCGAACACTCTGAACTGTATTCGGTTCTGTATATTTTATATTATATATTTTAGGTACGACTGTCCACTGCATATGCAAATATTGTAATTTACTCTAGAATGTGCGTTTTACCTTTACGTTCGACAACGTTATAAATTCCTAACTAAATATGACCTTTGTGTATATTCCCTGATGATGGCCACGTGTATCAGCCGAAACATGTTGGAATAAATTTTATATTGATATACGTCAGTGCAGTAAGTTGGAATAAATTCTTATCTTTTTTTTTTCCAATGGTGCAACAGTCCCTAGTGGGCCAAGGTCATCTCATTATCGAGGCTTCACGATCACACGCAATGAGACACATCACACTCGGTAGGACTTCTCTGGACGAGTGATCACCCATCGCAGAGACCTCTACCTGACAAAACACAACAATCACACGAGACAAACATCCATGGCCCCGGCGGGATTCCAACCCACAATCCCAGCAAGCGAATGGCCGCAGACCCACTGCTTAGACCGCGTGGCCACTGGGATCGGCAAATTCTTATCCACCCCTAGTAATGTAAAACTTGTTATTCACAGAATGATTTTAATTGAGTCACTGATGACGACCCAAAAGAAGCTCGAAGATAGTGTGTTAGTATTAAAAGTGAGTTTCTCATTTGACGCATTAACTGCTACGCACAAGCCCCGATAAAGCACGACAGAATGCCTGACCAGTGATTTCACTCACGCCAGTATTGACCTTATCTGAAGCAGTGAGGTCAAGTTCGCAGATTTGCACCCGCAACTATACCAAACTTCTGTATGTGAACAGTTTTGGTCCTAAGGATTAGTAATGACCGGTCCACACGAAAATTAAAAAGACCCGATGGTGGTGCGTTTTGCTAACTGCCACAAATAACAGGGCAGCATGGGTGCATCAACCCGATTCCCAATCAACTGGAAATGAAATCGTCAAATTTACGGAAGGCAACACATCACTACTCCTGCATGCTTCACTTTCAAATCCGCTTAACGGATTTCGACCAAATTTTGTTTTGAGAGTTTATGACAATAATTTACGTAGAATTTGAACTGAAATCCTTTGTAACGGAGCCGAGATATTTGTTAGTATGGTGACAGGCTGGAAGGCTGGAACTTTATTTCCGGCAGACCAACTTTGGAGGCCCAGCCAACCAGGTATGCAGAAGATCCTACGGTCAAGCGGCCGGGGCGTGTAAATACACGTTCGCTCGATGCGCATTTTCATGGGATAGTGTTTAATTAAGAACAGAGACACCTGTAACTTTCACCCATTACAAGGACACAAATGCATCGTCAGATGAGATCTGAGATTTTCACGGCGGTGGAAATTAAAACGGGTTGTGGTCTCTTGAGCTACGACACGGTGTAGTGGCAGGTTGTCACCAAAGTTTCGGAAGAATCAACTAGTTTGTATTCGAAAATGTTGCCAACCATCTTTTCACATTATACCATGCTAGCATCTAGCCATCCACTGTAGTGTATTGCAGTGCTGCGGACACACGGAAAGGCGTTCAGGGTTACGCTAAAAAGCTGCAAAAAGTTGCAACAAAATGCATAGATAAATACTGATGGCTCAACACTGATTGTGAGAAGGGTCGTAACTCTATGATGTTGTTAATGAGGATCTCAATCAGGTCAGAGTGTACAAACCACTAGGAATATCCGCCACCGGAATTATACATGTGGTTTTGGATGTTTAAAATGAGACAACAAGAAGTTACTACTCTTCACCTGAGATCTGCTTAATTTCCTTGACAATATAACATCCTACACATGTAACAATAAGACCTTCTCCGTAATTATAGCATCGGGACTGAATTAAATTTTGTTATTTAACCTTTTAAAGCCTAGCGGTAACTTTACACGCCACCAGGTTTACCATTCACAAATTCTACGTGGTGCCCACATTGCGTTTATGTGTTTTGTACGGGTCTCAGAACAAACAGCAACTTTTGCCTTATAAAACATTAAGAGACTGGTTTTTATAACCGAAGTGCAGAGTGTTTACAGCGCGGTACGCACTGAGTCCTTATATAAAACAGATATGCTTCGTCTTTAAAGGGTTAATTTACGAAATAAACATTGGGATATGTAATAAAAAACAAGGACTTCCGAACAGAAATTAAGGCGTGCTTTCCCAGTATATGAACTGCAATTATACTTATCTCTCTCTTTAATGGCTTTTACTTTATTTTTCGAAACGCTAAAGTAGGCTGCAAAATGTGTCTAGGTTAAAATTGCCCCACATAACCTCACAGATTCGCACAACCGCCATGTTTTTAACACCTAAGTTATCAATAACATTTCACATCTCGTGTATCCTAATAGGTATGCATATGACATGACTTGGAATCACGTGTCACGTGCCTAAATGGAATGATTCATTAGTTACCATACTAAAAGCGAAAAACCGCGAGAACGCTATAGAAAACCGGTTGCCTCCGCACTGCCACCAGCGAATCGATAATAGCAGCATCCTGCAATTTTTTCCCGCAGTTACTCCCAGATCTCATAACATGGGATCCAGAATACTGCGTTCTGGCAGAACAAGGGAATCTAGTCCGAAGAAGTCTACAATAAATTTTAATGTTTTGTAGGTTCGGGGACCCCCTCCAATCCATGGGAACCCCGCGGTTTGGGGTCCGCAGCGGCCTTACGTACGGCAATGGCTGAACATAATTCTTGCACGGGCACCACGGAGTTACTTCATACTTCACAGAAATAACACTTAAAGGGACGTTGCAGGTATTTTTAAGCTCTGTTACCGTATATTATTATGTAATAAACATTGTTTGTAAGATCACAACTACTGCACATTAAGCATAAGGCTGCGGCGCATCCGGAGCATCTGCAGACGGGTCAAGAAGAAGAAGAAGAAGAAGAAGAAGAAGCAGAAGAAGACGAAGAAGAAGGAGGAGGAGGAGGAGGAGGAGGAGGAGGCTACAACAACACATATGGTGACAATACGAAATATTAAGTTCATGTCAGGCAAATCTGGCGCACAGAGAATCTGTATATAATTCATAAGTTCTTCACAAGAAAAACATAAAAACTACAATAACACTAATAAATATGTAGCCTAGAACTGGACATCCATGTGAAAGAAAGTAGAGTGAGTTCTGCTTGGAAATCCTTTATGTCATCAGAACATCTGTATTCTAGACGCAGGGTGTCTGAGTTTCGTATAACACTCAAAATAAGCAGCATTAACCGACTGGACTGTGTAATGGAAGCACGGTAAGTTTCCTATGCAGAAAAAAAAAATACATTTTTATATTAGATTGCATGAGCGTTGCAGCCCAGACGGTGGCTTCTCAAGCAGAGCCTCTGTTTAAATACCACGTGACTTTATGTGAAATTCGCGGTGGATGAAATGGGCCTGGAGTACATTTTTCTCCAAATTTCCCTGCTTTTGTCCTGTCAATCAGCATTCCACCATTGGTGCTACCACCGCGCGACATCCTTGACGAGGCAGCACACTTAACATCTACGGCCTTCAAGTTACGAACTTCATCTCTGGCCGCGCACCAGACAGGACAGTAAAAGGGTAGCGTTATCAGCAGGGTTAAAGTTGACACAGTATGACAAATGTTGGGGGGCACACCACAATATCCCCCGCACGCCACTTTGATTACAACATAAGGGGTGTCATTCGAATGGGTTCTGACAATTGTGGCATCTAGTCACATATTGACTGAAAAATCCCATAGCAAGGCAACTGCAGTCTGATATCCATATTTATCTTTCGTTGGTAATTAACCTTCGATTACATGCATTGCACGTATATGGCACAGAGCAATTCCATTATACGGTCAAGGGCACAGCATTCCTTTCGCCCCTCCCCGTCCCCCCACTCGTAAATTTAGCTTCATATAGGAGGCCCCATTGAAAGTAAAGGCAGTATTTTCTTAACTCTGATTGACCTACAAGCTAAAGTGGTGAAATACAGCCGTGGAAGAGGAGGAAGCGAGTTGCCTTCACAGGATTACTTGACCCACACTACAGAGTTGCATGTCTGGTTCGCCAGTGTTGTGGAATTCATACACAGAATATCTTAAAACTTTAAAGGCCCTAGATTTTTGTTAAATATATACATTGCATACTTACGGGAAGATAAAGCGGATGAAAGTACTCCGTGATGAATTAACCACGAAAGAATGACGTATAACGTGTATAAAAGAGTGAGGGTTTTGTTGCCCCCCCCCCCCCCCCCCAATAGTCTTCAGCACTGCATGGGGATGATGGTTTAGACAGCACGCCCCGACTGCTTTATCTCCGGCGAATGAACCACGAGTTTAAATTGGATGACAGCCGGAGAGGGCCCTATAGCTTGTACGAACACAGTGGCGAAGACGTTATCGGAAAAGAAACCACGTTTTTTCGGCAGTCCAGTCACTGGTCAGTTTACGAGAATCACAGTTGAAATGCGACAGACGACGTGCCGCATGGCTGACTGGCGTACCTGAGAATGTGAAAGTCTATCAGAAAGATACTTACTGTTCCGTGCATACCGCGTTCTTTTGAATAATGTACATATTGTTTAGAGTTCCTACAGTTTTTATCCACTTATAAACTTGACTAGTTACATACACCTTTCGACGCCTGCATCCGCGTGATTAACAGCGCTGTTACGCTATCTGTGGTTAATATATACGTGTTTAGCAAAGTTACATTCGATTATATTTGGCACTTTATGGTTTTTAACTTACCCCTCTCTCGCACTGTTTAGCTATCCAATGATCACGCTTACGTCATCTAGTCTGGACCAGAGCTGTGGAGTGGGTAAACAAAACTTCCGACTCAGACTCCTCAATTTTTAAAACTCCGACTGCGACTCCGACTCCTTCGTAAAATCTCAATATGTATTAATAATGGCAAAACTATCAGACATTTCATCACCACCACGTGAATCATCAGGCTACTTTTTGGACTTATAACCTATATTTAAGTATAAGTCTAATGGTTGCTGTAGCTATCAGGGCTCTGGAGTTGGAGTATCTATTTAAGGTTTTAAATTGAGGTCGGAGTCCGAGTCGCTACATTTTTACCGACTCCGACTCCACAGCCCTGGTCTGGACTGTTCTTACGGTTTCTTCACATTGGTCCCCCCCCCCAAAGGATCTAATTTGTTGTGTCTTCTTCTTGGTTTTTGCTTTTCTCTTTTCGGTTCTTTTTTGTTGTTTTCTCCATGTATATTAACCAAAGATCGCACAGGGCCAATAATGATGAAGTGAACACAGGCGTCAAAACGCGTTTGTACCCAGTCAAGGTTAAGAGTGGATAAAGGCTGATTGGATCATAATTATACCTACACCAGAGATAACTTCAGTTACCTCAGCGTTCACTCCGAACAAAATTTACATACCGGCAGCAGTCTGCGGATGGCCACTTGCGAGCGTTATCTAGAAATAACGTACAACACCTGGTTCCTCAGACTGGAGTTCTGTGACTGTAACTGCCAGTGGGTGCCTTGGTTTGGACCTCCTTGGCCTTTGGATGTCATAGATGAAAGGACAACCGAGTAATGCATTGGGAACGAAGCGAAAGCAAACCCTTAGTTTTCCTGTATTGTCCCAGAATATTCCTACAGACACTACCAGAAATCTTGAACAGACTCATAATAGTCTGTCAGCCACGGTTCGAACCTGGTAAAACCCGCATATGAAGCAGCAACGTTTAAGGTCTATAAAAACAGCATTCCTGTTCCAAGTGAGCCTGGAGAACATGATCATATAAGACGCAGTTCTTCCAATCTTTGTGCATGTTAATTTTTATTTTTCGTAATGTTGAACACGGTGTCTTGGTCACATCATTAACCCGTCAAGGACTGGCAATCACAAGAACTACAGTTAAACATTCAGGTCGTACTGCGGAGTAAACACTTTCGTCTCGGTTACTAAAACAAGTCAGTTCATGATGCAGGCTTATTGGGAAATAATCGCTCTTTGTTCTGATCTAGGCCTACGTACAAAACACACTAATAAATGCTAAGGGCAGAGTGTTTAATTTTTGAACGTTAAACGTGATGGAAGTTGACACTTCGGAAAGTAGATCAGAAATACCCGGAAAATTTTGAAATGAGGTGCTGCAGAAGGATGGAGAAGATCAGTTGGACCGACCGTGTGAGAAACGAAGAAGAATTACAAAGAGTCAAGGAGGAGAGGAACATCCCTGCAAACAACAAAATAGAAGGCTAACTGAATTGGTCACGCCTTGCGTAGGAACTGCCTTCTAAAACACGTTATTGAAGGAACGCTAGAGGGAAGGATAGAAGTAAAGTACGGCTTGCACTGTATCGATTTTCACAAAACGCATAATGTGTATTATTTAAACAGAATAAAGAATAAGCGGCGAATTGTGAAAGGAACTACATTATGGAGGGAGGGGGAATTCACTCCTTTAGAAGTTACTACAATGCTTCTGATGGGCCTCCTGGTAAAGGAATGCTGGAGGCAAGATTCAGCTTTGAGAAGTGAAGGTCAGGTTTTGAGATGCAACGGAGGACTAAGTTTGGAATTTTACTGAATTTTGTATTCGGAGGGCTGCATTATAAAGACAATTTGATAAGGTTGTGAGGGTCGCATTTGGGCGGAAAGTTTCAGACTGACTTTGGGAGGGCTGCATGAGAAGCCTTCAGTGTAACATGGAATTCTGGCACCCACTCGCCATTCGTAATAGAATAACATTAATATGCGTTATATAGGCCTCGATTCATTAGGCCAGTCCTTCGTTCATTTTCTTACTTATTTATTACCTACTGCAATGTGTAGCTTATGTCTGTACTTCTACCTGCAACGAAAAAACTGATACTGTACCGTTATTGGGGAAAGGGGGGTAGTCCTGCCAATAGTACCCCGGAAGTGGGGTACCGTCACCACGAAAACATTTTGCTGCGTGCCGCGTGGGATGATGTAGATTTTTCATTTGGTTCTGTACTTACGACATGATCAGTCGATGTAAACGACCTTGCCCATGAGAAATGGTACAGCCACTTGAAGCAGTCGAAGTACAGTGAAGCAAGTTTTTTGTTTGTTTGTTTGTTTGTTTTTAAAGGATTCCTAGCGCCGTCGGTGCTGCAAACAAAACCACATTTCCCTCATTGCGCAATTTGCATAACGTCACCACATAACTATCACGGCTCTAAGAGCCGGAAATACGATAACAGAAATATACAGGCTCGATATTAAAAAAAAAAGTCCTACATAATCATTGCCGGGTTGATTTTTGTTGTAGACTTATCGCGGCTTGCTAGCTGTAATGTGCCATCTCCTAGTTTATTTGGTAAAGACAGTCCAACATAACGTCAGCAGTGTCGATTAAAGTGTGTTTTATAATCCAGAGACGCTTTAGGTGAGTTGATTTAAGATTTAATCTTGCATATTACTGTAATCCATGATAGTCTCAACTGAGCGTTTGTCCATGTACACGTTTGTGTGAAACGACAGCACAGTTCTGAAATTCAAAACCCCCAAGGATATGAAACTAGGTAGCCCGAATTATTCCTGATGGACTCACACGTACAACAGGAGGACAGTTAAATATTTGCACTGCAGTTATTTATTAATTTGCTCTATGTTTTATCTAACGATACTGTCACTAGCTAAAACTACTGTCGAACAAAGACTGATTAGTGAATTGGAAAGGATGTGGAAGGAAGTGGTCGTGGCCTAACCAAGGGGCTTCATGTTCTTCCTCAGTCGTCCCAGACAAATGCCCAAAATAGTACACAAAATTATGCCACAGCCCCTTCCTTCAAAACCTTTCCCCATTCACTGCAGGCACATGCGCAATTGGACAGTTCCACACACGCCTGCACTTATCGCAACATGACCGGTTTCGGGATTTGTCTTAAGGCATGCGATATATCGAAAGGCTACATAACGAATTTCAGGATCATAAAGAACTAAATATATTTAAATGTAGGTTCCTTATTTTATCTGACAAATGATATACAGCAGATAAAATAAAGATCCTGTACAAATAACTGGACAGGTCATGTGGAAATAAATTTGTCGTATAAACCTGTTTAGGTGGACGTCAGAATGGACCTTGAACGCAACCACGCGCTACAAAATAGGAGGCGGGAATTGACAAACAATACTTATCAGATAAAATAAGGAAGCTGTACAAGACACGTGGAATGAATGTAAACTCATCCCATAAATCTCTTCAGATGAAGGTCACAATGGACCCGAAGACCCAAATGTTGATGCTGATGCTAATGATGATGATGATGATAATGATGAGGTAATAATGATGACAAAAAGTAATGCTGCTTTCTTAACACTGGTGTTCACACCACTGTATTGTATATTCAATTTGGAATCACTTTACAGGTACCAAAATAAAGCTCTAGATAAATTATTAGCACATAATAATCATTTACATTTATGTCCTACTTGTCTCTGGCCTGCATAAAGTCACCTTCAAGAAACTGTTGCATGTTGTAGGAGACTACTGATTCAGGCGTTGCTGCAACTTGTCAGATATTCCGTGTATTAAAGATAAAGTACTGTTGGATCAATGTTTCTCATCCTAGAAGTCCACGAAATTATTATGGGGTCCGTCACCTATTTTTAATATTTACAACGTTTATAAGGTAAAGTGACTATAAGATTAGGTAGCGCGTATTTTCTGTGCCAAATTTTACGTGCTCACAGCGGTGTTGCTGAAGATACAAATTTTCTGGAACGTGATGCTGTGTCATTGGGTGTGTCGTTTCCCAACGACACCAACTTACATCCCAGAAGACTTAAATTTCCACCAGTTAACTATCATAAAATAATGTCATTCTCTGAGACAATACTGTTGATGGCACTCTCTTCTTGTCCTCACATGCACTGTTGACGCCGTGTTATAAAGACGGAATACTCTTGTCTGAAGTGACATCAAATCAAATGAATTTTTATTTTTGCTGACTATTAAGTACATTTCTTTCGATGTGACAGATAATACGAGATAGGTGCCAGTCCATACTCAATGCGTTTATTTACTAATTTTTATCGTTTATCTTATACTATTTATTCTGTATCTAAATGGTTCTGTTCCAGTATAAATCATTACACAAAATAAAGTATTTCTATTTACAGTGCGTCCTGTCCCGCACCCTCTAAACTTCGCAAAATTGCGAAGAGCGACATTTAGCTTCATTATGTCCGTCGTCCGTCCGTCCGTCCGCTGTTGGTCTGTTTGCATGGAACAACTCGGCTCCCACTGGACAAATTTTCATAAAATTTTATGTATGAGGATTTTTCAAAAACTTGTCGAGAAAATATGAGTTTCATTAAAATCTGACAAGAATACCGGGTACTTTACACGAAGGCGTATGCACTTTTTTAATAATATCTCGCTGAATTATTCTTAGAATGAGACATGTTTCAAACAAAACTTGTAGAGAAAATCAAAACACACGTTTTATGTTCAATAATCCCCCCCCCCCCGCGAAGATCGTACCTTTTATGAGATAATGTGGTAAAATATGGTGAAGATGGACAGGCTACAGGCAACATAACACGAGGCAGACAGCAAGTGATTTGCATGCAAGATAACTAAGGCAACAATACAGACACACAAAAATAATGTTTAATATTTTTTGCTTTTCCACGGCAACAATAATTACGCGTATGCACCTCAGTGTTACTTTATACGTACATCGCCTGTCGTGTTCCATCTTGGTTTCATCACTTGCTTTTCTTTTGTACAAAAACTTGCCCAAAACCTTCCAAGAATATACCTTAGTTACATAATTCAGTACGTCAGTAATGGTCATAAGCTTTAGGGAAAAAACGGGTGAACCAGAGCTGCATGTCAGACACATAGTGCCCGAACTGAACACGTCTAGGGAAAGAATCTGATATCGTTACGTGAACCACAGACGTAATCAGGCATTCACAGTAACCAAAATTAATACGTCCAGTAAGTGACCGATCTTGAAATTTTTTATATCGATTTGAGTCCACACGGCCAGGAATAATTAAATGATCATTAACAGTACAGAGTGCATACGTGTCTGGACGCTTACATGACTTCGCTATGTTTTTGACAGTACGTATCTCAACTCAATTCCACATTGCATTAAAAACACGGGGTACGTGTGGGGAAATAGTAGCAAACAGGGTTTTAGGTGGGGAAAATTTTGAGATTAAGTTCAAATTCACTAACCTAATCTGTCTTGCGACAGGTCCATAGCCACTCCCAAAGTGAGTTTTACAGATAAGGGCTAGTGGTTCCTCTTTCAAATTCCAATAAGCTCTGTTTTTTTCTTAAGGTTATCCAGCAGCTGCTTGAGTCTCCTTCCTCGTCCTCTCTTCCCTTCTATCATTCTTCAATAACGTGTTCTAGAAGGCAGTTCCTACCCAAGTTGCTTCCTTGCATTTCAGCACAAAATCATGCAGAGTAGGCTTAATGGTCTTTACAGTCTTTACACGATTTCCTTATCACAAGCCCAGAATGTTATGTTATCATGCAGGAATGTTTTTTTAAGAAATTTCAGTATTCTAAGCCGCGATATTATTGAGAAGCACTTAAGAATAATGCTGAGAGTAACGGGCTACGCACTGGCATATTTCGCTTCATCAACGGGCTGAGTGATTCATCTCTTCATAAACACAGCGTATGCCTCAATCGATTTTTCCATCACAGGGGCACTTTGAAGTGCTTGGGGCTAGTTGGTCGGAGTTAGTACTCTGTGTACCGAGAGCAAGTGAAAAGGGGGAGGAAGCGGTGAGGCCGATTGGGCGGAGCGGGACTCGACCCCTTCGTGCGCCACGTAGTGCAACGTACTGAGCAATTTAAAAAAAAACAGAGAGTACCAGATTTAAAGGAACATATTAAGCATAAGATGAAAGCAAAGGGTAAACCCCTCTCCGCTTTGCCGGTATGTTTAGGTGAAAGAGGACACTGCACTCCCCCACCACCCTTCTCTCCCACAACCCCCATACTCTCTGTACAACACTCAATCAAACCAGACGCTGCAAGTTCATGTTTTTTATGTGTATTTCGGTTTCTCAAATGGACATAATTGACTTAATCGTAATATTGTGTGTTTAAATGTTGCCTGGTTCACAGAGTCGATTCATGACAAATCCACAGATGTCAAATGACCTGTTGTGCCTGTACTACTCGTTGAGTAGGCTCATGCCCTGTTTGACACTGCTCAGTTGTTGAGAATAGTGTCGTAACTGATGGAATATTCTGTCATAAGCAACTTGAAAGGAGATCTAACAGTATCATCTCTTTAGTGAATACCTGAAAATGGATTCGTAAGACGTTTAGTTTTCAGACTCCACGCCTCGCCCCCCCGCCGGGCCCCCCGCAGTGCTCGAAAGCCACTAATGGGCCAGGACCTGCGCACTGTACAGGTTTCACGATCGCACTCAGACACACCACACGCGACAGGTCTCCTCTGGACAAGCGATCAGCCCGACACAGAGACCTCTACATGATAACACACAACACTCACAACAGACAGACATCCATACTGCCTGCGGGATTCGAACCCGCAATCCCGGCAAGCGAGCGGCTGCAGACCCACGCCTTAGACCGCGCAGCCGCTGGGATCGGCGTTTTTCAGAAATGCGTTACTCATATCGTATGCTGACACAGCGGTACTTTAGAAAACAGCCTACTGTTTCGAACCAGTAATTTGCACTCGCCGAATTTCCAACAATATTTTAATAGGTTTGCGTGCACCAAACCTTCAAACACAGCGCTAACTGTATGTATCACCTGTTTCCATATTAGAAACGCATCATTTTACCCACATGGCATATTTATGTTACGTATTATTATTTGAATAATCACCTATTACTTCCCTTACAGAAATAATAAGTCATATTTGAAATATAGATGCGATGCGTTTTCTGTGATGTATGGGCTGGACGATCCGGGGTTCGATCCACGGCTGAGACAAGATATTTTCCTCTTCTTCGAAACATCCAGATCGAATCTCGGGCCCACCCAGCCTCCTAATCGATATGTATCGGGGACTATTTCCCCGCGAGTAAAGCGGCCAGGGTATGAAGATAACCAACCACCTCCATCTATTGCCGACGTTAAGAATGAGTGCAGCTATAAGTCCACTCTTCTCATGTGCCTTCCTGGTGCGAATCGTGACAATTTTACTTTCTGTACCTGATACGCGTTTTAAAAATGTTAACTTAATCTGCAGGAAATCATTAACTGTCTCCAAACTCAGCGTTACTACCCATTTTTATCCTGAAGATGGAGGGAAAGTGTTACTTCGATACGTCCGCAAAGCTGCTCTCTGCCACACCGCACAAAATCTCCAAAACAAAAAAAATCAATGATAAAAATTAAATGTTAAATAAGTTAAATAGAAACCAAGCGTTACTTTTTAGCCCTTTTGCCTAAAGTTACAAACATGGATTTTTTTAGCTTACATATGTATATAAAAGAACAGAACGAAGTAAAGACTCAGTTAGCTCCTGTATACATAAGGCTATCTGATGCTTGTATAATCACAGAGCACCTGAGGGACATGTCCTGCTCGGCCCTGGGTTCAGCCAGCCTCCTATTTGAATGGGCACCGTGGGTAAAGCGGCCGAGGATTCAGGCTGACCACTCAACTCCATCTAGTGCCAACCTCAAGAATGGGTGGAGCTATAACTCCACTCCCACTGTATGCCTTTATGGTGTGTCCTGGGACTTTACCTTTTACCTATCAAAATATCTCATTGAAGTTTCAATGGGCTTTGTATTAGTAATTAATAAAATGGCGCCAGCCAAAGAAAAAGATGTGAGATAATCAGACGAGTTAAATTAACAATATATTCTAAACTGACACGAGTACCTCCTTGTATTACCACGTGAACACAAAAATATCCGATATTCGTCATAAATACGTTAAACAAAATACGTCTGTACGTACAAAGCAACAGGTAAGTCTGATGTTCCTTTAGATGTAATTACAGGCCTCACTGCGTTTTCTGCTGTCCAGACTCCTCACAACTTGTAGATCCCCGGTTGATAAACACGGGTCTACAGAGCGCACTGTTATAATATAAACGCTTCCTTTGAAATGCAAGCTAATAAGTGTAATTCTACATAAAATTAAAATGTCTGTATCACATTAGAAGGATACTGAGATGCAGTGAGAGTCATTTAACTTCAGATTATTTCATCATACATCACTATCACTATCACAGCTGTGAAATCCTCAAACCTTATAGGTGTTCGAGATTTGTAATTACCTATATTAAGACACAAAAAATAACAAGTTAACTGTAATATATTAAAAGTTACCACCAATAGACATTCTCCACACAAATCTATTGCGTTTACAAAATGGATCGAGAAAAGGTTCTATTCACGCTTGCCCTAATTCAATGCATTCTAACGGAATCCAAAATTAGGTTATGATGTAGGCCTATATACCGCTACTCGACAATCGCTTCAGATTGTGCATATCAGTTTTTGAATCTGAACTACTGAGGGGCAGGTTAAGTTTCGGCTAAACTTTCTTCCTTGTAGAGGAGAGGAAAAGAATGACCTTTACATATAAAAATTAGTTCTCCACCTACAACTGAATGATCGTAGAAATCTGAAGTCCTTATTTCAATTTTAATTGTGATGCAATTTACTATTTGTTTCTTACAAAAACACAGTAGTATGACTTATAGTTCAGTCTTCAGTGTCATTACAGATTATACAAAAACTGTATATAATTCTGCACGCTGAAAGTCTTTTTTTCCGCTAGACACCCTTGGGATATAAAAGTAAATTTACAACTTAAGGGATCGTACACTCATATACAAATTTCACAGCAGGCTGTTACCTCGCATATGCTTACCTGTTAGAATCGAAGGCTTTAACTGTTAAGTAAATTCATATTTTTCAGTTACTTCGGACGGTTATGCAATTTAAATAAAACTAATTTTTTTAGCATTTATTGCCGGTAGTCACATACAACAGGACCATGCACATGCAACATGCATGACGCGACGTAATGCAGCAGAGCAAAGCACGTCTGTTGCCATTAACAACTAAGTGCACAGAAGTTATGGGCCATTAGCGGTAAATTTATTCCTATATCAAGAAATAAAGTGGTATTTGGGATTTGCTGGATATTTTTACGAGTATTGCCACGACTAAGTATTCACATTTCAAACAACAACGTAAATACGTAAATTAATTCGACGACGATGATGATGATAATAATAATAATAATAATAATAATAATAATAATAATAATAATAATAATGTCAAGGAACTACAGAAAACAGCCATATTGGGCACTGCGCACATACTTCGGGAAGTACGTACTAATGCAAAACTACCAAACTTTAATCACAGGAAACAGCATTACTTATACCATAGATTGTATCCACAGAATAGCCCCACTACCACATACCCTCCAAATGTGGTTTGTTTCAGGTATATAAGTGTAAAAACCCTGCACAAACGTGATGATGATGGTGATGATGACGATAACAATAGCAAGCAAAGTTCACCCTAGTACAGACTATGAAGGCCCAGATGTGGAGCAGAGATATAGCTCTACTCTTCATTTAACCTCGGCACTAGATGCGGGTGGGTGTTCAACACCATGCCGCGGCTGCTTTACCCCCGGGACTGCCGCGGTACCCATTTTATAGGAGGCTGGGTGGGCCCAAGGGCCGGTCTCGGCGGATGCGGAAAATCTCGCCCCCACTGGGATTCGATCCACAGACTGTCTAGTCAGTAGCGAGTCGCTATACTGACTACGCTATCCCGGCCCACAATAATAATAATAATAATAATAATAATAATAATAATAATAATAATAATGGGTTCCAATACGACGTAGTTGTTAAATCACTGTACTACGGCTGGACTATCCATTCCCGGCAACGCAAAGAGATTTTTCTTTCTCCCCAGCGTCCAGACCGGCTGTGAGGCCCACTCAGCCTCTTATACAATGGGTAACGGGATTTCTCTCGTAAAGTGGCGGGGAGGAGGAAAGGTGGAGCTGACCACCCAGCTTCATTTACTGCAGAGGATAAGAATGCATTCAACGAACACCCCACAACCACACACGGCATCATGGTACAGTACTTAATTAAGCACAGGTAAAAATTTAATTTAAAACTGATACAAAGGGGGGACAATGCTATACGCATGAATGTTCCACTGCAAGTCTCCTGCATTACTCGCAACCAAATAAATATCATGACTGAAGCATGAGATTCTCACAATAATGTCAAGAGTGTGACGCCTTATAGTCTGATAGACAGGCAACCACTTTTTGGAGACGTCTGCTGCTTGTATTTTCAGACTAGAAGAGTAAGAGATGACGTGAAATTTGGTGGATGGTTCTACCAGCGTTTCGAATAAAGCAGTTTTTCAAAACAGATTCAAGTATTCTGGATTGTGACGCTGTATTGTTGGGATCGTAGTCCTCGATGTTTCGAAAGATCGTAACTCCTTCATCCTCAGGGTGTATTACATTGGTATTTTCACCTATACAATACACCCCATTTTCCTGTGTGGCTGTCTTTCTTGGCCGGCTTGACAACGAAAATGAAGACACTACGATACCTCAGAATGTCGACAACCACTAGCCCAACAACACCGGAAGACTGGAATCTTCTGCAGCACTGCTGTGAGAGCCTCAAACCTTCCATTCTTCCCCATCTTCGAGACAGACAATTTCTGCAACACTGGAATTTCTGCAAGACTGGAATCTTTGCAACACTGCTGTGAGAGCCTCAAACCTTCCATTCTTCCCCATCTTCGAGACAGACAATTTCTGCAACACTGGAATTTCTGCAAGACTGGAATCTTCTGCAACACTGCTGTGACAACCTCAAACCTTCCATTCTTCCCCATCTTCGAGACAGACAATTTCTGCAACACTGGAATTTCTGCAAGACTGGAATCTTCTGCAACACTGCTGTGACAACCTCAAACCTTCCCTTCTACTCCATCTTCGAAACCGAGAATTTGTATCTATCATAAAGATGAAGGCAAAAGTTTTCTCCGAAACATTGGAACACATTTACTAACCTACATAGCATCACAGTCCGCAAGACCACAGTACTGGTTTTACGGTGCCGTTAAGTGATCTTCTTATATCACAAGACTCAGTCGCTCTGATAGCAGTGAGAACATGGGGTCAAGGTGTAATGTCTGTCACCCGTATGCAGGAGATTTCACTTCGAAATTCGCGTGGGCCACAGCCGATATTTTTATATTTTTGCAATCTTCCTCACTCCATACATGCATAGTCCGGGGTGATAAACAGCGTACCTCTAGTTGTCCCTGCAGGTCGCTATATCCTCAAACTCAACATTAGTTTCGTGTCAAAATTGGAGTAACGTTCCACATCCTATCAAATTTAGTATTACTTCTCATCTAACCCCTCGACGTTGTGCGCCCTGAGTTACTGACAATGTCATTAACACAGACAATTAAATACACTACGACAGTTAGTAATAAATGAAGTTTTAGGCATATAGCGAGTTAAATAAGAGAAACGACTGGAAGAAGCACATAAAATTCGCTTTACGGACGTGCGTTTCCTTTTAGGAATACTTGTCACGGTACACTTAATTTATCATGTGTGCTCCTTGAAAGTAACATGCTGGGACAGATGGATAAAAATAAGTAAAACTTCAGAGGCATTTTTCTAAAAACACACAAAGTACTTGTCATAACGTGCAACATATTTGTTCATCAATTTTCCAACTTACACATTCACATCATTCTCCTATAACGCGGTGATGCATTCGGTTCCTTTTTTTTTTTTAACGCAGTTCCTGATAAGAATTATACGTACTCTCATGCGACTTCAGGTTATGTGGGATTTGCGGTAGACAAAGTGTCATCGGCACTAGTTTCTCTTCTAACACTTGCATTTTCCTTGTCAATATCATTCCATCAATGTTCCAAATTCGTATTTCATTCATCTACGCCCCGGCAGAGCGCTATTGAATAACAAGTATTCATTCTTAAAGCCCAAGAAGCAAAATACCGAAAACAAAATACATGAAAAAAGGAGAAAATAGCCGTGCAGATTATTTTCTGTTAAATACTTGCTTTCTATTTGTGATTCCATTCGCAAGGGTTATGTTTATTAGAGGTAAGCCGACTTCCATATTAAGAGGACCCTCCAGGAAAGCGGAGCTGTGTAGTTGGGTACTGTTAACAACTTTGAGAAGCCTGCTGTCTCCGTCCTCACAGTAGCTTGAAAAATCTGTATTTGTAAACAGAATCTCTTTAAGTGGAAAAAAATTAAAACAAAGTAAATTTTACAATGGAAATAGGGCAGGAGGTTCTACACAACATTGGCATTTATCTCCCAAACTACATGGGGTCACATTCTAAATGACCACAATCTGGATAGTTAATGCCATGAGAACCTTAAATCTCAGGTTGCTTGTACTGCTTTTCATGACGTAGACATAGTCATTGGATCGGATAAATATTCCACTAAAGGATTCTCTTTTAGACAGGACTGACTGTAGGCCTGCTAGGTAGTGCTTATTACGCGCTCTCCCTTGAACACCTTGTAACACATGGAATTGGAAAGGTGTTCGAGTTAACATCTGGGACTCGAAATATCGCAAGTTGCGTGAAACACTCTCGCTTTTTACGATATTTTTATGTCCTCCTACAGACAGCGGTGTAGTTGCCGCTCTTGATGTAGGCCGTTTGTAAACCCTATAACGGAGGGGGACTGGCTATATAAAAATAGACACAATGGGAAACATGGCCTTCGGTCATTGTCTTACACAGAAATGTAATATAAAATATATCGAATGTTACACAGCTAAACATAGAGTCATAAATACCTCTACACACTAACTGTCAGCAGGATGGTAACAAAGTTGAACAGAAGTTATCACAGGACCAGCAGCAAGTAACTAAATGAATTCAGCAACTTCCTTCTTCAAAACCTAACAGTTGTGCAACTAGCAAAGGATTTCCCGCATTTTTTGGAACCCAAGGGTTCACTGCCGTGTTCAGAAGAGCCAGCCACTGGTTCTTATCCTGAGCTTGTTGAATCCAGCCCACTCTCTTTCATCCTATTTCTTCAAGCTTCATTTGAATATTATACTCTTATTCCTATTTACCGCTACATACATCAAGAAGTCTCCTTCTTTCAAATCTTCCGGCTGAAAATATGTACAAATTTGTCTCTCAATGGTTGCTGCATGCTTCCCAACTCTTAAGCCTTGATTTCCTAACTGTAATAGCATTTCACGAGGAGGAAAAATTACAGAGCTCCTACCAATGTAATTTCCTCCACCCATCTGTTATTTTTTATCCTCTTAGACCCAAATATCCTCCTCTACACGTCCTTACTATTTTAGCTTATTTCCCTAAGAAAAGGAAAAATGTGGGCCTTTCATACCACCATGTTCCCTATGCCTTGCGCTGATTATCTGGAAGTCCCCTACTTCAACTTTTGAACAATTCCACCGATTTTCAGGCAAATTCGTGCGAAAGTTATATCACTGGAGAACACTTCAACGCCGTATCTTGTAATTTCCTAATCCGTAATAAAACATGGCGGGCGCAGGAATTTTTGAGGGAGAAACTATATTAGTGCCGCTTCTGTTAGGTCGTAGAATGATACGCGGTAGGAGACCTGGAAATAATCAGGAACTTTTGTAGACTGCAATACCATGGCAGCCGTGTGACATTTTTCTGAACTTTCAGTTTAATCGATGTAACTGTATAATGGATAAAGATATCGATTATACACTTACACCTACATATTATACATATTACTTGTGAGTCAACAATGCAAGAATTGGCCAACGTGCGAAACTTTGATTTCATATCCAATAAAGGCAAGCTGTGCAGGAGCTGTAATTAACAAGTTCTTCACAAAAATAAAATATCAGTATATATGTAAATATAAATTTATGCTCTAGGACAACACGTTTTATGATCTGCTAGGAAACCCTTGCCTAAAATCCGCTTTAATTTGTGTTTCCGATGTAAACATGGGGGTGTCGTAAACGGATGCTTTCGGGACTGCTGCATCTCACATACGTATGCTCGCATGCTATGCGTAACTTGATTGTCAGTATCGCCTTCCCAGTTTACAATTATGATACACGAGTTTCCTATGCAATTACGTACAAATTGCGCACTGACACAGAACGAAGTTCATGTAACTGCGTAACATGACCGATTAAAAGTCGCAGTCGAGTTAGTAGCACTTGTTCTCATTCTACTATTTCTTCTTCTTCTTCTTCTTCTTCTTCTTCTTCTTCTTCTTCTTCTTCTCCTCCTTCTCCTCCTCCTCCTCCTCATTCTTTCATAGCGCTTCGGCCCGTTTTCTGTCCATGGCCACC
Organism: Coptotermes formosanus; assembly: GCA_013340265.1. NCBI lineage: Eukaryota > Metazoa > Arthropoda > Insecta > Blattodea > Rhinotermitidae > Coptotermes > Coptotermes formosanus. Next base: position 471,399 of record BLKM01000655.1, read on the forward strand.
CTGATCTTTTCCCTCCAACCTTCTCTCTTCCCTGTTGACGCCTTCCAATTCCGTGTCTGATCAAGTCTACGGCATCCCTCCACAGAGCATTCTCCCATCAACATCTAGGCTTTACCATGCCGTTTCTTTCTCCAAAATATCCTCTCATTATTTTTGGGGGGATAAGAGAAACATTCATTCTTACTAACTGGCCAGCTAACTGTAGGAATAAGTAACACCACTAGTCATATTCAGCAGAACTCAAATTCAGTTCTCAACCGGAGACGAGTTATCACGACTGAAGATATTCGTGGATTTCCTTGGTCCCTTCACGCAACATCTGATTCAGTACCTCAAATAGACCGCTATCGATCCATTCCGCATCATTTACAGTTCACACGTCACTAACCAAATTACCATTCGTTGCTGCGTAACATAAACACTGCCTGCGTCGCTAAATAAAACATAAAGGAGCGTGTACTTCTGACCACCGATTATTTAAAAAAAAACTACTCACTTTTCGGGATATTATAAAAGCAATATTGCAAGTCTGTAGAATAAATAGGACACTACATAAAAGTACATTCTCTTAGTATTGTTCTAGTGAAGCCGTTACATAATATACAATATCAGATCTAATTTCCTTTAACTGTGTCTATGACGTTCAAAATATTAATTACATCATGCTCACAAGTAACATAGTCCTAGGTCCTAGGAGCGTATCCTACCAATCACACTGTAAGGTTAATCTCAGACATTTAAATCATTTGCTCTATAAACTACGTTATTGAACAAAGTCTCTAGAACGCACAAATGAAAAGAAATTCGCTTTCGTGTTTATTTTTCCTTTTTTTAATACACATTGAATAACAATGGACGCATATGGTAACAGCACATAGATTCTGCTAACCATATCAGAACAAATAATTTTAACTTAATTATAGGTCTTTTTTACTCTCGGAAAATATAGCACACATCAAGTAATGGGAAAGTAACACTAGCAAATCAGATTACATCAAGTGATTTAAGATTTTTACGGCGGAGAACGTCAGTAATACAACGTCCCGGAAAGTGACGTGGTGTAAGCAGACTGACAGGTATCAACGTAAGAAACCTGCTGCCTCAGTTTCAAATTTGGTTCAGAAAAGTCTTCTTCGTCTATTTCTTGAGTGTATTTATTTGCGGTTACTGCACTGTATAAAAAATACAACACACTCAGACGTTAATGGCTTGTAGGGATGTTAATAAAAAAGATATTCTGCAACCTACGCCTTCATTTTAACAGTTGTTGCATAAGGTAAAAATAAAACAATTTAAAACAAATCGTCTGCATTTCTATTTAAAGTATGATATCAAAAAGTTCCACAGACAAAAGTTATGGAATATCTTTCAAAGCCCAGTGGTGACCATATTTACCATCTGCTGTAAAATAAAGGTTATGAATTTCGCCACATATCGTATTTATGTGTTTAGTACGAGTCTCACAATAGACAAAAATTATTTTCCTAAAGGCCTGGTCTTCATAATGGACACAGACTGTGCCCTGTTTGAGATACACATTCAAGTTTCATCTGCAATATGTACAAAAATAAGTCTGCAGACTCATAGTATATTAATGCTCTATTACACGAGTAAAAAAGAGCTTAAATTTCTTTCACGCCTTAGCCTTCTAAAGTCTAGCGATTACTTTACGTATCGCCAGGTTCAACAGAAAAAATTCTACATTCTGCCCACAGATTTTATTCAAGTGTTTGGTATGGATCCGAGAACAAACAGCACCTTTTGCCATTTAAAACATTAATTCATTGGTTATTATAGCCCAGATGGAGTGTTTAATGCGCGGTAGGAACTAAACCTTCAAATAAAACAGATTACATTCCATCCTGAGGGTCTGTCGACTGTGGATCACTGTGAAAAATAACTGACACTCTGATCTCACAGCAGTCCGTTTGGCTGGCACCTGACGTCAGTAAATTGCTTCCAGTTCATCTTGTAAGTGCCGACTGAGTGCCAATAAAACCAGTCAGGGAAAATCTCAATGCCAATTGTCTATGGAGTCTATGAGCGGTCACCTAACGCCGACGTTAAGAGTGTCTGGAGCCATATCTCCATTCTTCCATATACCTTGCTCGCGCGGTGCTTAATTATGCATACAGACACGCATATTTTACATGTTTGATAGGTTCTAAAATAATTTATTTCACACATAAAAGCTGGCAGTATTCCAAACGTACATGTCTTTCATTTTTGGGATACTTATATGTCTGACTGGTTACCTGAACTCTTTTGAAGTGCCACGGGGAGTGCACGTAACGTTAGTTACCCTACCTCCTAACGTCTGAAAGGGAGGAAAACTAAATACTTATCGATTTATGAAGTAAGAGGGTCTTTTGTTTATTTACTTGGCGTTTGTTTCAAGCCGTTGACAGTACCCCAGGCCATAGCAAGGAACTGCAGAATAATTAGTAAATAAAGAACTGGAAGGATGTGGCAGAAAGCAATCATGGCCTACTTTTTAAAATTACTAACCAGAATTTGTCTAGAGAGGCTGAAGACAGCAATGAAATGTCTGTTGTGATAGTCGATTTCCAGGCCGAAATTCGAACTGATCACCCCCACAGTATAAGCCAGAAGCGGTGCTGTTTGTGGCAACTTGTTCGGTCTAACAGGATAGAATTTTTTGGTCGGGACTCCACATTAGTTTCGGGAGTCATCTTGAGACCCACAGTTCAGTTTTTATTAATAATATGTTTCCTTGTCACACTGAGAGAGGATAGTGCATTCCGTATAGCGAGCAGACCACAGGCTAGACGTCCGAGAAGTCGTGGTTCGACGCCCCGCTGGGGCAAGATGTTTATTTCTTCTCCAAAGCCTCCAGACTTGTGGAGGAGCCCAACCAACCTCCTATTCAGTGGTCACCTATGGACGTCTTCCAGGAATTAAAACGGACGGGGTGTGACGCTGACTACGTACCCCCTGTGACTGAGGTTAAAACTGAGTGGAGTTAAACCTTCCCTTTCATACGTGCCTGCGTGACCAACACAGGGACAAATTTACTTTTATTTCACTTCACTTTTATGACCTTACTGTTATCTACAAACCAAGTACATTATTATTATTATTAGTTTTAACTTTTATTATTATTATTATTATTATTATTATTATTATTGCTATATATAATACCTGACTCCTAGAAAATTAGGCATGTGTAGAAAATAGTAATATTAAAATAACGTTAACATGTAGTTTAAAGTTGGTAGTACACAATGATTTTGCTACAACATAAATTTTGGAAGAAAGACAAAACATTAAAGGAGTCATCGGTATATTAATATAAATTTTGATTTTGCACAAGCTATGGAATTTCTTCAGACCGTATTCAGGTACAGGGAAGGCTGGTTTTCTAGACACACATTAGTTGCAATCAGCATCGAAGTCTCTGTGATGGCAAGTTTAGAAACGCCTGCTTCACACAAGTACTTGTAAGATCTGCGCTCTTCTGGGCTATTACGCGGCGCCGAATGGTAATTCTTTACCGACGTTTCGGGAAAATGTGTCGGTTCCATCTTCAACAGTCAAGATGTCCAAGAAGAATAGGCTATTCTTCTTGGACTTCTTGACCGTGACGCTGTACCGCCATTCCTCAACACGCCTTCATGAAGTGGTGTTTAAATAAGCAATGGGACACTTTTAATAAGTGTGCTTTTTTTCTTATTCGCAAAGTGGATAGCGTGTTTTAGTCTCATTATATTCCTCCGTTCGAGTGGAAGAGCGTAACTCCTACCGGAAGGATTTTCGTGGAATTTCATGTTTGCAGTTTTCACTAAAAGTTGTCGATACCTTCCCATCATGGTTAAAATCGGACAAAAATAACACTTAACACGAAGAACTACCTACGTTTATGCTGTCTCGCTATAATTCGCCTGCATAACTGAGATAGACTGTGTAGGGGAGACCGGGTTTAGTTGGCTACACGGGTAAGTTGGCACAACGTTAATATCTCGCCTCTCCTTTGTAAGAGCACAGCACCTGTGGGGCGGTATGAAGAGCTACATCTTTCATTGGAGGGAAGTTAGTTGGCGATGTGCTGACAGCTGTATCGGAAGCAAAATTTCGTTGTATGTGTTTTGCACAACGCCGAGTAATTTTACAATAGTTTGGTAAATACGTATTATTGAGAAGGCTGCTAGGGATTTATCTGAACTAAAAGTGTGTAGTTACGTAGTATATATGTGGCCATATGACTGAGAAATAACAGCGTTCCTTGTGCATTTAATCTCAGAGAAAACTAACCTCAAAACTGAAAGTTCGTGTTGGGTCTAGTTGGCACACTTGCTATGGGGCAAGTAGACTCACCGTGCCACCTTACTCCGTCAACAGTGCAGTATGCTGTACGCTTCTTATTACTTTCATCATTTCAGTTTTGTTTAAGGAAATATAATTATGCCAAGATCGCGCAAAAGGAAATCTGAAATGGCAAACATTGCCCCAGATACAGTTCTTCGAGCCGTTAGGGCAGCCAGAAGAGAAAATAGGTCGATCAGAAGTTAGCAAGAGATTTTGGAATCCCGTTTTTCTCTCCAACGAGATATTGCAGCAGAGCTTTTGAGGATATACGAGGAATTTCACAGAATCCGACCTTCAGTATTGAGTACAAGAAAACTCGTCAGTTGAGTTCACGTGTGTTTCTGCTGTATGGTATAAGTGAACAGGGAAATAAATCAAAAGTGTTCTGTAATTTTATTTTTGATAAATGGGTCTCTACATAAAGTAAAATGTTCTTATATCTTTCACCATATTTCTCATTAACCCTTTAAAGACGAAGCGTATCTGTTTCAAATAAGGACTCAGTGCGTACCGCGCTGTAAACACTCTCCACTTCGGTTATAAAAACCAGTCTCTTAATGTTTCATAAGGCAAAAGTTGCTGTTTGTTCTGAGATCCGTACAAAACACATAAACACAATGTAGGCACCACGTACAATTTTTTTAATGTTAAAACTGGTGGTACGTAAAGTTACCGCTAGGCTTTAAAAGGTTAATTTTTAAAAATAAGATAAGTGTAATTTCTGCGCGTTTGTTCACTGATGGTGATTAAGAAAACTCAGAGAAATCATTGTAAGTGGCAGACATCTATTATGGCTTGTCTGTAAGGGAGGTGAGAAAGTTTTCATTTCGGTACGCAATGGCTTTAAATATAAATATCCTCGAAGGTTGGAGGGATACAAAAATGGCAGGCACAGAATGGTTTGCGAAGTTCTTGAAAAGGCATAAGACTGATTCACTGCGCAAACCTGAGGCAACAAGCATCAACAGAGCTTAAGAAGACTGATGTTAATGCTTTTCTTTTATAAATCTGAAAGAAGTGTTTGGTCATTTGCGGCTTGGTTCGGGCGACATATGGAACATGGACGAAACGGGTATAAAAACGGTGCAGATATATGACAGAGTTACTGCGCACCGTGGTTGCAAATACATACAGACCCTGATGTCCGCTGAACCTGGAAAATTAGCAACTTTAGCCCTGGACGTTTCAGCGGCAGGAAACACAGTGCCGCCATGTTCTATTTTCCCTAGGGTGGAATTTCGTGCCCATTTCTTGAATGGTGTTCCTGCTGAGATTCAAGGTGATGGTAGTCGTCCTGGATGGATGCAGGCGGAATTATTTGTGAAGTCTGTGAAACATTTTTTTCCCCATGTGAAACCTTCAAGAGAACGACCAGTAGTTCTCCTTTGGAGAGTCATGATTCGCATTTGTCAGTTGCTGCACTCGATTGCTGTAAGGAAGACGGCGTGACAGTTCTCTTTCCCACCTCATTTTAGTCACAAGCTGCAGCCCCTTGATAGGAGTGTCTGTGGGCCACTAAACCTATGTCAGTGGTGCATATGAAGCATGGATCACAAGCCATGCAGGAAAAACGATGACTATTTATGATTGACCTGAAATTATCAACATGTCTCTCAACTTTACAGCTACTCCTGCAAATATCGAGGCTGCATACCTGGCCACTCGAATTTTTCCCTACAACAGAGATATATTTGTTGATGAGGAGTTTCTGTTCTCCTATGTAAGACAGACCAGCTCCAGTCACAGACACTGCAGCATCGAGTTGCAGCAACGGAAACATTAAATATGATGAGTCTGCAGGACCAGACCTTTGAAGAATTCATTCTCCCGAAGCAGGTCCTTCCAAAAGAACACAGGACAAAACAAATCCTTCCTCAAGCACGTCCTTGACTCCTGAACTTGTCCGTCCTTCTCCTAAAAGCAAACGCTACTAGAAACAAAAGAGTATAGCAAACCTGACCGATACGCCGGTGAAAGCAGGCTTCCGAGATGCGCAGAAATTGAGACAAGTGACAAAAGGAAAAAGAACATCAGAAACGAAGCAAGAGGTGCCTTTTGATAACCCTGAAAGAGATTCTAAGAAGAAGAGGAAAATAGTGAGGAAAATTCAGACAGGCTGCTCAGACGAAAATGGTGGGGAAACATCTTGTTTGGTTTCCGTGGACACATACTGAAATAGTGTAGCGGCGGAAATATGGGTTCAATGCACTCAGTTCCAAATGTGGGCCCATGAAAAATGAACTTCTGGCGTTTCCTGGGGATATATTTGTCCCAACTGCAAGTCGGATGTATAAGATGAAAATTTCTGAAGTTTTGTGGACATATATATCTGCACCGCTTTTCATTTTCCAATGTAATTTGTAATGTTTGTCCTTACTTTTGTACGGACTGTAAATCAGTTTCATTATGTTATTAACAGTTAAATATTTTAGCGTTATTCATGCTGCCCTGGAATATTTTGGACAATAATAATAAATCAGGCTCGACTATGTGCTAACCTACCCCATCATATGTGCCAACCTACCCCATATATGGGGCACGTTGGCACACGTGCAGAGGTTAGAAGAAGTTCATTTTTCTTGGATTAGTTGTTGATATAACTTCTTCATTATATTTTCTTGCACAGTCTAAGAATGACATGTGGCACCAGTACCATTTTCTTTTTTGTATCATTTGTATGAAAATTGTAAAAAATTAAGAAGTGAAAAGTGTGCCAACTAAACCCGGTCTCCCCTACTCTCTGCGGTACAAGCTGAGGCCGAAGAAAAAGTTGACTATGCAGATATAACCACCAAGCATGATCGGTTTAAATCTCCCCGTGTAAGATATTCGGAAGTTTAAGAGGTATCAATTACCATCAGATATCAATCTGCTGTTAAGGTATTAACAAGTGTTGTGAGTAATGTAAAACGTAAAAGGGATAAAGACAATACTCGCGTTTTCAGTGCTTTTCATGCTTTACTGAAGAATTTAAAATCCAGGAACCGTGACACAGTAAACGCGTCAGAAGCGTTACGCCCTGCGAACATTTCCTAACTTGTTTTATTATCTTCCGGCGTATTGAAACTGTCTGTGGAACTTCGTCCTCTAACGGACCCTTTGTTCGTCACTCGGCTGACAAATGAATATCGAGCATTGATGGAATAACAAGTGAGAGGGGAAAACAGAAGTACTTAGAGAAAACCCTGACCCGATGGCACTTTGTCAACTACAAATCCCACATGACCGGCAACTAACCCTGAGCCATGGTATGGATTTCGTATATCTTATTTTAGAATAAAAAATATTTTATATCATGTAGGCTCATATTATTCTCTTCGACATTGCTCCTGATCCGCAACGAGAAAGGGCAATGGGGAGGGGGGGGTGGGAATCTAACCCCTGTTCGGAATCTGGTCAACCCCATACCTATTCCAGTTTGGAAACCGTGGGACATTGATCCATATGTCCACCCTCCTCCAGCCCTATGCATCTCTGCGCGTTTCCCTCTGCATTTTACTATACAGTACTCACATGGAGGCCAAAGAACAGCTCTGTGCTGTAGAGGGGAGAGAGGATTACCAAACGTTGAAAAAAAACCCAACCCTTTCCTATCCCGGCATTTAATTAGCGTGGGCGTGGCTCTTCACCATAGCAACCGAGGTTCGAACTAAGGTCTTTATGTTAGCTCTCGTAATCCAGAATAAAGCCCCTTTTGGATTCAAACGATCGTGATATACGAACCGAACCCGCTCATTATGCAGGATCTGTGCAGTCCTCTAGAACATGTGTTTTGTCTGTAATAACACGCCACTACTGGACTTGGTTTTGTCATATGGGTTATGAACATTAAATTGAGCGCATGCAATCGAAATATTCCTATGAGAACTCATTCTTTAGATGCTGTACTCTATCAATACCAAGTTGGCGTTTGCGCCGCAGTTTTTCACGAGTCTTCGGTAGAATATTGTACACTCCGCATTACTTGCCCACGCCTAACGGAGTTGTCAATTGCAAACGAAGCCTGTCTGAAGCTTCTACATTATATATCACACCGTTGTATTACAAGAATATGTCAATACAGAAATACACATAATCGAGGTCTGTGTAATATGTCGTTAATAATTGTCCTACAACGTGAATATTTCGGGCAGAAGGAATTATAAGAAAATTATAAAATAATTATTTTATGTGCTTTAGATGACTAGTTTATAACAATTAACCACCATATGCATTTGTTGGTCAATTATTATACTCTAGTCATTATCAATGCACGGAATGAATAACACAAAAAGTACCTTATATGGTTTATATGTTGATATATAGCAGGATTACGTCCACAAAGTTCCCGTCATTTTGCATGGCAACCTTCAGCGCGAGTTTCGCAAATCTTACGGCCCTCCTAGGTTAGTCACATGATTGCACCTACTACGTAAACACAAGAATAATATCACCTCCACTGCTGTGATTGCAAGAACACACTGATCTACGCGCAAACGATATCGCGCACTCTCCCGACTTGTGGTATCAGCCTAGGCTCGCTAGAGTTGCCTGCGCCCAAAGCTAGAGACTTTGTGAGATTAATCCTGCTATACAGCATTTTGAACTGTGTTAACATAAAAGATCAGATAACCTACTCAAATCTGAAAATCTGGTAATTAGTTGCCAACATTCCAAAAGAACTTGCTGGCTCCATTCTCAGGGTGTTTAATAATAAGTTACTTGTTTATGAGTTATTTAACGACGACATCCAAAATCGGATTATACAGCGTTGAATATATTACGACTATGATTATACGGATACGTCAGTGTATAATAAATTGGAAATGATGTGAAATAAAACGGTCGTGGCCTAACGTGAAGTATTATACCGATATTTACCTGGAGCAAATGAGGAAGACCACAGAAAACCTCAGTCAATATAGCCGGTGTCCGAATATGAAGCAGTCGCCTTCTGGCCCTAAGATCAGTGTTATACCCCAATTCCATGGTAGCATGCCCCGATACGATTTTAATTACATGGATTGATATGTCTCGGTGTTGGCTCCCGTTTGCTTTAGTTTCACGTCAGGGAATATGCGCAGTGAAGCAGGAAGCGAACGGATAAGATAATAGGCCAGGGCCCGCTGGACTTCTTGTAATTGAAGCAGGCGATGTTATCCTAAACATCAGTTAACTGATCTGTTTACTGATACTGCCATTCTTTCTGGTGGCTGAAAATTTGGTTTAGGATTTCATGTGAAATGGTTGCTCAGGTCTGCGCCTAGTCGTGAATATACTCGCTGTTAATTCGTTAATATCGCCACCTAAAGTGATAGGCTTGTTACTGGCATGCTAAGAGCCCAACCTCGGTCTCTGTATGTCTGTTTTTTTCTGCAGCTGAACTCAAGACGGTCCCACGTTCGAAATTGTTTTACTTCGTGACGAAAATGTTCTCAAAGATTTCTAAACAAAAAACAAACCAAGGGCCGTGTCACATGACATTTGCCCACCCCAGATCCAACTGACCTCTTGAGCTTACGTAACTCCCCCCTTCCCCAAAAAAGAGGGGGGGGGTGGGTAAGGCAGCGAAGACACGTGGCAGCAGTCCCGGGTAGTCCTTCCAAAATAGCAGCGCGTCTTTCAAACTTTACTTCCAAACTGCGTATGTAAATTCTATTAAAAATGACGTAATTATTTAGAATAATGGGCATTAGCGAAAGTCGCCCTATTATATCTCTGTGTCTGCATAACCAAATTAACTAGCTGAATTGTCCGATCGTCTTCACAGATTGGGACTGCCTCGCCTTAGCAATGAACCAAGAAAGTCCGGGTGCAAAACTTGAATCCGGGACCTTCCGAAAAGGAAGAAACAGCACTAATCATTCCGCGGCAACGTTGTGTGAGTTCTTCCTAGAAGGAGATATTTTAACTGATCTACACACTTCCAACCTAATATCGAACACGCTCTTTCGTTTCCTAGGTCATTAGAGCCCGAAAGCTATGTCTCGGGTAAGTCAGTGCCATAAATCTGCAATCCATGAGTTCATACAAAAACATGTAACTCATACAGTATTGTAACGTTCTGGGAGATTATTAAAAGAGAACAGTGTATTCAGATTTATCTTGAAGTACAGTAGCAACTTATAAGACAAAATTCTGGATCCCTGTAATTTATCTCTTTTTAGTACGTTATTTAATGATGTTGCCACTCACTTAGATTACACAGCGTCAGTGACAGAGGAGTGAAAGAACATGGATAAGTGGTACAATGATAGGGACGGGGAAAAACTGAAGCACTCTGAGACAAACATGCCGCAATGCTTTTGTCCACCATAGAAACGCCACCGGTTCCGCCAACCCATTCGGTAAAAGTTGTCCCTGTCCACGCCATGAAGGCGTACTGGGGAAGTAGAGGTACAGTTCCACTCATTCTTAACCTTCGCACTATATAGAGGTACGTGGTCAGGGTCAAGCCCGAGCCGCTTTACCCCAGGAAAAGAACCCCGTTACCCACTGAACAGGAGGGTGGTTGGACTTCAGAGTCGATCTGGACATTTTGGAAAACAGAAAAAATTCTTGCCCCTGCCGGGATTCGAAACCCGGATTGTCCATCTCGTAACCTCATCTCTATACCAACAATGCTATCCCGGTTCCTAACATGTTCAGTGTATTATTATTATTATTATTATTATTATTATTATTAAAGTTTTCAATAGCGGAAGAAGAGTTTTGCAAGTCAAAACACAAGCCTGTGATCAAGAGACTGCATCACAGCACCAACCAATTACAACCGACAGAGAGGAAAGCGCGACTGGACAACAATGAACAGCGATCAGCAGCATCTGCCGATATCTGGAGCTGGTCAGTCATTGTCCGGCTGGCCGTCTGAATGGCATGGCACGCTCGCTCAATTACCCCGGCAATTTCGCACGGGTTTGTGTGCCGGAGACCAGAGATGTTTCTGTCGTCATGCATCAATGGTAGAAATCATGGAACTCCTTGAGGTCAGGACCAGAGAAAAATTTAAAATAGAAGTAGTTTAATCCCTTAAAATACGCCTCCAAGCAGGGCAGGCACTAACTCATTGCAGATCTAACGAGTGCCTAATTGAGGACTAATTTAGTGTTAGCGCTTAGTAGCTCACCCTTCAATACGAGTAAACACTAATAGAATAAAATTTCTTCAATTTTTTCTGTATATAATCTCCATGCGAATTTTTTTCAAAGATAACACCGGCGAAAGAGAAAGCTACAAGTGACCATGGAGGCAAAGCATCCTTTGTTCGAAGTTTCACAGAATTCGCTCGCTCGCCCTACTGAAAGGAGGACTACAAAACTGAAGACATTACGATGGTCAGGACTAGCGGACTAAAACAAAGTCGCGGGGAAAAGGGCATACTTTGGAAATTAAATAATTTGGTGATCCTTACACCACGTGAGTAAAGATAAAATCATCCCCACACAAGCCACGAAGGCATACACGGGGAGTGGAGGTATAACTTAACTCATGCTTATCATCGACACTAGATGTAGGTATGTGGACAGCTTCTAGCGCAGGCCGCTTTATCCCCACAGAAAGAGCCCGAGGCACCCATGAAGTAGGAGGCCGGGTAGGCTGCAGGGCATATCTCAACGGATTAAAGAAGAGATAAATCCCCCGCCCTTGTTGGGAATGGAAGGGGCTTAATTATGGTAGAATTAATCGGGTACGTATTTGCAGAATGTACGGTGGCCACGGCTGTTTAAGCGATGTGCAAGAATTGCTGTACAGTTTTTGGTTTCAAATGATCCATAACCGTACATTGAGAAATTAGATGTGATATTAAAACCAAAAAATGCACGTAAATGTATGAAAGTGTGTTATACACACTGCATATATCCTTCATGTTTCGGCCACTCATGTGGCCATCTTCAGGGAGGTTCATTACAAATAATACATCGAAATATTACAGAAGTTAATGGAGCCAATGTATAGATAAAAAATATTACATTCAAAAAAATTTAAAAAACGTATTTTTTAAAATGTAATATGTTATGTCTGTTCATTGGTACCAAAAGTCTGTAATATTTCGATGTATGTATTATTTGTAATGCATCTCCCTGAAGATGACCATACGAATGGCCGAAACATGTAGAAGCTCTACAGTGTGTATAACACACTTTCATACACTTAGGTGCATTTGTTGGTTCTAATATCATACCTAAGAGTTTTTGAAGTTCGAATCCTCATTGCCTAATCTTTTTTACTTTTTGTGTGAAGAAACTCAATTTCCCTATTTTGTAGTTACCCCTTCTCTACAGTTATAGGTACCACGTATCTTTTGTGATACTAACCAGGACAGCAAACTTGTCTGGGATGACAACGCGTACCCCTGCTTGTACTGTACCGGTATATAAAAATAAAATAATATCTTACTTTGACCGACAGCTGGCATGTTTCCTGGGATAAACTCTGCAACCCCCTTTTTCAAAACTTCGATTCGTATGAAATAGACACGAAGCCAGAGCCGCTATTGCACCGGATTCCCAATTGTTTTGTCCCAGTGCAATGAAAGGGAGGGGTCGATCGAGGGATTGCAATGAGCAGTGAACAAGTGAAGTCATTGCACGGAGTGAGGGGGATGCCAGCGAGGGGTAGCAGACCAGATCCTATGCACAGGAAACTAGCCGCAGGAAGCCGAGCTGGCGGAGATGCTAGCAGTATTTATGTACAGAGTTGGACTAATGAGACTATCGATCGTAATTAATCGATCATGATGTAGTGACCATTAGGCCCTCGTGCTCTGTACAGCCGCCAAGCACAGAACTATTCTTTATCACATCACATACAACAAGACACCTGGGTTAATCAAAACTTCTACCAATTTGCGGGCAGCACAGGCAATTAACCCTTTAAAGACGAAGCGTATCTGTTTTATGTAAGGACTCAGTGCGTACCGCGCTGTAAACACTCTCCACTTCGGTTATAAAAACCAGACTCTTGATGTTTTATAAGGCAAAAGTTGCTGTTTGTTCTGCGATCCGTACAAAACACATAAACGCAATGTGGGCACCACGTAGAATTTTTTAATGTTAAACCTGGTCGTATGTGAAGTTACCGCTAGGCTTTAAAAGGTTAAAAATGCATCTCTCAGTTGCCTTGTGAGGACCAACCTCTCCGCAGTACGAACCCAAAAGGAACATGTCATTCTACAATGTATCCAAATACATCTGCTGTTTGTCCAGTGTATCGATACATATGAATGACAAAAACATGTAAATCTCTGAGCTACAGCACGCCCTCACCATCCGCGAATTTAAACTACTCGCAATTTTCCATTCCTATTTTTCTGAGAACCACGGTATTTTGTTTTATGTACACGAGTGTTTTAACCGTTTAAAGACGGAACGTGTCTATTTTACATAAGGTCTCAGTGCGCACCGCGCAGTAAACACTTTCGATCTCGGTTATACAAAACAAATCTGTTAATGTTGTATAAGGTAAAAGAAGCTGTTTGTTCTGAGATCCGTACAAAACACATAAAAGCAATGTCAGCAGCGTGTAGAATTTTTGAGTGTTATACCGGGAGGTACGTAAAGCTACCGCTAGGCTTTAAAAGGTTAATCAGCGTACACAAAGAAAAGGAAGGTGTTGCAATCACCGTCATCAGTGCCGGCGGTCCTCGTCAGAGACTTGAGCCGTTTGTACTACTAGGTCTATTACGTCTCGTAGATAAATAATAAAACTGAATACTACATTGTTTTGAATAAGTGGTTATAATGAAATTTTTCAGGTTTTAAGGCAGGGATTGTTTAGTCTCCAGTCTTCTGTGTTCTTACACGCTGTATTATCGTAAACTGACATCGACATTTCGGAAGGACTAAAAATCCGAATTCTCTATTCCAATTAGTCACGCCTTTACCACAGTTCCTTATTGACCCGGACCAGACTTTTTGCTTTCGGTTACTTTTGTTAAAGTTATTTCGAATACCGTAAAAACTGTGCAAAAATTACACTTGACATGAAATGTGCTTTCTGTTATTCTCTACGACGTCTCTTGAAAAATATTTCGTCCGGCGCAGAAGCGCACTTGGGTATTCGTTTAAGTCCTGCGTTACTGTTACCATACGGGAACAAAACGTCCAGTCAACTACCCCAGTTTCAAGAAACCACGACCAAGGTTTCCCAAGGTGGGAAATTTTATGTCCTCTAGCGATGTACCTGAAGATTCGAGTCCTCTGGGAAGTTACGTCGTGACCACTGATAAATATTTACCGACGTTTCGCAAAATCATGATGCCTTCTTCTTCATGGTCAAACAGTACCGACTCTGAAGCTGAAGGCACTATAATCCTTCAATACGCCAACAACTATTTGCCAGTTCACACGGTGAAACATCTCAGAAGGCCCGAAGTTTCGGTGCATATGTTCCATTCTGCTTGTTGTTGTTGTTTTTTTTTGTTTTTGTTGTTGTTGAAAACTTTTTTCACTCTACCTCTGACGTTCTATTGAAACCTGTATGAAATTGTTAAGGTAAAGGTACAGATTGTCCCTGTCCAATGTTCCCTCTAAGGTGCGCGGGTGCGCAGGTGCGCGGTCGCGCAGTAACTAAAATGCACGCGTGCACACTGAATTGTTGCTGCGCAGCTGGAATTTTTCAATTTTCATTGTAAATATTCTTATTATGCATATTACAACAAACTTTCAAAGCGCCGTGCAGTCGTCAGGTCGTGTAAAAATGTTCTGCTCAGATCAGTAGCAGGTCCGCGCAGCTGTGAAAAATTAGAGGGGAAATTGCCCCTGTCCCACGTACTAAAGAAATATAGGTGGACCAGATGTGTAGCTACGCTCGTTCTTAACCTCGACACTCGATGGAGATGAACAGTTAACTTCCTGTCCCGGTACCTAGTACGTTTATCCACTGAATAGGAAACTGTTGTAAATAAAGAGTAAAGGTAAAGGTCATTCCATGACCTGCCTCTGCATGCACAGAAGGGAGAACGAAGTTTACCCCCAACCCATCTGCAAGCTGAGAGCTAGAAAGAGGTGTTGGTCAGCATGACGCCCCGGCCCCTTTGCCCCAGGGGAAAACCCCATACCCATTGTACAGGAGGCTGGGTGGGCCTCGCGGCCAGTCTGGACAGGCACGAGACTCGATCCCTGGACCACCAAGCTCTTAGCGGGTCGCTATACCTACTGAGGCATCCCAGCGGCTAAATAAAATTTATATACGAGTAAACGTTAAATGCACTGTGATGGTGGGTGTTCTGATTAGATGTGACTTACAGGTTTTCAACAGTATATGAAATAATTGGATTTCTAACACTTTAATACAATTTTAAGTCTGCATATAATTAACAAATTACATATCCTGTTACAAGCTCAGTTTATATACGTAAAGTCCGGGCCTATGATTATCTAGCTGTAAGAAGAAAGCGCAGTCCCTTCTTTAACTTCACTGTTAAGAAGACTAATTAAGGACCATAATGAAAGAGAGTGTGCTTGAGAATCTTGGAAGCTAATGAAACATTATTATACACAGAGTTTATATCAGGCTAAATGTTTGCCGTAGGAGCAAAGCATTTTGGGTTTTGTCTGCATGAAATGGGAAGGAAACACTGCTTGTAAAGTGAAAGGTAATCGGCAAACTAAAGAAGCTTCAAGTTAATTCCGCTTGATTGCACATTGAAAGCAAAGCGTACGTTGCTTTATACTTTAAGCCTTTACGCAACTTTTAATACTACTGAGATTCTTGTAGGATTTTTATAGTTTATATACACCAGACTGCTTGTAAAGAAGAGTGTGCGGCGTGTCTGTGTTGGTAGCTGAATGAACACTTTGCTGTTAAGATTTGTCGGTTTCTTCATTCTGGCGATAATTGCAAAGGACGTGAAAGTTTCTTCCTCACCATCAAGACTCTTTAACTCCCTTAAACTCTCGTAACGATGTTTCAGAAAATAATTAACCCTAAGAAGCCAAAGTTACGAGGAAGGTCTTCATTGTGAACATGATAACAAGGTCCCTAATTACTCAGTAATTCTTAACCGACATCAAGTACAAGGGTAAGGAAATGTGTTCTTGTCCACCCCGTATGAAGGCTATAAAACAAGCCAGATCATTTAATCGGCATATTTCTCCAACCAAACTGTCATATTTTATTGCAGGTCTACAGATTCACATTACCAAAAAATCAATTAATCACATAAGATTTGTACAACTGAAGTCTGCAATGAGAAGGGATTCTTTACAAGAGATTTGCGGTCACCATGGAGATGGCTATGAAGATTACCGTCCTTTGGGATGTGACGTTGTGCACATTGGTGGATAGATATAAAAGTTTCGGAATAACTCTTCTACCTTGAAGACGGAGGCAGCTAGTCACTTCAAAACATCTGTACCTGTCTAGTAAAATACACGTCATCACATCCCAGAAGACAATCTATACAGACTTTAGAAATTTTATCCGGAACTCGTTTATAAGTATAATGAACTTTTTGATGTTATAGGAAGAGAATGTTTATTTATTCATTCATATGTTTGTTTATTGAACAGTGTTAACGACTTCCACGTGCATTCAAAACCCATAACTGCATCCCAAATCTAAACCCCTTAACTTTTTAGATATAAAAGCCATGTAGGGCATTACTAAGAACCATATAATTTATCTTTTCTGAATTCAAGTATTTCGAGATATAACATCCCCTTAGATTGCGCACCCGCGAATTATAGATAAAAAGACGATCGTACGTGATAAACAGGGAAGAATGTGGCGGCAAGTTGCTATGACAACTGTACAGACTGAGGAACACCATGAAAGACCACAATGAGCGCAGCAAAGCAACGGTACGAGACCACCTTAGTACGAAGTACCAACCACTACATGACGACGTCCCATTCCACGCAGTCTAAATAGGCTAATAAAATGTCTGCACGCTGTTTAGAAACGAGTTGGGAAACGTAAGAATAGCGTAACAATTCCGACGCCTTCGCGATCTTAAAGCTTGTTTATTTTTAATTCATGAATCCTCACTTTTTATACTGCCTTACAGTAGTGTAAAATGGGAGTGGGGGAAGATGACCAGACATGCTGAAGCATGAAGTTTCAATATATCTGAAATACTAGAGCCACAATTTAAAAAATAAAACAATAAAATTTATATCACAGTCTGGAAGTCGAGCTGGCTTTTCAGTATCTCTTTTGCCGGACATCAGCCATGCTCTTAGCTACTGTACCTGAACGGTACAAAACTTCATGCTACTGACGTGTAAAACCCTAGAACGAGGGTTATGTTTCCTCCTTCCGACACGTGCGTCTACCCCCGTCACGCATCGCTGTCTATTAACACTGTAGTTAAGTTAGTACTCCGACAGATGTGTTGCGTGGAAGAAGAACGTAATTCCTTTGGATCTCTGGATAAACTTCTTGATCTTGCTATACTCACATGTGGTTAGGATAATATTCCTGTAAGCACAGTCCTCTTATTATTAAAAGAGAGAATGTGTTTGTTTTCTTATTATAAGCCAAGACTGTATGCAGTCGAGTCCGATTACAGTTTACCATAAAACTGTCCACTGTGCCAGCTTTTAAACAGAGTTATAACCTAGCCTTTAAGAGCAGCAGTGTTGTGCGCACACAATATATGCATATACTTTACATTTTTAATTTCTCTTAACATGCACAATATAGACCTATGCATATCTGCAATGCTCACAAACACAATGAATATTCCTAAGCTATAAACAACATTTAGAAGTTACGTAATGAACCTTCGGGGTCCATAAAATGCGAGGAATTTCTTTACTACTTAAGAAAAGTATTAGCTTCGCAAGAACAATTCTTCTCCTTCGAGTTCAATGGTTGGTTGGTTGGTTGGTTGGTTGGTTGGTTGGTTGGTTGGCTGGTTAGTGACATGGTTGGTTGGTTGACTGGTTTTTAGTCGCTTAGTCATTTAGTTAGCTAGTCAAGCAGTCAGCCAACCAGTCAGTCACCCTTTAACAGCCACGCCCAGAACGTGCCGCGTCTAGCCTGGGCTTTGTACTGCAGCTGATATTTCCGTAGGCTGTCGTTGTAGCAGGATTCAGATACTCAGACATTACATGAAAATCGCCGCATGTCAGTTACATGAGTAATTCAGAGTACCGTAGGATGCATTTTTCCTTACTTTCATTTCTTAAAAGGAGAGGCTTGTAAAATGACAACACTGCTGTGTGTCTGTGTGTGTCCCCTTTTCAACTTTCATAAAATCCATTCCTTTCGCGACAATGGGCATGAGCATAAGGCTATTGAAGGCCACCGCCCGTCGTACTTTTTAATTTCCTGCAATCAATAAGAACACTGCGGACGCAGGAAATCCTGAAATGCGAGCGACACTAGTACTACTTCATTCTTGGTGAGGGCGGAGACATTTCTGTTCGTCGCTATGACCACACCAGTTCTGCGACTCAGACAGCTGTCTCATCCACTTGGTGGCAGGTGCCCTTGCCTCGGGAATAATGCAACCATGGTGTGTAGCCAGCCACTCAAGTCCATTAGTGCCTGTGATTTAAAACGGAGTTATAACGCCGTACGAAGCCCAAAGCTCATACTGAGCTACGTGTTAACGCTGAATCTGCTGAAGATTCAAGTCCTCGCTTCATCCTCTGAAGCAATAATAATATTTTTCTATAAGAAGTGCAGATTTCCTTTATGCTATGGATATTCAGAAGATCAAATTTCATGTACAGTAGTTCCAATGTTACAGAGATGGGTTACGCAATTCCGGCATTTGATAGGAAAGTAAGAAGAAATATAAGAGAACTACTTCGTAATTGCTGAAGAATGGATGAAATTTACATTCAAATAAATGCTAAATGAGACACGACGCCTTCTCGATTGGAGTAATATCCTAGAATACGTGAATCTTCATCAAGACTGCTGTGAGGACCTCACATATAGCTATACCATTTACTTCCCAAATGCCAGACAGAAGTTGATGTTGTGCTCAGCTAGGTGAACCTAAGTAGTTAACACGGGCAATTTGTAAATGTGCTGCTCCGATTACACCATATTCTAACGATGTGTTATTAAGAACGTGGATCGAGTAGACACCCTCCACAAATAGCTGTTAGAGCTCTTTGTATGGTAGAAGAAGTTGGGACTGACGTCAGATTCTCAAAGTAGTAAAAGCCCCGCCCCAGACCACAAACAGCATGTTGGATCATAAACTACCCGGAACGACAATTTGAAATGTGTTAAGCTGAGAGAAAAAATGACATAACTTCAACGCGAATATGAAGAAAAAATTCAGTTATCAGACTATATCAACTCAGTTATACATATTCTTCCAGTTTACATCCTTTCTTATTACAGCCCGCCATTTCCAAAGACTCGATTATAAAGCAGATAACACCAACCCGCAACACACAATTAGAATAACAATGTTACATGATTTACAGACTTCGTTTCATACTGCAGCATTCAACCTATACAAAACAACAGGCGTTTATGTCAATAATCTTCATCAATTTTCAAATGAGTTACAATTAAACAAATCGATAAATTTGACTCAAGAAGTTACACTTCTAATAGGCCTATTCGGAGATGTAGCGTGGACGTTTCGGATCTCGGTAGGGACACTGACTATTCCTATGGATGTTTTACGTCGTTTTGCTCAGTCCTTCCATGCAAATGTGAGACAGCATCTCAAAGTCGGCCACTGCAGTTTCCTTAAACGCCCTTTGAAATTCATTACTCATCAATTGTTTTATCATTCAACGCTATGCAATCCCCGCTAATGGCAACGTCATTAAATTAACTAAAATAAATAAAAGCCTAAATTTCTTAAATAATCTTCGAGTAAAAGTCACCAACAGCGGGATCTTGTGAGCACGATTACGACACTCCAGGCTACATAAAAGCAAAGAATTTCTTGACCACCAAAGTGACCATTAGGCCTACCTGCAGAAAAACTGTAGTCCGTGAAGCTTATCATACACAAAAATTCAGTCCCCCCACCGATTTTGCACACGCAAGGATGCCCAGACTACACAACAGGCTCAGACTTACACTAGATTTTATCGAAATATTTTCCTTAGGGTTGAGTTTGATTTATTTAAAACTCATATTCAATGGGTTCCAAAGACACTTTCCCCGTTGTAAAGTGTCCGGAGTGTAAAGTTGACCACTCACCTCCATCCAGTGACGAAGTTTTTAATGAGTGGAACTATACCACTACTCCCTCGTAAGCCATCCTAACGCATAAAACGACAATATGGACAGATTTGGCTTATTTAAAGGACCACTTTTCTTATTCGTTTAATTAATTTTGAGGTAGGTCTTTATCTTTTGGAGTTCTTTCGCGAACTTCCACATGACTTAATACATGATACATTCAATATGAGAGTGTGCCAAGGAGTCCTGTAAGTGTCATTCACCTGAATTTATTTCAGCCCCACTAAACGTTAAGTTCCAGATACTGTTTCAGGCTATACCCCTAGGTAGGTACACATTTCAGAGAAAAACATATTTGATACATTTTATCATTTATTTAACGATGCTCTTAATATCCCACACTACAAAGCGTCGACTGATATGATAGCCTGATTAGTGAACAATGAAATGGGAAGGATGTGGAAAGAACAAGTCGTGGCTTAATTTAGGCACTATCCGGCTATTCGTCTGGATGGACTGAGGAAAGGCAAGCAAAAGGTGAGCCAGAATATACACTGTCCGGGCCGAGGTTATTCGAGTGCTTTCCGGGAGTTAAACACTGAAAATACTGCTTACAACTTCCACTAACAGCCGTCCCGACTGCTACTACTAGTAATACCGCTACTGCCACAACTACTACCACTACTGCTGCTACTACTACTACTACTACTAATAATAATAATAATAATAATAATAACAGTCCTTTCAGAAGCTATTCGTCGCTCAGTTAGCCAAGATGTCCATGCCTTTCTGGAAGCCCCAAGGTTCGACTGAGGCGTATCTGTTATTGATTTAATGACGCTGCTGGCAGCTTAGAGTGGCACGACTAATACATAATAAAATGCAAAGAGTGTGTAAGGATCTGGTTGTAACCCAGCTGGAGGTATTACTCTGACATCTGCTGGTGGAACAGAGGAAAGCCACCAAAATTAGTAGACAGGACGTTCGGTGCTCCGGCCGAGATTTGAGCCCCACAACTCCTGGATATAAGTCAAGAGACTTCCGGCTTGAGTGATGTCACTAATGAATTGAACTTCAAGCAACAAACGACATAAAGACGGTGTATGGACAGGTTACTTTTTTTTGTCAAATATATATGCATCTGTTTCAGTCTTGCACAAAGAAGCACATATTAAGAGGAAAATGTGAGCAGTTTGTGTTGCGAATCATTTAGAATCTTCAAGTATAGTGGTCTCAGGAGAAAGCTATTACACAAAATCTTCACGCGAAAGGACAAAGAGAAATGCCATGTAGATCATGTAAGATGTTATATATACATAAACTCTAGATATTGACTTTTGTTATGCTGGCGGACCTCTTCGCTGCCTGGTGCCAGATTTACTGCGAAGGTTACTTTATATAGGGCTAATGCTACTGTAAGATTTTGATTTTGAGGGCGACACAAACTGCACTTATTTAGTTCATAAAACCACATTCTTCATTTTACGGTTTATTGTACGATGTAGTGTAGATAGTACGATGATTGATTAAGGATACACTGGTAGGGAGTTTGGTAAAATATTTAACTACCAAGTGTCTCTGGATATTGACAATAGGCACAGTTGTCGTACTATACAGTATTTCCGCCAGTGTCAACCGTTCGTTATCCCAAACAGTGTGGGTTATTCTACAAAACATAATTATGGACCTTCACAATGCGTGGCACGTAGGCCTGCGTGTTATGTGTAAACCGAAATTTGGCCTTGTTCTTAATTAAGCCTCACGCCATAAAGGCATTACGGGAGTGGAGGTATAGCTCCACAAATTCTTAAACTCGGCACGAGACACAGGTGAATGATCAGCCTCATGCCCCAGAGGAGGAGCTCCCGATACCCCGCGGTAGGAGACTGGGTAGGCCACACAGTCGGTGTCGATGCTGCGGAGAACAGAAATTTCTTGCCCCGGCGGAATCGAACGCCTAACCTCCGGTCGTCCATTCTGTAGCCTTATTACTACACCAACTGCGCTGAAGTGTCCGCAGCGTGACCTATTTACTTGTAACTACAGGTCTATTAAGTGCCTGTGCGTGATTGTTTAGGGTCAGCAATCCCAGGTAACTGGGTAAGACGAAGAGTATCACAAGAATGGCCACCAAGATCGCGAGACTTGTGCCTCTTGGACTTCTCTTTGTGGGCCCATATGAAGAACTTGGTACACTGAGAGAAGGTAAACCACCTGGACCACCAGAAGCGCCGTTCTACTGCAGCCTGCATGGCAGTGACAAGAGACAAGCTGAAGGCAGTGCGACAGCATTAGCTAACTCTCTTACAAGCGTATATCAGACAAGACAAGCAACGTACGTATAATGCAACATTCGGGCGCGTTCGCGCAACCATTTTTGCAGTGTAAAATCAATAAGTATTAAATATTAGAAAGAAAGAAAGAAAGAAAGAAAGAAAGAAAGAAAGAAAGAAAGAAAGAAAGAAAGAAAGAAAGAAAGAAATGTATTCTTGCCTTAGTTATCCGGCATGCAAATCGCATCTTTTTTGCGCAGTATTATATTGTCATCTGTGGCCTGTCTGGCTCTACCAAACTTTTCCACGTTACCTCATAAACGGCACGATTCTCGGAAAATAAAATTTGAACGTAAAATGTGTGTTTTGATTTTCTCTACAACTTTTGTCCGATGCATTTATCATTCTAAGAAAATCCAGAATTTAAATAGGTTGTTCTTTTCAGATTTTAATGGAACTTGAATTTTTCGACATATTTTAGAAAAGAACTAAATACCAAATTTCATGAAAATCCGTCGAGAGGGAGGCGATTTGTTCCATGCGAACAGAAAGACAGACAGCCATGACGAATTTAACAGTCGCTTTTCGCAATTTTGCGAACACGTATAAAAATGGAGAGGATGTAAAACATACGAGTATGTTGCAAACGGCAAATTTCTCCCATACTTCCAAGTGCAAGGGGCACGCTTTAGAACAATAAGGATGAGGATAAGGAACGTTTACTTGTCAAACACGAACGACCACAATCAGCACTTGAGTTCGTGATCTGAATATTCACCGTCGTAAGATCGTAAAATGTTATAAGTTCCATGTGGTACACACAACGAATTTACATGTGGGAATGACAGCTGTGGAAGGTTACACTGAAAAAAAACAAATGTTGCGGTAGAGTAGGCACCCATGCATCGTATACTAAGGCAGGTTTCAAATCTCGGACAACAGACCGACCAGCCGGACTGAAGTTTCTAGTTGTTTATTCAGTCTCTGAAGGAAGAGTCAAGAACGGTGTAAGATGCAAGTAAAATGAACAGTTTGACCATGAAGATATAGGCACCACTATCTTTCGGAATATCGGTAAGTAGGTATATGTAACAATCGACATGGCGTAACATCCCAAAGACCCGAATCTCGCACTCGATTATTGCCTCAAATTACGTTACAAACGTTTAGAACCAACTATGAAAGCAGTGACACTCGCTACTTAACGTCCTCGAAAATACCTTATCAGCAGCGTTAGAACAGCATCATTTGCTGTCACACGTAATACGCATCTCTTAGATACAAAAAACAGAACAGAAAATGAAGATTTTTCTACGTCAGAGTTTCCCACTCAGAGTTCCACGGACCCATGCGTGTCTGCGAGGAATTGTGGGCTAAATAAATAGAAATTTCGAAATACCAAGAAAATTCCAAAATAGCCTATAACTAACTAAATCCATAGAGCAGAGCCCTTCTTGAAAAGCTAAAAGGTCCTCAGCTAGTCAAGAAATTCCCCGCATTTTGTGGAACCCGAAGGTTCATTGCCGCATTTACAAGAGCCCATCACCTGTTCCTATCCTGAGCCAGCTCAATCCAGTCCATGCTCCCCCATCCCACTTCTTGAAGATCCATTTTGATATTATCCACCCATCTATGCCTGGGTCAACAGTTGGCCTCCTTCACTCCCTACCAAATTCCTGTCTGCACCTCTTCCCCTCCCCCATATGTGCCACATGCCCAGCCCATCTCATTCTTCTCGGCTTGATCACCCGGACTACATTTGGTGATGAGTACAGATCATTCAGTTCCTCGTTATGTAGTCTTCTCCACTCCCCTGTCACCTCGTCTCTCTTAGGCCCAAATATCCCAAAATAGCCTATCCCAAGAAATATGTCTGGAATTTTTGTGCGGTAATTGGCAATACTGGAGTAATTTCTGTGCACTAAAAGAACTGCCGCTTTGTTTCGTTTTTGTCGGTTTGTATTTAAGGATCTATTTATTTATAATGTGCGTGAGTTCGTTTCGTATCCTTACAGAGCCATAAAGCGACGGAAAGGCTCCACCCCATAAACATTTCCGTCCTGTAAACATTTTCATTGGTAGGAATTTCTAGAGACGTGAAAAATAATTGTAGGCCTTCCTCTATGGAAAAAAAAACAAGTTTGGGATGTACTGACCTACCTAACATTCAGCACCAGTCGATATCTCGACCTTGAATATAGATTAAGGTACAGCAAAAGTCGATATCCCGATCTTGTCCAGGACAACTGGAACTAAACCGAATCCCATGACAGAACACGACTAACAAAAAGGATGCTTATAACAAACACTATAAGTTGATCCCACACTTATTCTGGCGTATTTTACATAAGCGTTTATTCAATAATAAAACACTCGTATTATGGGACCTTATACACCCAACAGTGGAGAAAACACATGAATCTCAGCTTTTTATGCGTGTTTTATGCACAATCTAAACAAACCTATACACTGAAAAATTGGCATGAGTAATAATATTTGGTTAAATTATGAATCTTGTGTAAAAAAATCACTCGCCGCCCGCAGACGCAAGGACCAAAATGTTTGCAAATATGACATATGTGCTTATATCAGACACGACGATGGTCGGCTGTTACGCGCACGACCGTAGTCTGAGTAACCCGCACGTGCCAAACAATAAAGTCGTGCCCAACGGAATATTTCTTCTTTGAATCACATTAAAACCGCTTCCTTGCTTACCATATTAACTTCATTCACAATTACAAGCTATCACTAGACGTCATATACAGTATGTGCTACCGATAGAGGCGTTGAATAAATCATACACAAATAAACACATCGATATGGTGCAGGCAGGAGTACTTTATCAGAACCAAGAGAACAATATTCCTTACAAAATATTATATGCGACTCTTGCTTACTATATCTTACCTTCAGGTTGTGACATGTCTATATAACACCAGAGGATCATTAAATAAACAAGTTCCTTCTACCGCTCAGTTAATAGCTCCGGTTTCTTAGCTGCTGCATGCAAGAAATAAAAGTAGCTAAAGAGAAGTACCCATAGTCCTTGAACAAAATTCCATGAAAGCGAGTACAAGGTTAGACTAAAATTGAAAGCTGTCTTCAACCGCGGCAAAAAAGAAACCACAATACGTTCCGTCCGTATTTACCATACAGAAAAATGTCCCAGATATTCACGGAATAAAATAATGTAACATAACTTTTTCTTTTGCACTTAATTAAGCAGCGCGCCATGAAGACGGATGTGGAAATAGACGGAAGCTTCACATTCCGGCCGCTTCAACCCAGCGGAACGGCACCCGGCACACATTGCAGCACGTGCGCACACAGAATTTTCCATTGGGGGGGGGGGGTGCTGCCTCTGAGGCTTTATATAATTTATGTTTGATTTTAAACATTATGTCATAAAAATCATAACGTAAATATAAACGTAACATAACACTGTTTATGACTGAATTTATATACGTAAAAATATAACTACACCTTCCATGACTCAGTCACCTGATTTAAATCACAACATCTAATCTCCTTTGTTAATTTCACATAAGACATCCTAAGGTTTTTATTTTCTTTTGGATATTCTAGTGTACTAGTAATCAAGCGATTTCATTGCCTTATTTCAACAGAAGGGTAAATCAAGTAAAACGTTTAACAACACCGTGTCTACAAAAACCTGTTTTTTATTTAGATTCTGTGGGGCTGCAGCCCGGCAGTCCCCTCGGCTTGGGAGTCCCCTGCATTAGAGAGAAGGCTGAGACCCCGATTCCGTCTACATGTTGTCGAAAGAAGTACTTTTCCCTTGCCGGAAATCAAAACCCGATTCCTTCGTCTTCCAACCCCTAACCAAGCCACCGTACAGGCTGAACCATCCCAGCCCTGCCTTGGACAAGATAATGATTACTTTTCATGTTTTCTTCATCACCTTCTTATCTCATTTCTTACTCCAAAGAAGCAGAGATATCTATGAGGTATTTATGTGAGGAACAGGACATCTCGGCTGTAAAACCGTGTGGTCCTGTGAAAATTTATCATTGTTAGGAACACTATGCTGGCTGTATGTAGAGCAGTCAGGGTACTCCAAAACTTTGGTTAACTTATACCAGATTACACCGCGTCACGATCTTTAATACGTTATTCTTCATAGGGCCTCCAGAACCGAACATGTAAATTATGGTTTATGGATGACAAACGGCACAGTGCTATTTCGTCTACAATAAAATAAAAAAATTTAAAGCTATTTATTATCAAACCAAACCGCAGTACTTTCCGTTGCACAGGGAAGTTAACATATGCACAAACCCGTATCTTGAAAGCCTTACACACAAAGGGTATCCTCGTCTCTATGTCAGTAATATAAAGTTTTCATTGTACCAAGCTGCGCAGAGTCTAGCGTAAACGCTGAGCTATTCTAGGCCTGCTCGCTTTTAAAAGCATGTTCGCAGTGTCATAATTTGAAACCCCAGATTAATAAGCTAGCAAACGCACAAACAGGGTAACATTTCTGGCGCGTTCGAGCTCTTCTGCGCATTATCTGACGCGTACTTAGGACTAATTTCTTTATAAGTTTGCTCGAAAAAAATTTTCCTGTTTAAATATTTAGCGAGTTAAACTAAGGGCAGACGCCAACAGGCATATAGGTCTTCATGTAATGATCTCTTATTGACGTCCGACTTTAACCAAGGCTGGAATATAAAAAAAAATATAAACTCCAACATCAAATTTCATGAAAATTCTTTCAGGAGTTCTCGATTCCTTACATGCGAGCAGACCGATTGACAGAGATGAAGAAGGTAATAGGTGCATATTAGAACTCTTCGTTGTGGACGCTCAAAAACTAACATTTCAATGCACAGGCGTAAAAAAATGTAGTTCTACACATTATATGCCAACAGATGACGAAACCAGTTAATATGAGTATCACCTGTACACTTTATGTAGACTTTTTTCTATGCATACCATGTGGTTCTGCACAACAGGCTGATTGAAATCATCACCAACAGGCAGTCCGAGATTGAAGATGGGTAAAGCCATACCTCTACTTCCCCTCTGTGCCTGCATTGTTTTGTTACGGAGTGATATTGCTTTTACCGTTCTACAGGATATGTGCAGCTGCTAATAAAAATAAATAACAAAACCATAAGAATGACAAAAAAGTGGATTTATCCTAAATTCGTCAAAGTTAAATTGGTAGTGACGTAGTAGCTACAGTCGTATTTATGAGGTGTGTACCCAGCCATGGACCGCAGGTCGATTCTCGGGCAGGTTTCCTAAAATGGGAAGATAATCTGGAAAATTTAGCAATGGATCCAGTTCATGTAAATAACAAAATAGGTAAACTACTGCTTTGGTTTGAGCACACCAGGCCTCCTTAAACGAAATCATTAGGAACGCATGAAATTATTTCACACTTAAATAATGAGGAGCAGGTGTTCGTGCCTGGCTGCCCGCTAGTCGTCAACGGCGTACGTGACTTAGCAACAATGTACCAGAGAACGGGTTTCCATAGTCGGCGAGATAATGACAATGTGCACATGTTGACATTGCAACGAAGAACGTATATCACACAATGTATATGAAGCCTAATCAGGTTTGATTCCGCTTCACAGCGCTAATTCAGGATTCTTAAGTTGAAAGATAATGAACCAATCAACGAGCCCGATTCAGCGGCTGTAACTCCACTAACGCTGAGACCTGCGTTTTATAGCAACGTGCTGGCGTGGGTGAGGTCATTCTGAGTTTGTCTCCATAGAAGAAAAGTGGAATTTTTTGTCTGGCATTCGTCGAGTGATTTTATATTTTGAGTTGTGCCTGTGGTCAGTAAACATATTCCGATTTAAATTCAGAGATACATCACTCTTACAATTCAATTCAGTTTGCCGATCAACAGCTCCAGTAACTTATCGCCGTTCACGTAAAGAACTTACAAGAGGATTCAGCCACTTACGAGTCTGCAGATAACTTGTGATTAAAAAGTGACGTAACGTGTCGTTGTTGACAACACCTGTACGCGCGGCGCAGCATGACAGTGTTCATATTGGTCAGCGTCATGGAATGTAAAGTAAAAGTGAACGAACCAAGTTGTTATACAGCTTAAGTGTGACTACGTAGTTATTTACCCAATAAATTCCAAGGCCAAAACGTTTCAACAGTCGATCTCGGTTTTGCACCTGAATACTCCCTCAGACAAGTTTCTAGACTGGCCTAGCATCAGACGACAGCAACTGCATGCGATGACCCAATAAGAAGTAAGAACCACCTTCAAGGGCTCGGAACTTCTTTCGCCTCACATTCCCATCCCTACCGCAGTAACGAATTATTCGCATTGTATTAAAAACAAATGACACGAGAGGCCAATGAGACTTGCATTTTGTTTTTACGTGCGTAAAGCATGAAAGTTCTTCCGTCTCGCATTTACATTTTGTTAAAATTCTCAATGAAACATTACGCGGGATGTTCGGAGCTTTAAATGTTTTCATAAACTTATAATGCGACGACATCGAGAAGACCACAAATTGAAATACAACACATACCGAGATACATAAACTTTAGAATAGCGTACGGTGTAAATCGTTCCACTGAAGGAACGTAGTTTAGAACAATGTAACCTTAAGGATATGCGATCAGGTGAAGGAACTATCAGAAGAATATAAAA
Organism: Coptotermes formosanus; assembly: GCA_013340265.1. NCBI lineage: Eukaryota > Metazoa > Arthropoda > Insecta > Blattodea > Rhinotermitidae > Coptotermes > Coptotermes formosanus. The sequence continues at coordinate 500,742 of BLKM01000655.1, forward strand.
CTGATACGTAGCAGACGTCCAACCTGAAAACTGAGAATTATGAAATTCTTACATGACTTACCTCCCCCTTACGCGTCGGTTCTCTTACTCCCCAGATACCTGCAAAGAAAATACAAATTATATGTCAGAAACAACGCAGTTACATTTACTGTAATTTTTGGGTCGGCATGAGGAAGGGGATGACAGCCATTAGGAAATCGAGGTATCTGAAATTAAAAGATCAGAAAAATTTACAAGATCATAAGCTAATCACAGGAACATTCAAATCAGTATTTATCCAGAAAATAAATACGAATTCAGGATAGCACAATTTTTTCGGACATATTTTCAAGCTGAACTAAAAGAACTGCCCTGTAGAACACACAATGTACTTCCTTTAGCACTTCCTTTTTAATGGTTTATTCGAATTTAAATATGTGTCTTTTTTTCTTTTCGTAACATAGCATTATATATCCTAATAGAGTAATTACTTATTATGCCTTATCCGAAAAATTCGCACAAGGGAACGCATCAATGAGAGGTAACGTCTGTTGGTCCAACTGCGTGTCAAAGCAAAAGAGCCGCTGGAAGGAGCCTGATGACATTGGTATGGCTACTATGCCACTGGACCCCATCGCAAACTAGTCATTTTTAATTTCATACAACAAACAATATGAATATGGCGGACGCACCCCTTATGAAGTGGAAGCAAAACACGAGCCTCACTTCCGAAATGCGACGTACATACTAACCAAACTTGTACTTAATATTGTTAACGTACCTATCAAAGCTACTCGGAACAGCTAGGAGTGGGCAGAATGTCAATATGCAAACCACGCAAGTGTAAACCGCGTGCAATACGGTACAGACCCTAATTTGACAATAGTGTCAATTAATGCTATTTGCGTCAACACAGGTTACTTATAAAACTGTTTTACATAACACTAAAAAATAAACAAAGGATATACAATAGAACGAAAGCTTTTTGAAAGGTTTTTCCAGTTATTTCGTGCAATCTTTTTACAGCAGTAATGACGGCCTTATATATAGAGCTTACAGCTGGCAACTGTCCTTCCATCTGTGACCACGTACCAGGCTCAAAACCGTCAGATCTTCTTAAAATTAAGCATGCAAGACTTCCATTGAGAGCTGTCGCAATACAAGATTTCGAGCCACATCAATCGATAATAAAGCCCAGTAAGCAGGAGACCTTAGGAGTAGCAGGAGGGATGAGTGTTTATATCAGACTTTATGGGGGAAATTATGCTTTTCAGGCGTAACGATTCGTAGCACAGCCTGGTTTACGTCAGCCCACAAATGGACCGATCCCCATATAATATAAACCCCTTAACAGTTCTTTTTTCAATTCGGTGTGGGAGATTTCCACCTAAGACTGTAAGACAATGCAGCTTGTCGTTAGAAGTGACCCATAATAAATCGTAGCTTCCATAGTAACATAAATGGATTATCCATGCAATCGATAACATACACATTTTTATGCTCCTTCGCAAAATTGCGAAAAGCGACTACTAGCGTCTGTCTGTCTGTCTGTTCGTCCGCACGTAACAAGTCGATTCCCACTACACAGATTTTCATGAAATTTCATAGTTGAGTATTTTTCGAAAATCTATCCAGAAAGTGCAAGTTGTATTGAAACGTGACGAAAATAATGGGTACTTTACACGAACACCTAAGTACATTTATGATAATATCCCGTTCAGTTCTTCTTAGAATGAGAAATGTTTCAGACAGAAGCTGTACCAACAATCAAAACACATATTTTACGGTCAATAACCTTTTCCCGAAAATTCTGCCGTTTATGAGATAATGTGGAACAACATGGTACAGCCAGACAGGCCACAGATGACAATACAGGATGGTGCATGCGCTTTGCATGCTGGTTAACTAAGGCTACAGACACACACTCAGAATACGTAATACTTATTGCTTTTCCACGGCAACGGTGGTTAAGCAACCGCGCCTCAATGCCACGTTTATACATTTATGCGCCTGTCTTGTTTAATTCAAATTTGAAGATTATCACTAATTTGCATTTAATTATTCCAAATTTCCACTAACTTTAATAAACTTCAAACGACGCCTTGCTTTTAGTTTTGTGTAAACCGCCTTCTACTTTACGTAGTACCCCCTCTGTAATCCTACTCTTATAACACACATTAAAAAACATCATAAAAAAAGAGTCTAATATTTAACTCTCAGAAAACCACGTTGCCTCCTCGAAAGCCTGCCCGACATCGTAACTTAACCGAATAAACCTAAGATTTTACTATACCTTTTCCTCCCCCACATGCCGATTTCTCACTATAAATACTGCGAAGGCCTTTTATTTGCAGCGACTTACAACAATCGCGAAAAGCTAGATTCATAAAAGCCAATAAATCATTCTTGTCAAGGCAAATTGGGAGCAGGGTATAGTAGCAAAGCGTGGTTGTTAGCGACGAGCTTGATTTTTCTTGTCTTGTAAAGACAACTTCCCGCACTACGTCATTTTATCAGGTCAACATTTGAAATCGGATCAGTAGATTTGTTACATAATAAAGTCACTTTGCTGAGCGCCAGTTCCTCTCACCTCCATGTATCTTTTGTTTGCTAAACTGAACAGACAGCACAATAATGCAACCCAGTTACGAAACAATCGAGAGGAGTGTGTTTCCATACTGGCATATGAAATGATGCCAGCCATGTGGATGTTCAATCGGACTGCCTAACTTCTGCTTATCATGTTCGATAACATCGATCAGTATCACTTCCCGTATGAGTGTATACCGCTGAAATAACCATACGGTGAGATTTCTGTGAGGCTACGATGTAAGTCGCCGTTCTTGAGTCCTCCATATTGAAATATTCTGTCGTGTGGTGGAACATAATTTACATTTTGGGGAATTTTCGTCATGAATAATGAAGGACACACGGCTGGATACGGATTTGTCGGAAATGTCGGCTTTGTTTGTTCTGATATTTGTGTCCTCTTATCTCCCACTATTAGCAAGTTTGTAATGTATAAAACTGCTGTCGTAACCAGCTGAATTCGAATGCAATTAAATCCATTTATCACCCCTTTTATGCGAGGGCAATGCGTGCCGTTTTGCAGCGTCAAAATGATTCTATCTTCATTCTGGAAATAGATAATCATTTTTTAATAGACCTGCATTGCTCTTCTTTGTTTTCTTCAGTTCTGTACATTTTCAGAAGTTGTTTCATCCTGTTGTTTAACACACCTGTCCCGTTTCGTTGCAGCCTCCATGGGCGCTACTTCTTTCTATCTCCTGTCTCTGGAATTGTGACAATCTCTTCCATGCTATTACTAACGTTTGCATGTGTCAAAATTCTTGTTGAAGTTATTCTTCTCGATTTGCTTATTACCTTCATAATAATTTGTGGTTTCTCTGTTCTGCTTCACACACGCTTCACGCACTGCAAATTGTATTACACAGCACGTTATTTCTTGTAAGAAAGTTCTTTCTTTCTTCATGCAGTAAAGGACGCCGATTTTAACTGAAGAAACAAAACTCTTAACACAACAAAACACGTAACAGGTCTGCACAAACTCTTTATTACCAACTTGAGATCTATATGGCTACAAAAAGGAAATTATTTTACTGCTTGGTTCATCATGTACGGCCTTCCCTCCGTTCGCGTATAACTACTCGTCTCCCACTGGGCGCATTTTCGAGAAAATTGATATTGGGGAATGTTTACTAAAAACACTCAACCAAATTTAATTCTGGTTAACATCTGACAGAAATAAGACACTTTACAAAAAACCGTACGTATATTTATGATAACAACTCGCTTAATTCTCCTTGAGTTGAAAAGGCTTCAAAGAATTATAGCTGAATTAAACCAACAAATGCACAATATTGTGCAAACAAATAAACGCACAATATTGTGCATTTGTTTGTTTAATTCAGCTATAATATAACTATATGCACGGAAATGAACAACATAAAGGCTTCAAAGAAATTTGTAGAGAAAATAAAAATAAATTTCTGCGTCAAAAATATTTTTGCTTAAATCGTGCTATTCACGAGATAATCACAACAAACACGGCAGCACCAGAGAGCCCAAAGATACGTGACATGGCGCCATATAGATGCCATTTGCATGCTGAGTTATTAAGGCAAAGGCAGAGACGTACAACGTCATCTGCGGTCAGATGTACGAAAAACGAGAAATTACGCAACGAATTAACTATCAATATGATTTGCTTCGCTGCACTGTACGTAGTGAAATATGAATGGAGCTAACAGTCTCTTGACCCGATGCGTTGTTTCCAATCTGTGACTACTGATAAAATACGTAGAAGCAAATGTGTGAAGAGGGTATGAATTAAGCGGAACAGTGTTTCTTTTTAAAATTCCGTTTACAGTTATTACAACTGTACGAATAGAAGCCAAGTGAACAAATCAGGCTGCAAGGTCCAAACGCGCTTCGTTGTTACATTCTACGTAACCTACATTTATATGTTGCCCCCATGGGCAAGAATTTCTCTCTTCTCCGAAGCGCCCAGACAGTGTCTGGGGGCCATACAACCTCCTGTTTAATGGGTACCGGCGTCATGAACCTGATCCCTCATCTCCATCTAGTGCAAAGGTTAAGAATGAGTGGAGCTATACCTGCGCTCTCCCACACGTCTTCATGACATGCAAAGGGGCAATTTTACCTTCACCTCAAAAAAGGCCAACAATCTGACTTCCAACAACGCTACAACCTACGCCAGCCTATATTCCTCACTACCTAAGGTTGGTTTATTCGATTATTTGTTTAACGACCCTGAAACTGCACTGACTGAAAATAAGACAAGATTGTGAACTGAATGAGTTAGGCAGTACAAAATATTGGACATCAGTGCAGATCCAGATGAAAAGGCGGATTCGGACATGTAGTAGGAATGGAGGAAGACAAAAAGATGAAGAAAGTGTATGGAGGACTCCCCAAAAGAATGTCGCAGAGAACGCAGGGTAAGAAATGACATCTGAACAATGTTCAAGAAGATTTATGAACCCTGGGTTTTGGAATATGGCGAAAATATTAAGAATAGAATGGAATTGCTTACAGTTGTGTAGAACGCCAAAGTTATTCATGCACCATAGAGCCAGTGAGTGAATGAGTGACTTATGTGACTGAATGAGCGTGTGAGTATGTGTGTGTGTGTGTGATAACTCCCGCTGTAACATGGCAGCATGAAGAGATGGAAAGAGTAAAAGACGAAATTCTGGCATTTTTAGAGAAACCACGAGAAAGGTGGGATATCCGTTTTCTGAGAGGTTTGAACCAAGCATCTCTTCATACAAGTCAAAAAAGTTACCGCTTTGCTATCGATCTCAGTAAAATATAAGCCTTAATCATTGTTAGAGGCATAACCCTGGAAACAGCAGGCCGCTTTTTATTTAAGTCAGTGTGAAGTCCTTACTGTGGACCACCATATATTCGCTCGTTAAGATTCCCTGCGATCAACAAAGATACCGCCATATCCTTTAGGTAAGTGTGTGTGCGCGCGCGCCCGTCTGCTGCTTTCTTCGTAATAAATTTCGAACCAAACTCGCCGACTCTCATATAATTCCATATGAATGTCATGCCACTGAAGGATACCAACACACCGTATTAATAACACCGTAATTATTAACATTATCAACATCGCAGTCATACGAACATCTCTGACCCTAGTAATTTTAAATTCGAAGTGTTACCTGAAATGTGCACACAATTATACTAATCTGTATGAGGCCGACATGGAGACACGTACGGGTCCAGGGATATTTCAATGTGATTACAATAACTAATAAATCATTATATCTAGAGAAGTAACTGCTGCAGGCGGCAGGTAACGAGCAGAGTACAAAGTTGGATCTCTTGTTCTGAAATTTACAGTCATGGTATTAACAATTTGAAGCACAAGAAACGTATTTCTGAAGCGTTACTTTCAAGGGGTACAAATCTTTTCACGTAAGTTGCAAGTACATGACACATTTTGTACCCACATTGTCAAAATTTGTCACAAGCAGACATGTAGCCAATTCATTGCTGAATATCTCTGATGAAGGACCATCATACCCTTGCTACCTCGGACATTATCAATCATCTACAAACAACGTTTCGGTAGATGGTTCTGCTTCCATTTTCAAGAAAAAAGGGAACAGATTTTGGTGGGTTCGTTGAAAGGAGCTAAGCTGAGGTGATGGTAAGACGTATGAAAATGACGGCACTCATGGCCGCCTCCTTCCTGTCAGCTGTTGTGTTCCCCGCCAGTTTACTATGACCTATGTCAACCAGTTCAAAACGCAGTCGCTAGCGAAAATGGTCAGTCTCAACATTTTGCGAGGGGAATGTAGGAAAGTACGGTGAAAGGAGGAAAGTAACAACTAGAGGGAGGTGTGGAGGAGGTTGATCCATGGGACTTTCTCTGTGGCCTTAGTTTAGCTTGTCATTGATTCCGCTTAACATCTACTTCTATAAGGTACGTTTTTATTATTTTATTTTTGGCTTATTTAACAACAGCGTCAGTATATCAGCCTACATTCTGCATGGCCTCAAATGATACCATAATTATTAAATAATGAATTGTCAAGGATGTGGAAGAAAACAGTCGCAGCGTACTTTAAGATATTAGCCTACCCCGGGTTTTTGCTGGAGGGACCGCGAAAAACCATGAGAAACTTCAGGATAGTCGACGTCTCCGACGAGATTTGAACCGCCATCTCCCGAATGCAAAACTGAAGTGTTAGTGCGTAAGTCAGCTTATTCAGTGTATTTGTAGTAGGTTAAGATTGGTAGTTACAAAAACAAACAGAACATGGCAGCGCGTGCTGATCTGCCATGTATGTTAGTTATAAGACTACAAGACCCTACGGCAGCTTTGGTAGTAATCACAAATAGGAGAAAAAGATAGCAGCAATAAACTGCACTTGAATGCATGCTGCAGTCGTCGGTATTACCACATCTTTAGTGTCTTAGTGCAAGTTACACGCAGATCACAAAATGTACATACATTGACCGGTCTCAAAGTGGCTTACAACTATTTTATTGTAGATATTTTTTATGAAATCCGTTTTACTGGCAAAAAAGTTGTCCGTGCAGTATGTTTTGTGGTCAACGATCTCCCGTTGATGTTTCAACTTGATTTCATCCGTCAAGGATCTTTTAAGACCTTAAGAAAATCCGTTGTCTTGTAACCAGCTTTCTTTGTCTGTCAGGACATAAGCCGCGAGAAAATGTGAAGTTGTCCCTGTGCACACCATGAAGGCATATGGGGGGAGTGAAGGTACACCACTACTCAGACTTAAACCGTGGCACTACATAGAGAGCAGTGGTGAGATTCACGCCCAGGGCCGCCTTAGCCCCAGGGAAAAAGCCCCCTTACGCTTTCAATAAAAAGCTGGGTAAGCTACCCAGCCGGTGTGGGAAAAGAAGACAAAAATGTCTTGCACCTGCAGGAGATCGAAAGACGATCCCTCCGTCGTCCAACTCGTTGCCTAGTATTAAAGTATTCTGTAATGCCTGATAACGGCTGTCTATAAATGCCGAAACACGTCGCATTGTATCACTCATTAGTGTGTTACAAATATAGCTGCCATCGACTGCCCTCCTCTCCATCATCCCGTAGCATAGTCACTATACCTACTGAGCAATCCCGGCTCCTCCCACAAGCCCAAAACGTGCTTCATTTCACATCTTCACAAACTAGGTTCGCTTTATAAAGCCACTTTCCACTCTGTGCCTAGATCCACCACATTATCATCTCACATGAATTACCCACTGTGCGTATTTATTATTTACACAATGTGTGCCACACGTCATAAAATGCACATTATCATATACGTCTCATTCCACCGACGCTTACTAATAACATACAAGACAGGCAATGTATATATAAAGCAACAGTGTGGCGCCTTCGCTAACCACTGTTACCATGGAAACGCAACAATGCATTCCCTTTGTATTTTTATTGACCTACATGTAGCTTTGAACAGTACAAAAGTGTTGCCACGGAAACGCAACACCTGGTTCCCTTTGCACTCTTTTCGAGCTGCAAAATGTCTAGTACTGCTGTCAACAATATTAACGTATTTTATGGCATTTATATCCGTGTACTATTGTTAAAATGCAAGAAAATACCAAAACTGCACTATATTACAATACAGAGGTTTTTCGACCTTTGCAGGTCATCCTCAGGGAGTGCACATCAGTATTTGTATAAAACGTAGTTTATAAATAGATAAAGCAAGTTAAAATTTTATTGAAGTCTTTCAATGTCTTGATGTACACGCAGTACATGCGTGCATTTGATGAGAATACCTAATTAAATATAAGCATATAGTGCTTTAGTTGTGAAAATTTTATATTGTAATATAGTTAGTATATTTGTTGGTATTTTCTTGAGTATAAACGTACTTAGGTCTTCGTGTAAAGTACTCGATATTATCCGAGTTTTATCCGATTTTAACCAGATCTGGTGCTTCTCGGCAGATTTTCGTAAAAGTCCCCCATATCAAATTTCACGAAAATCCGTCCAGTAGGCGCTGCGCTGATACATGCGGACAGACAGACAGACAGACGAGAGGACAGGAAGAAATGACGAAGCTAATAAGCGCTTTTCGCTATTCGTGCGATGGCGCCTAATAAAGAACACATTGTTATATTACACCTTCTAACACAACAATAATTTATTTCAGGGTTGGCAGTTACGATTTCTTCACTGCGCGCTTGCTTCGCCTTCTATCTCCACGGCTCCACCGCCCCCCCGCCCCCCCTTCAAAAGTCCTTTGGTATGCAATTTATCCAGCCCACTAAACACAAAGAGTTTTCATGCCTGTTAATATCATGTGTCAGAATTTCAACTTCTAGCTGTATACAGCCACGTTCATAAATAATCATTATACAGCTGTATATTTCATGTTGAAACCGATTTTAAGTTGAGCCAGCATAACAGCTCAGATGTACAGTGACTTGGTTACTGGTTGGCTGACTAAGAAATCGTGGCTCGATTCCGGTACGGACAGGAAATGTTTCTCTTCAGCACACAGACAGACCGGCACCGAGGTCCAGCCAGCGCCTATACCATGGGGCATCGGGGGCTGTTAAGTCACAGGTAAAGCGACCGGAACATGAAGGTAATCCTTCACCTCCACCTAGCTGCGAGGTTAAGAATTCGTAAAGCTCTACTTCCACTCCCGCATAAGTAACCGTAGTGTAGTGCTAGTTAAGCACGGGAACAAATATGCCTTTACCTGACCTATATGGCTGTAACTTTAATGGCATACTGTCTAACTTAATTTAACACCTAAAATAAGCAGCAATGACTGAAGCGTATAGAACAAAAAATGCAAACGCCGATGAATAAACATAAAGCAACTCTGTGTGTTCAAAGTAGCTTCCGTGTGTCGGTGAATTCTGTCATTTACTTCGCGTAGGCTTGCCACTCTCATACAACCACGTCAAAACGAAACTGACTTGATTTTTAATACAAATCCCGGTGACAATTTCAGTTATAACCACCCACGTAGCTCCACGAACAACGTGCAATCATAAATATGTATAGACAAGCTACAAAGCCTGTTGGATATGAAAGGAAAAATATGGATGTTGAAGATGCTGGATTTAGTCTTCAGTCCGCTGACGTACTACATACAGAGGTGAGTTTTTTGTTAAGTCGAATGACTGCCTTTTATTCATTGACAGATGTACAGTAACAGGCAACATGCAACCGTTTTTTGATTTTCTTCACAAAGTGGAGAAGTACGCCATATGTGTAGGTCATGTCTAAGGGTCTGTCTGCCTGCCTGCCTGCCTGTCTGTCTGTCTGTCTGTAATTTTGTATCAGAGCCTAAAAAGTCAGAAAATGATGGCTAAAACGTCTACTACGAATCTTCGGACAATTTCGACTGTCCCCGTACTGATCCACAATTAACTCCACTTTAATTAAGGCAATGTATAGACTTCTTTGTATGTGCGCCGAACCTGCCTCATGTCTGCGAGGTACCGTAGATTTTTCCCCCGGAGATAAGATTGGCTGGGGCGTGGCACTGACTACTCATCTCAACCTAGTGCCGAAAGTTAAAACAATATTTGACCCACATTCCCACACCCTTAACGTTATTCTTAACGTGGTGTTATACATAATTAAGCCCAGCGCACATGTACATTTTTATTACGGGCACCAAAATATGCTCGTCATTACAGTAGATCAGGTGTCACCCTTTCCGCCTATTCATGCCACCGTATGTCGGCACCCTGATGTATATCGACCACATATAAAAATGTATATTTCCCTTCTGTGTTTCCAGTGTTCTACAGCGGACCTAAAGATATTACGTCGTTTACTCCATACTTCTGCCAATATATAAGGTAACGAGGACTATTAAAAGCCAGCTGCTTTTGTTAGAGATTTTTTGCGTGACTGAAAGGCCAATTCCGAATATTTTTAATATACTAATAAAATTTAGTCTTTTAAGTTTAGTTTTATACCTTCTTCAAAATTTTCCTACTGTAAATTATGGTACTGTCAAAAAAAACGCTACCACCTTTGGGACGAAGAACAGGTACTTCTACTTGAGTTCGTATACACAAGGGTTGGCCATAACGTGGTTTGCTCAACTTGCCTTTAAAAAATAATGTTTCTGTAGGTCACATGCCCATGGAGCGGACCATGAACAGCATTTTAAAAGATTTCCTAAAGAGAGGAGACTCATAACTAACTGAAACAAACCCACTGTAACTGGATGAACAGAAGCAAGCAGCCACCAAAGGAGGAGATATTTGACTTTGTTCATGCAATTACAAACAATAACAAACAAACAGCTGTTTGCGAAACAATTATCTGAAAACTCCAGAAGTTAATAGCCCTTTTTAAGACACTTCTCTTGCTTGTACGTGCGTCTAGATCATGGATCTCCAACCCGCGGCCCGCCAGCCTCTATTATGCGGGTCGTCGCCACATTCCTACTTACGTACGTACAGTCGAACCTAGTTAAAACGACATCGGTTTATACGACACGTCGCTTGCACAGTCAGATATTCTGTGCCACCAATTAATTCGTCACTGTTAACCACAACATAACATTCCTCAGTTATAACAACAATCATTTATAAAGACACAAAATATTGAATCCCTTTCATGACGTTATAACCGACTTCGACTGTGCTATAAAAATTACACAATAATTTAGGCGTCAGGTATACCACTTATTGCTGCTTGTCCACGTGCGGCCCGCGAACCAGCCCGCAATAACCGGTGTGGCCCTTCGCCATAAAACGTTTGGCGACAATTGGCCTACCTGTCTGGACGTCTGATCAGGAAATACTTGGTCCTTGCCTAAGTTGCGTTCTCAAGTGCGGCTCTAGAACGTCAGCTAGCTGGCCACCCCTGTTTCTTTCGAACTGCTCTCCCATCCTCGTTTAATTTCACTAGTTAGGGGTACTGATCTAAAGGCCCACATTTGTTACCAGTTTTCCCTAAACCTAAACCAACTAGAAGCAAATAAAAACCTGCAGCAACAGTCGAAATACTATTTCATTCATTAAGACAGATTTGACAACACAAACAAGTTTGTAAATACATGCAGCCCGAAACACTTACGGTTCGTTCTCGTAACCATATCAACTACAGGAACACTGTTAACTTTGGTACCCATAATAACCACACATATCTTGGCAACGCTGGTAACCACGATAGCCATAAATGTACGTAGGTCTCCATGTAAACATCTAGTGTTTTTGACCTATTTTAACTGAAGCTGAAACGCGTCGACAAATTTTAGTATAAGTCCACGATATCAAATTTCACAAAAATGTGTCCAGTGGGACGGACAGACGAACTGGCTAACTGACAAAGCCAGTAGTACTGATGACAAATTTGAAGTGGATCTACAATAAAGCTTTTACTGCAAATTTAATTTTGGTCCGTGCTTGTGTGCGTGTGCGTGCGTGCTTGTGTGCGTGCGTGCATGCGTGTGCTTCAATTTACGACGCTCTCAGACTACAAGCACTGATGGTAGAAATTGTCGGCCGTGTCGGCCTGAGCGTGTATCCATATACGACACCGGAGTTGCATTAAATGCTGTCGACAATCCAACGTCTTTACTGCTGAGTCATTTAGGCGCCACGCGCGAGTACTTTGACCCAGACAAAGCGTGACGTTATAACCCATAACGTTCCAGTCAGCATCTTTGTTTAAACAGTCAATGCAATAGATTTGTTTTACTTCGCTGACAGCGTTATCTACTCACTTGATACACTGGACTCTCTCAATCAGCAGAAATGTTTTTCGTTTCTTTCCTTTTTCGGTCTTTTTAACAGCAGGACAGCATCTCTGGCCCGATAATACAGCACATGTAACGGGCTGCACAGTAATGCTTACGACACAGTCCACTAGGGGACTTTACTTGTCGTCTGCGTTTGTTAATCCAAACGGTCGGCTCTGTGATACGTGAGGTCTCGAAAAAAGGAAGATGTTTCGGTAACAATTAATACGTAACCACGTACATGGAGCCGAGTTCTTCCTGAGAAGCTAATAGTTTCTCAAGTGGCAAGAAAATCCCAGCATCTTGTCGGACCCGAAAGTTCATTACAGTGTTCACAAGAACCCGCCATTTGTCCCTACCCTGAACCAAATCAATCCAGTCCACGCCCCTGTTATGTTTCTTCAAGTTTCATTTCAATATTATCCTCACAACCATGCCGAGGTCTTCAAAGTGGTCTCTTTTGCCCGTGTTCTCACAAAATCCCCAATAATTAATACACATAACACTAACACGTACATAATTTTAAAAGCACACTTCTTGGACAAAATATTTGTTTTTACCAACATGGGACTGCAGTTTTCACGAAAAAATTACCGCTGGGACGTAAGCTTAAGAATCACTGGTCTATAAAGATTTCTTTCTAACTGCATTTGGCGCCATCTTGCTTGGTAGACAGGGGGACTGCCAATGGTTCGGACAAATATGCTATCTGTATTTCCAGGGGACTATTATACCCTCAAGTAGGAGGCAGCGTTTTCCTCCGAAAAGTCCATACCTCTCTACCAAGCTACACAGCGCCACATTCCAGGAGTCAGTCTACAGTTCTCTTTGTTCACCTTCGGATGTCACAGCCTTGCTAAAGCAGCAGAAAATGTGAAGGGGCGACACCTGTTGCTTGGGGATAGGAAGTCGCAGTTCCACTGCATGTTACCACACAGCTGTTTTTATTATACAGAGTTGTCGTTATGCGCAACATGACCCTGTGTTAAGACCGGACGACGGGCAGAACTTGTCTGCTCCGCCTCGGCTTCGCATGCATGTTGGAAGCGGCATAATTTGAAACCCCCGTAGCGCAAACCACAATCGGTGTGACAGGACATTCGAAGCACTGGCATGTAATAACTAAGCACGGACAGAGGATAATGTTGAAGGAAAATTTGCTGCTGATGCTGGCTTAGCAGAAATCAACAAAATTCCACTTACCAAAGGGTTTGGCCTAGCATAACGTCCTACACTCTGTTCGGGGAGGGGCCTGGTTCGAATATCGGTCAGCGTTTCCCGTAATTTTTTGTCCCGCCACTCAAATTCCCGGATACGACCTCGATTCGGCTGCCAAATGCTTCCTTCAAAACCATTTCAAATTCATTATTCATCAACTACCGTATTCGATGCCATACAGTCCAGGACACTGACCGGATCGTTAAATGTACAATAAAAAACACTTCACTTACAAATCCTGCGTCATCTGGACAGACTTGCAACGTACAATTCCTCCTAACATGGCAGATATGCAGTAGGTGTGACAGAACAGAATAACGTCCAAAAAACAAATCATAAGAACTATAAAAAATAAATGTAAACTTTGCCCTTTCAACACTATGAAGGCATACAGAACAGATGTATGGCTCCACTCAGATGCAGGTAATTTCACGCCCCGACGGCTTTACCCCCAAAAAAGAACCCAGGTACCCACTAAACAGGATGATGGGTGGCCCTCAGAGCCGATCTAGAGGTTTTGAAGAAGAGAAAAATCTTTTGCCTCTACCGGCATTCGAAACCCAGACCGTCCAGGCCGTAGCCTAGTCACTAAAACCACTACGCTACTCCGGCTTGTAAACTGTAAATAAAAGTCACAATAAAGAAGAGCGAATGGAAACTCAAAATAAGGAAAGCAAAAAGCAAAGAAACAAGGCGCTTCGAGTAAAATTCAAAGCCAAATTTCATGTAGAGCAAATTTTTAGTTATGCATATTCATTAAAAATTATTGTTATTGTTTTATTTATTTATCGTATTTATTTATTATTTCTTCTTTTGCGAATGCTTGCTGGTATAGATTCTATCAATGTCAAGTCTGTCAGATATAAAGTGAAAGTTCTGCGCTATTACCATGTTCGTAATTGTTGAGTTACTAACAGTGTTATATACACAGTCTGTGCGGGCACTTTGCTGTATGATCTGTCTCCCATCCAAGCTTCACTTACTTAGTTACAGTGCCGAATTAGGAATCATCATCAATCCAGAAACTGAAAAGAATTTCTTTCAGCTGCCATTGTGTCACTTTACATTCTTTCCAAAAGTATTACTGTGACAAAACTTTCACATTGTCGCGGATGTTACTATATATTATTGTTTCAGCATCCTAAAATAAGTGTTGCTCCTGCCCCACAATTTTGCACATAATCCACCATGTTTTATTACTGGTTGTAGGAAATTATAAAACATAGCATTTGGATGGCCTCTAACAGCTTGCTCTTCACACCACGTTTTGTGAATGGCATTCAAACAGTTTAAAACTTTAAGGGTCTAATTATTAAGAAGAAAAATTGGCTAATGCAGTAAATGTGTGAGATACCATGCTGTCTGTGTGCATGCATGCGTGCCCCTTTTAGGGTTCAAATTAAGCGACTGATATCTATGAAATTGTGAATAAATTTTCTGATACAGCAGGCCACCCTATTGCTGTAATTTATAATTTTCTACCATTGGAACACAAGCTGGTGGGTGTACAAGCTTGGGAGACATTGTCTGTAGGTAACAGGTCTTCGAAAACCATGCAACAGCTTCTCCTATGAACCTTGTAGCCTGCATTAACATTTTGCATTCTTTAAGTTCCCAGAATAAACTTTAATTTCCTGAGAAACTTATTTTTGCTCATGTCTTCCTAGTTTCTTGAGTTCCCATATCACCTCTACAGCACCAACAATGGTTTCCTCAATTATACCAATCATGTGATTAAAAAAGGTGAGTTTGCCACAAAAAAATTGCGAGTACATTTCCTCACATGAACTGACAAGGAATCTTGTTCATGCCTGATGGGCATTGCTCCTGTGAGCAGAAGAAGGAAACGACATCTAGTACTTCCAAGCAGCAAAATTTTCTTTTACATTTCTTGGCAAATTTACAAAAATATGTCAAATCTAGAGCACACACACACTGCATTCATGCGGAAAGATTTGTGTACGTTCACAGAACGAGCTTCAGTATGAATTTCCATAGCATGAAGTGCTGTTTGTAGACAGATGTATACAACCCATGCAGCATAACCCACATGTGTAACATTTCTGCATAACATTTTTTTCAGTTGAATGTACGCATTCTTTTCAACTCATCTTTTAAAGTCCTCCAAAATTCATGTTACAGTCATCATCACATAATCATATAACCTTGTGCTCAGGTGTGTTTATTATCAGCACCAAATTACTCCTTAGTATTCCAAACAACTCTTTCCTGTTGCAGTTTAGTAATTATGGCATCCAACTATCATGACACTGTGATTGAAGGGGTAGTAGCCTAAGGTAATGAAAAGCCACATACTTGGCCACGTTAGCAGACATCCTCCAAGATTTCAGTACACCATCACCAAGATGTAATCCTTTAGACTGGGAGAAACTTGTGGCAACAGATTACATCAAAGACAAACTACACTCAGGGCAACCATTACAAGGAGACATGTAGTCTTAATGTATGGGTGTCCATGTGGAATTCACCCAAAAAATCACTTGAGAAACAACTGCAAGAAACTGGAACCCCATATTCCTAGTGAGGAAGCATATGAGAAGATAACTTGAGTTAACCATCATGTTATTTACTGGGTACAAAATGTACGCAGGCTTGGTGTTTTCTTCAAAACTTCTTGGTGGTTAGAGTAAGAGACCAATTTTCCTATTTCTTCTTTTAAAGAATTAAATATTTTAACTCTGGCATCACAGTATATATCATCATTGATGACTTTTGTGAAAAACAACTTGGAGCTCTTTACCTTTAGTTGTACAATTCATAATAAGCTAACGAGGAATAGAGGAAATCTTCATGTACTCCAATCACACTTATCAATAAGGCAAAAAGGAGTACATTATATGAGTGTTAAAATCTTTAATAGTTTACCAAAATTTTTAGCTGATTTACTAGAGGATGGAACAATGTTTGTAGAAAGGCTGAAAAAAATTTTAATACATAATGCGTTTTATTCAGTGGACGAATTTTTAAATTATTGTCAAAAAAATATTAACATTACCATGTTTGTATATATTTTCAAACAAATCTAGCATTACATTGTGTAAATATTAGGCAAGGGAATCATTTGCGTAGTCTGAGGGCATTAGGTTTTCTACCATAAAGGTTTTTAGAAAATTACCTGTATGTATCAGGCAATTCCAATATGATGAGGTGCAATTCAAAAAGTCATTGAACAGTATCTTCTTGTACCTTCCCCCCCCCCGCCCCCATTAGAAGATTCATTAGAAGTGCCTGGTCATGATAAATGCTTTGTTGTAGTATATTTTGAACTGGCAAAAATTGGAATTGTCTTACCTCTTTACTTTTTACCTTTTACTTTTATACTTTTATTATTTTTTGCATTTTTGTATTGCATTGTATTGCTTGTACTGTGTGTGATGTCATACTGTGATATTGTTGTTTGTGTTTCTTGTCTGTGCCTGTCATTGATATTGATATTAGTGATATTATGACATGTTTCATATCCAGCAGCCGATGGGCTGATATTGGATTGATGAAATGTAAATGAAATGTATGTATGTAAGCCCCCTGACACAAAATCATCATTATGCACTGAGTATGTTGTTTTTTAGTATGATATACTTTTTCAAACCTGACCAGACCATTTTTTTTACCCATGTTCTATTTGTCCAAGAACCAGCAACAGACAAACAGACTGCAAATGTTGCCAGTGCTCCAAATGGGCATGTAAGGACCACCCTAATGAGACAATTCAAATATGCAACAAATGCAAGGAATAATCATAATACATATTTCATTCAGATTTCTTTTCTAAATTATATTTTCTTGTTCTCAAAATTGTTAGGCATTTCATTCTATACAGTTGCATGCGAAATGAACAGTTTTAATAAGATAAACTTTTTGTCTTTGAGTCTATGAAAAAACTTTGAAAAAACATGTTCAAAGAATAATTTAAAAATATTGGTACAAAACATGCCCAGTACAGTAAAACTTCGAAGTTAGATTGCTCATAATTCAAGGGTTAAAGGAATATCAATCTTGCTTGGTAAATGAACTGGTTGGTGTTGCCCTGCAGAATGATATGCATCCTGTAAACATTCCCTCCATGTGTACCAAAGGATTGGTGCCTGTAAGTGGAATCTGAGTTTCTCAGATAACCAGGCGGTGAAGCTCCCTGGAAAAATTAGTAATATTGGTGGAGAAAGAATAACGTGCTCTGCTTCAAGCAAATCAAACAAAATCCACCCCATGTTTATGACTTGGGCTGTAGTCTGTGCCTCAAACAAACTGTCTGCACTGAATCCCAGTAATGTTGTGACACTTCTCTCACCATATGTGTTGGTTCAGCATCCTCGTTTAAGAAAATGTTGGTGCAAATACAAACACAGTTGTAATGTGACAGCAGTTGTAATGCACAAAGACATGCTGGATGTGTGAAAGTAGTGCACACAGGCAAAACAAATACAATGAAATTTATAACAAATAATTTGTCACATTCTGCATTACATATTGGTTATAAAGAACAGCAAATAGAAGAGGCGGTAAGTACAGAATTTCTTGGTTTACAAATTGATAACCACCTAAACTGGAAGAATCATATTGAACAAATGATTCCTAAGTTACGTGGAGCATGTCATGCCCTTAGGTCGATCGTTCCTATAGGTAACAGTAATCAATTTACTATGCACACTTTCATTCTATTGTAAAATATGGAATAATTTTTTGTGGTAACTCTTTCTACAGTGGGAAGACTGTCACTTTACAAAAGAAAATCATCAGAATTATGGCTGGTGCATGACCCAAAACTTCATGCAGAAGTCTATTTAAACAGTTACAGATTTCACCTGTTCCATGCCAATGTACGATACTAAGAAAAATTTTCGGACCTGTAAGGGACAGAGGTGAATGCAGAATACGGTATAATGCTGGATTAAATGAACTGATCAACGGACATGACATTGTACGGTTCGTGAAAACACAGAGGATGAGATGGCTAGGGAATGTGGACAGAATGTCAGAGGAACAGACGCTTAAAAGAATGTTGAAGGGGAGATTATTCTCCAGAAGGAGGAAGGGACAGCCACATACAAGATGGCTGGACAATGTGGTGACGGATCGTGTGGTGATGAGGGTTAGAGGCTGGAGACGAAGAGTAGAGGACAGGGTAGTCTGGAGAAGGGTTGTGAAGAACCCAAAGCCCACCAAGGGCTGCAGTGCTGCTGCTGCTGCTGCTGCTGCTGATGTTGATGATGATGATGCCAATGTATACTTTCATTAATGAACTTCATTGTCCATAATCAAGAAAATTTTCAAATAAATTCATGTAGACACAATATTAATATGTGGGACAAGCACCATCTTCATAGACCAAATGCCAACGTATCCCGTTTTCAAAAAAGTATGTTATATGCTGGCTCAGAATTTTCAACAGTTTGCCACATAGTCGAAAATCCTTAAGAATGAACAGGCAAGATTTAAAGTAGCATTAAGAAAACACTTAATTACACATTCCTTTACCCCATAAACAAATTTTCTATGTGTAAAGATGATCTATAATACTGTTTTATAACATGTTTTTTGGCATTTTACACTGTAACATTATGGACATTTATGACTTATTCCACAGCCTATTGTCTTTGTTACACACTTACAGATCCATGCAAGTGATGTGTGTGTGTTGGTATGTATGTATTTGTGTGTGTGTGTGTGTGTATGTATGTATGTATGTATGTATGTATGTGTGTGTGTGTGTGTGTGTGTGTGTGTGTGTGTGTATGTATGTATGTATGTATGTATGTATGTATGTATGTATATACTCGATGTGTCTGAAGTCTTAACATTCTTCCAGTCTTTCTCCTACATAACCTCCTAATTGCCAGATGTGTGATGGTACTTTCCAGCCTTCCTCTACACATTATCATTTGGCAAGACAATCTGATACATTTTCTCAGTCAGCTTGCATGAAATAAACTGCACTTCATGCAGTATCATAGTCGGCACTTCCCTTTTTAACCCCACAAAATGATGAATTGTGAAAACTGGATAAAACAAAATATGTTGGGAAGCTCATACCTATTTGTATACAACTAGCCACCAAGTTTGCAATCAGTGGATTTCATCAGTTAATTCACCAAACCATGACTGAAAGTTTATTTTATGTAGCAACCAATGTAGGAACAGGTATTGATCACTACAGTAGATGATACATGACAATATAGAAATGAATCTTATGGAATTAGGACAGCAAGTGGACTGGATTCATTGTGTTCAGGGTAGCACAGGGACAAGTAGTGCGTACTTGTGAACATGGTAACAAACATTCGTATTCCATAAAATGAGGGAGTTTCCTGAGTAACCCAGGAAATGTTAGTTTCACAAGATGGACTTTGCTTGAAGGAATTAGTGGGTTAATTACATAACAGGTAGCTTATAACACAGAGGGCTAAAACTTACCTCTATGTCCGGTGCATTAATTTGCCCGTGTATTAAATAGCGTTTCTAAAACACACTCACACACACAATTAAAACATATTTTTCGTGAAAACTGTACTCGGTTGTGAACACCAAAATGGTTACGATTTTGCCGCCACTAGTACTGATTTGATATTTCGGTTAGCATTCATAGATGGCAGACGTGAGACAATTTGATAAACAAAAGCTAACCTGAAAGCGCGAGGTAGCGTGGCGTAGCGTGAATGAGTTGGTGTGGTATGGGTTTTGTCCATGTACATTGCTTTGTGTGTTTGATGTTGGCATTATTTTCACTGTATAGTCATCATTTGTTTGCAGTTTTGTTTTAGGGCTTGCCGGACGTGTGTTTGCTGCTCGATAGATTTAGTAGTTGGTAGAAACGAACCTTAACCTAATTTTCAACCTGTTGTACCCTGACTAGTTTTCGTTAATGATAAATTGACGGATCATAAGTACGGTCGTGTTTCTCAGTAGTATATATTAATGTAAAAACAAGCAATTTGACTTATTATTGGTTCTAATATATATTTAAACTGCTGACAATATTTGGCCTGTAATTGCACCCAAAGTAAATGGAAGTGTTTTTTTTTTTGTACGGCTTGTTTCAGTTGTTATTGTTATGTGTCCCTTTTACTTTCCAGAGTTGAAGCATGGACCTTGGGATTTCAGAGAAGATTCTACGGTATGAAAGCTTTGTAAATGATGTACTGAAGGAAGATCTGAAAAAGGTTCACACACGGTACGAAGAACTGAGCAGTGAAATTGCTGAATATATACAGTTAAAGAATTTTATCCAAAGTATTTCAGATGTTGGTCCATCATCAGGTGCATTGAAAACAAAAATGGATCTAGGTTGCAGCTTTTACATCCAAGCAAATATTTCAGATATTTCAACTATTCTAGTTGCTGTTGGTTTGGGTCACTATGTTGAATTCACCATGGAAGAAGCACTTAGATTTGTTGACAAGAGACTGAATCTGTTAACACTACAAACTGAAAAACTTAAAAAGGACAGTGCAAAAACCAAGGCTATGATAAAACTTGTGCTTGGTGGGCTGCAAGAACTGCAGTCAATTAGGTCACCCACACTGAGTTATTGACAGACATTATATGAAAGTGTAGGTTTAAATTAATAATGGACAGTACTGATTGTTCTTGTTAATCATATAATTCAACATTTGATGTGGCTTCTATTTAAATGCATAAAGTTGTACATTTACCAACTTGAGCCCTTTACCAAATTTTTCCTACCTGTATGACAGATTCATTTTGACGTTTGTGGAATTCATCCTGTGGTGGTGTATAACATTAAAATTGACACACGTGCTGCCATAAACCACAACAAATTGTATTAGTTTTGCCAATATATGCTGCTTGTTTCAGTCATGCTGACCATTGTCAAGTATTTACGCACATGACTGATGGGCATTGTTCCAATGAGCAGAAGAAGGGAAAGATATCCAGTACCTCCAAACAGCAAAATTTTCTTTTACATTTCTTGGCAAAATTAAAAAAATGTGTCAAATATGTAGCACACACTCAGCATTTATGTGGAAAGATTTGTGTACATTCACTACAAGAACTTCTATATGAATAGCCATGGCATGAAGTGCTGTTTGTAGGCAGATGTATACTACCCATGCAGCATAACCCACATGTGTAACATTTCTGTGTAACACTTTTTTCAATTGAATGTATGCATTCTTTTCAACTCATCTTTTAAGTCCTCCAAAATTCATGTTACAGTCATCATCACATAATCATATAACCTTGTGCTCAGGTGTGTTTATTATCAGCACCAAATTACTCCTTAGTATTCCAAACAACTCTCCTGTTGCAGTTTAGTAATTATGGCATCCAACTATCATGACACTGTGATTGAAGGGGTAGTAGCCTAAGGTAATGAAAAGCCACATACTTGGCCACGTTAGCAGACATCCTCCAAGATTTCAGTACACCACCACCAAGATGTAATCCTTTAGACTGGGAGAAACTTGTGGTAACAGATTACATCAAAGACAAACTACACTCAGGGCAACCATTACAAGGAGATATGTAGTCTTAATGTATGGGTGTCCATGTGGAATTCACCCAAAAAATCACTTGAGAAACAACTGCAAGAAACTGGGACCCCGTATCCCTAGTGAGGAAGCGTATGAGAAGATAACTTGAGTTAACCGTCATATTATTGACTGGGTACAAAATGTACGCAGGCTTGGTGTTTTCTTCAAAACTTCTTGGTGGTTAGAGTAAGAGACCAATTTTCCTATTTCTTCTTTGAAGCCCCCCGACACAAAATCATCATTATGCACTGAGTATGTTGTGTTTTTAGTATGATATATTTTTTCAAACCTGACCAGACCATTTTTTTTACCCATGTTCTATTTGTCCAAGAACCAGCAACAGACAAACAGACTGCAAATGTTGCCAGTGCTCCAAATGGGCATGTAAGGACCACCCTAATGAGACAATTCAAATATGCAACAAATGCAAGGAATAATCATAATACATATTTCATTCAGATTTCTTTTCTAAACTATATTTTCTTGTTCTCAAAATTGTTAGGCATTTCATTCTATACAGTTGCATGAGAAATGAACAATTTAGTAAGATAAACTTTTTGTCTTTAGCCTATGAAAAAACTTTGAAAAAACATGTTGAAAGAATAACTTAAAAATATTGGTACAAAATATACCCAGTACAGTAAAACTTCGAAGTTAGATTGCTCATAATTCAAGGGTTAAAGGAATATCAATCTTGCTTGGTAAATGAACTGGTTGGTGTTGCCCTGCAGAATGATATGTATCCTGTAAACATTCCCTCCATGTGTTCCAAAGGATTGGTGCCTGTAAGTGGAACCTGAGTTTCTCAGATAACCAGGTGGTGAAGCTCCCTGGAAAAATCAGTAATATTGGTGGAGAAAGAATAACGTGCTCTGCTTCAAGCAAATCAAACAAAATCCACCCCATATTTATGACTTGGGCTGCAGTCTGTGCCTCAAACAAACTGTCTGCGCTGAACCCAAGTAATGCTGTGACACTTCTCTCACCATACCTGGTGGTTCAGCATCTTCATTTAAGAAAATATTTGTGCAAACACAGACAAACACAGTGGATGTGTGACAGTAGTAGTAATGAACAAAGACATGTTGTATGTGTGACAGTAGTGCATACATACAAAACAAATACAATGAAATTTATAACAAATAATTTGTCACATTCTGCGTTACATATTGGTTATAAAGAACAGCAAATAGAAGAGGAGGTAAATATGGAATTTCTTGGTTCACAAATTGATAACCACCTAAACTGGAAGAATCACATTGAATAAATGATTCCTAAGTTAAGTGGAGCATGTCATGCCATTAGGTTGATGGTCCATATAAAAGGTAAAGCAGTCCCATTACAGGCCTGGACAGGCCCTTAGGGTTCCAGGAGGTCGAGGCTCCCAGATTTCTAGACAATCGGCACTTGAAGGTGGTAAGGTTGTCAGCCCTACGCACCGGCCGCGTTTACCCCCCAGGAAATATTCCTGGTACTCATTTCTGTTAGAGGCTGAGTCGACCCCAGGGCCATAGTGCGACCGACAGGATTATGCCAATGAAAAAATCCAATGACACCATCGGGAATCGAACCCGCGACCTGCCGGTTTGTAGCGCAGTGCCTCAACCAACTGCGCCACCGCGGCCCCCGATGGTCCATATAGGTAACAGTAATCAATTTATTATGCACACGTTCATTCTATTGTAAAGTATGGAATAATTTTTTGGGGTAAGTCTTTCAACAGTGTGAAGACTGTCACTTTATGAAAGAAAATCATCAAAATTTTTGCTGGTACCTGACCCAAAACTTCATGCAGAAGTCTATTTAAACAGTTAGAGATTTTACCTGTTCCATGCCATGGTCAATAATCAAGAAAATTTTCAAACAAATTCATCAGTACACAGTATTAATATGAGGAATAACTATTGTCTTCACAGATCAATTGCCAACATATCTTATTTTCAGAAAAGTGCATTCTGTTCTGGCATCAGAATTTCCAATAGCTGGTCACATAGTCAAAAAGGCAAGGTTTAAAGTAACATTAAGAAAAGACTTGAATACACATTCCTTTCACTCTATAGATGAATTTTTTATGTGTAAATATAATTATAATACTTCTTAATAGTATGTTTTTTAGTATTTTATGCTGTAAAAATTGTGTATTTATGTCTTGTCCCACATCCTATTGTCTTTGTAACACACTTGCAGATCCATGGAAGGGATGTATGAGTGTGTATGTATGTATGTGTGTGTATGCACATATGGATGTATGTGTGTGTATGCATGCATGTGTGTATGTATATATGTATGTGTGTGTATGCACATAGGTATGTATATGTGTGTATGCATGCATGTGTGTATGTATATATGTATGTGTGTGTACGCACATAGGTATGTATATGTGTGTATGCATGCATGTATGTCAACATGTATGTGTGTATGTACGTATGTACATATGTGTATGTATGTGTGTATTCATGCAAGCATGCATGAGTGCATGTATATATGTACATATGTGTCTATGAATGTGTGTATATGTGTGTATGTACATATGTGTATGTATGTGTGTTAGTATGTATGTATGTGTGTATGCATATATGCATGTATGTATGTATGTATGCATGCATGTATGTATATATGTACATATCTATGTGTCTATGAATGTATGTATGTGTGTATGAATGAATGCCTGTATGCATGTATGTATGAATGTACTCAATGTGGCTAATGTCTTAGCATTCTTCCAATCTTTCTCCTACATGACCTAACTGCCAGATGTGTCATGGTACTTTCCAGCCTTCCTCTACACATTATCATTTGGCAAGACAATCTGATACATTTTCTCAGTCAGCTTGCATGAAATAAACTGCACTTCATGCAATATCAAAGTGGGCAGTTCCCTTTTTAACCCCACAAAATGATGAATTATGAAAACTGGACAAAACAAAATATGTTGGGAAGCTCATAAGAGATGTCAAGACCTATTTGTATACAACTTGCCACCAAGTTTGCAATTAGTGGATTTCACCAGTTAATTTACCAAACCATGATTGAAAGTTTATTTTATGTAGCAACCAATGTAGGGACAGGTATTAATTACTATAGTAGATGATATATGACACTATGGAAATGAATTTATGGAAGTAGGACGGCAAGTGGACTGGATTCGTTGTGTTCGGGGTAGCACAGGGACAAGTAGTGGGTACTTGTAAACACGGTAACAAACCTTCGTCTTCCATAAAATGAGGGAGTTTCCTGAGTAACCGAGGAAATATTAGTTTCACAAGATGGACTTTGCTCCCAACAAATTAGTACATTACTTATGTAACAGGTAGATTATAACACAGAGGGCTGAAACTTACCTCTAACAATGTCCAGTGTATTAATTTGTCGTGTATGAAATTACGTTTCTAAGACACACACCTACAATTAAAACTTCTTTTCCGCGAAAACTGTATTCCGTTGTGAACACCAAAATGGTTACGATTTTGCCGCCACTAGTACTGATTTGGTGTTTCGGTTAGTACCCATAGATGGCACGCGTGTGACAATTTGATAAACAAAGAGTAACCGTAAAGCGTGTGACAGCGTGGAGTAGAGAGAATGACATGATTTCGTATGGGTTTTCTTCACGTATATTGCTTTGTGTGACTTGATGTTGGCATTATTTTTATTCTATATCCGTCCCTTGTTTGCAGTTTTATTTTAGGGCTTGTCGGACTTATATTTGCTGCCAGATAGATTTGGTAGTTGGTAGAAACGAACCTTAACCTTACTTTCAAGCTATTGTCCCCTGACTAGTTTTCGTTAATAATTAATTGACATGGCAGAAGTACAGTGGTGTTTCTCAGTAGTGTGTACTAGTGTAAAAATAAGCAATTTGACATATTCTTGGTTCTGATATATACTTAAACTACTGACAATATTTGGCCTTTAATCGCACCCAACGTAAATGTTTAAATTTTTTTTTTGTTCTGCTTGTTTTGGTTTGTATTGTTGTATCCCTTTTACTTTCCAAAGTTGAAGCATGGACCTTGGGATTTCAGAGAAGATTCTACGGTATGAAAGCTTTGTAAATGACGTACTGAAGGAAGATCTGAAGAAGGTTCATACACGGTACGAGGAACTGAACAGTGAAATTGTCGAATATATACGTTAAAGAATTTTGTCCAAAGTATTTCAGATGTTGGTCCGTCATGTGATATGTTGAAAACCAAAATGGATCTAGGTTGCAGCTTTTGCATCCAAGCAAATATTTCAGATTCTTCAACTATTCAAGTGGCTGTTGGTTCAGGTCACTATGTTGAATTCGCCTTGGAAGAAGCACTTAGATTTGTTAACAAGAGAGTGAATCTGTTAACCCTACAAATTGAAAAACTTAAAAAGGACAGTGCAAAAACCAAAGCTATGATAAAAATTGTGCTTGGTGGGCTGCAAGAACAGCAGTCAGCTAGGTCATGCGCGTTGAGGTAATGACGGGCATTATATGAAAGTGTAGGTGTAAATTAATAATGGACAGAACTGAATGTTCCTATTAATCATATAATTCAACGTTTGATGTGGCTTCTATTTAAATACACAAAGTTGTATACTTACCAACTTGAGCCCTTTACCATATTTTTCCTACCTGTATGACAGATTCATTTTGACGTTTGTGGAATTCGTCCTGTGGTGGTATATAATATTAAAATTGACACAGATGCTGCCATCAACCACAACAAATTTTATCAGTTTCATCAATATATGCTGCATATTTTGGTTGTGCTGACCATCCTCAAGCATTTACACACATGATTTTAAAACTCAAAATAAAACACTTATACATAGTTTCCATTTGTGAGATCTCACAAATGTAAAATGCAAGCGTAACATTCCTTTTGTTTTAACCGGCTCCTGAAAAATAATTTTACAGGAAAATGTGCTGGACATAAAATGTGTTTCATTCTTCTCGACAACTTGTTCTAAAAACTTTTTTTTCTCTAGTAAATATTTAGCAAGTTAGCTGGAAATGAAAGCAGGAATGCATTTTGGTCTTCACTTAAAGTGTGATTTGTTTCTGTCCAGTTATCTCCAAATAATGAATTGACATGTCAGTTTTCATATAATTCCTAAATGTCAAGTTTTATGAAAATCCATTCAGCAGCTCCTAGGTTGTCAAAGTTAATAAAGCTGTTAGTATGGGTATTTGAACTTAATCAATAAAGTTATTTATTGTAACTACGAGTCCTACATTGTGCTGTACAGTTTGTTTTACAATAAACATTCAAAATAGGCATTTTCGTCTTGGGTAGGCATTTAAAATTCTTTTCCTATTGATTGTACAACCCTATGAACAACTGCAGGGTTATCCATGCGGTTCACAACACCCAAAATTCAAAGAACTAGAGTCAAACGCCAGCATCTCCCTTTGTTTGTTTGTTTGTTTGTTTGTTTGTTTGTTTGTTTGTTTGTTTGTTCATAGCAGTTTTTAGCAGTAAATCAAAGTGCTATATAGTAAGGAATTTATTATCAGAAACTTGCATGGGCACAATTTAAAGGTGGTTCTATGTCGGGGTTTGACAGTACTTGATCTTTTGTGTAATTCGTGTTCATACACAGTGTCTTTCATGTGACACTGTGTAGAACACAGTGCACAGGTATCTGAAATCCACACTTTTGTGCACATACTTGAGTAGGCTTAAGGATGTGCTCTTACATAGTGCTTGCATTGGGTAAATCATTTCTGAAATTGAGATGCCCATAGATGTGTTACTGTTCAGTAGCAGTCACATATTGTTATGACGTTTGGGACTGCACATGACCTCAGTCAGAAGCATTGACATCAAGTCGCGTGTATAAACAAGATACATCTGCAATAACTGGATGGACATGTACACCACCAATCTGAAGGTGTAATTATAGTTGCCAGCTTCACAAAATCCTGTCTCAAATTCCCGTTGCACAACATGTTACTGGAATTTAGTTAGTCATGCTAGTCATAAACCAACTAAATGCCCAATACACTGTTTACTTAATTTCACACTTTACTCCAACATGTTTCAACATTTGTGATGTCATCCTCAGGGAGTACACCAAGTTTAAAAACATCTGCTACTAGGCTTCTTGTTTGATCGTGGTTCTGTCTTCATTAAAACTTGGTTTAACCATACAACTGTTTAATATGAGCCTCATGAAGACAGCACCATGATTAAATGTTCAGCCTACTAGCAGATGTTTTTAAACTTGGTGTACTCCCTGAGGATGACGTTGTGATTGGTGAAACATGTCTGAGTAAAGTGTGAAATTAAGTGAACAGTGTATTGTGCATGTAGTTGTTTTATGATACAGTGACTAGCATCATGACAATGCATGGCATAAATGTTAAAATAATTAGGTATTCATATTCTGGTCATCTGGATTCTAAACCGTGTAGTGTTGTACTTTGATACCAAGACTACGTGATGTAAACCCAGAAGAGCACAGTATAAAAATAACCTTTCAAATTGCCCATCCTCTTGTGCAGGTATGATACTGTTTCTAATGTGCTTGTCTGAAAGTAGAAATTAGAATGGTGTGAAAATAACCTGCCGTGAAAATGTAAAGTCTTATATATTGTGAGAAATAGTGTTGTATTGAACAAAGCTGTCATTTGCTAAGATTGTATGGCACTGGTGGTAGATGAATGAAATATGAGTATGGAGCATTGGTGGAGTAATACGGAGGGAGGAAAACCAAAGTGTCTGTAAATAAAATCTACGTCATTTCTATATTGTCCATTAAAAGTCACTTGTGAACTTACCTGTTACTGAATCTGGGTCAAGGCAGTGAGAAGCTAACAACTGCCTGAGGCATGGCATGGCCATCTTATACAGTGGCCTTTTTTTGACATATCCATGACCAGGCCCAAGAAGAAGCAGCAAAAGGTAAAGCTGCAGTTTCCTGGAATGTAATGCCATATATTTGTTTCATTGTTTGTACAAAAATACTAACAATTAGCTACAAGAAGCATTTAAAATTAAACACTTCCATAAAAATCTGTCAAAATTTGCCTGCAAGTACAAAGAGAATGGGTCTTTATTTTTACTCATTTATAAATTGGTTACAAGAGGGTTGCATTGAATTTGTTATGAAGTTGGCGTGTATAGTAATCTGTAAACTGTGTGAGCATGAGATGATTTGAAGCATTATTTATTTCCCTGCCAACAGGCTTAAATTTGGAAACTGTCAGGCATTATCTGCCTTGGTTAATGTTACTGGATTAATATGTTTAATCCTAACAGGAAAATTGAGCCCTCTTAACCTCTAAATGATCAGTGGTATTTAAATGTTAACACATTTTATAAAAAATGTGAGAATTATTGCAATAGGAAAAGATGAAATTTTGAAACAAATGGCATGTGGAAGATAAAACAGACTCTACAGACTGTCTTAAATTTCCTTGTTGCCTAAATATGTAGCTAGGGGTGTTTTTTTACATGTGTTCACATATGTGTGTTAAGTCATTTAAATGTTAAAATTGACTTCATGTCACAAGTCTAATCCTAATTAAGTGACTCCTGGAAAATGCTTTAAAACAGAACATGATTGATTCTGCATCTAAAATCCATAATTCTGTACTCTTAATGTGAATGTAAAACCAAAAAATCATGGGATAAAATCAGATCACTCCTCACAGGGAAGTAGTTAGAGAAAACACTCAACTTGCAAGGTGCCTTATATCCAGAGATTCTGCTGTACACATCAAGCATTGTTTGAGGGAACGCCCTCTGCACATTCAGCGCATATTATAAGAAGCTGCTGCAAGGAGCTGATGGATGCTGTGGTGCCCAAACCTTTATCTTGCTGACATCTGGGGACTGTCCAGTTTTTGTCCACTCCTTTCATCAAAGTACACTATTTCCTTCCACCTTCTGTAACATGTATTATTGAATGTATATATGTATTTGACCACTTAACAATGTCTGGGCATTCAACTACAAGCTTCTCCATTGCCTCCATCTAAAACCCATTTTGTGTAAAATTGCAACAGATCCTCTTTCCTCTCAAATCCAAATTGCCAGTTGCCAATTGCCATTGTGGGTAGTCAGCAATACATACTGCGTCAGGTAAACAAAATTTATTGGTACTAAATCATATTGATGTGCAATGGACAAAGGAGTATATGGAGATATGCAGAGGCTTTCAATATGACAGCAGACATTCTGTCTGTAATTTAGAGTAGTGACTCATTGTTGATTGTTGGAAGAGATTGTGATGCTTAAGTGCAGCTGGTGTTGGTGCTAATAGCTGAAGGACCTGGTTAAAAGTATTCTTAATGCTACACAGCACAAATGTATCAGTTCTTCCCTAGTTCTCACTCTCAATCGTAATCCAAAGGCACTGCCACTGCCAGCTGGTCACGCAGACAGTGCATAACTACATAGCTATGACACCATTTATTAGTTTCACCTTGTAGTATCTTAAGAGGTGATTCTGAAGAAACAGAGCTCAGTAACTCAACACCTTTGTAGAACAGCCAATAATTTTTCTTTTAACCATATTAACATCCTTTCATTCAGCATGACAGGGGCAAATTTGCAATAGGAACCATGGATCTTCTTGCCACGTGGATTCCTCTTTTTCCAATGGAAAATAGTCGTTGACCAAAATCCAGCTGGAATTTCCCTTGGTAAAATGTTACAATATAAAAATTGATTCGCATGAGTGACAAGGAAAATGAAACAGACAAACAGGCTTTGGGAAAACTTATAGGCTCTTTTGATATTGGTTTTGAAGTATTACTACTTAAAAAGGACTGAGAACATGTTGCAACATCTCACTTGGTGTGTTCTTCTTTATGGATGATGATACGAATTTGATTTTGATCATCTACCTGGCATTTGATTTAAATGTTCTTGTTCACTTCTCTCTGTACAAAATCATTGTTTTTTTAAATTACAAATCTACCTAATATGTGTCCAACTCTATAGGGAATGTTGAACAAGTTAACAACCAAGTTTATGTTACACTCATGTTTGTTGCTTCAACATACACAACAAACAGAACTGTGAATAATGGACAAGCCTTTTCTTTTTTTCTTCACATAATCGCCATAGTCCTAGAGGAATTTTTCCCTGCAACATAAAACCTGGTGAGTTTTTGGGTTTTTGCAGAAGTGCAGAGGAGGTAGCCATTGTGGGGTATGATGCTGCACTACTGGCCATCTCAGCCCTTGAAGATGGGACCACTACATTATCTCAAAATGTCAGAAACCAAATATCCAGTAATGCAGCAACATGTTCCAGAAGAACAAATATGCTGTAGACAAGTTTGTTTATTCAACTCCATCGTTATGTCAGAAGGCCACCCAAACAACAAACTGAAAAATTAAAACACCCTGTGCATCCCAAAACAACTTTCCTGCAGACTGTTGGAAATGCCTTGACTAGCCACCATGTAGTCTGGGCCTTGTGATTAGCAGTTTTGATGTGCATGTTTCATTGAAAATGTTCTTTAAAGGACAACACTTCTGACATGATGAGGTGAAAGGTGACATGTGTCAGTGACTGTAAACAATGAGCCCTTACTTCTTATCCATTGGAACATAATGTTAAAGTTACTATAGGGACATGTCTCAACTGGTCTAGAGGAAGAGAGATCTCCTATTCCTTTTTTTATTCATCTATATTGGTAACAAAGACGATGCAATATGCTTCACTAACAATAACTGCTCTGGATTTCTTGACAGTTGGGCAGATGGAGGTGGAGTGGGATACGACACTAAGCAGAAAGAAGGAAGCCTTGAGCATTGTCTCTGTATCTCCATGATGCAGAGCCTTCTTTCTGTGGCCTCACTGCAGCAGTGAATTGTAGCAATTTAAATTTGTTTTTCTTAAATACTGATACATATTAAAAATAGAAATATGAATCAGAACTATGTTGTGGACAAATCTGACAAATTAAGCCATAATTTTTGGTACACACCGTAACAGCAGACATGCACCCAGAATTTTTCACTCAGGCAGTGCAGACCATGAAAGTACATACAATTTATGTTTGATTTTAAAAACTGTGTTATGAAATGCGTGTTATAAATATGACTGTAATATAACACTGCCAACAACTGTATTTATATACATATAAATATAACTACATATTCCGCAACTAACTTACCTGATTTAAACCACAATCTTCTTGGTTTTTTTAAGTTTATCTAAAGCTTTCTAAGTTTTTTATTTTATTTTTAAAAATTCCACTGTACTATTCATTAGCTAATTTCAGTGGATGACTTCAGTTGAAGGGTAAATCATGTAAAACCACTGACATTGTGTCAGCAAAATGTGTTCCTTTTTCACTTTGATTGGGGGAGAGGGGGCTGGAGGGCTGCAGCCCCCTCCCTCATTGGATGCGTGCCTGTAAACCTAAATATAAGCAGCTTTTTAGCTCCTCTCTGAAAGAAAGCCACAAAAATAAGTAGGGGCCACCTTATAAACAAGGTTTGGGCATTACAGAGTTACACATTAGACACATCATTTCCTAGTGAACGGTGACTAGTAACACACTTCATAATTCTCTTCTTTCTCATTCAGTATTCCAGTGAGAGTTTTAGTATTACTTGCTGTGTGGTACACACCTTTACTTAATTCACAGTCTAGTCTGTGTTTCTTCATTTTCTGAGCTTGTAAAAGCTCAGAAAAACCAGCATGCCAGTGGGAAAGAGAGAGTCACTTCACATGCAGACCTGTCTTATATTCAGGATTATACATTTTTAGACTTATTATCCCAGACTTTCTTGTGTCAAGCCTATGGTCTCCAGGTACTGAAGCTCATCAACATTTGAATGAAATTTGTTTCTATGAAAAATAAACACATCCTATTGTGTAGAATTTATTTCAGTTTCTACTGACATGACCAGACATCTATAGGTATTGAATTTTTATGAATATGTACAAGAGGACTTGGAGCATTTCACCCAATAGCTGCTATAGCTGATGTCTGCACAAAATATAAGCTGTGGCTTCATGTGAGTGCTGCATGGGATGGAGGAATTTTCTTCTCACAGGCACAGAAGCAGAAGCTTGTTGGACATGGCAGGTGATGAATATGCTAAAGCAGAAAATAAATTAATACTACCATTTTATCTGACTGGCCCTAATAAAAGTAAGTTCAGGAATGAAAATGTGATATCATAAGAAACAGTCAAGTCACCTAGACTGAATGAAACAATGCTGTGGCTTACTAGTGACAGTAACAAAACAGTGTCCTCTGATAAATCATCTTTGTATTGCAGAGCTGGTACCATTGTCTTCACAAACTACTGGCCGTACCTCAGCAGTACTTGATACTGCTAGAGCTACATTCAGCCTTATCGCAGCCTGCATGGCCTGCAGTGTCTCTTACCTCTTCAGAGGGATAAAATTTATGATGTTTTCTTTGAATCTGCAGACAAATAGGGCCTACCTGCAATGTGGATGTAGAGCACATGTTCAGATTTAAGTTTATGTTGAACGACAAGGTGTACCGTGTTACATGTACGTAACAGCTATTTTGCTGCCATAATTTTATGCCTGTAAGTTAATACAAGGGATAGCTCAGTGTAGTGACTAGGCTGTGGGTTGGACGACAAAGAAGTCTAGGTTCAATTCCCAGCAGGGGCAGAAAAAAATATATTCGCTCAGCTATGGTTATCCAAAGTGTAGGAAAGCCATACCTGCACTTTGTCCAAGGAAGGATAGCCCTTGCTGACTTCACACCAGAATTCCAAATAGGACTTTTCTTTGAAAATGGTGTAAAACCGCCGTTCTGTCATTTCCATGCATTCCAGTTAAGTTTGGAGGGATTTATAATTCTGTATATTTCTTATTCCAGCTCTGCAAAGCTGTCTGCCAATGGTGACCTTCTTCAGAGGCGTCATTGAAGAGTCAAGAAGAATAATCAGATGTTATAGGATTCTCAGTCCTTTGGTCTCTCACACATTGTTTGACATCTTCCAGCATGTTACAGTATTCAGTCGGCAGTTGCGATTAAACGGCAGAAGACAGTCTGTGTTTATATTCGAAAAATGAAATATTTTGGTATAAAGGCCATCCCATGCAAATGCCTATGCAAGCCCAGAGGGGAGGCGGAGGTATGGCTCCAACCCACTTGCAAACCGAAACTAGAAGGAGGTGAGCGGTCAGAACCAGGCTCTGGCCGCTTTACGGCAAGAAACACTCAGTATCCATCGTACAGAAGAGTGCAAAGGCCTCGAGACCGGTCTGGATGGCAAGAAAAATTTTGCCTCCGTCGGGCCTAGGTCCCCGTACCTTCCAGAACGTACCAAGTCGCTATACCGACTACGCTATAGCGGTCGGATAGTATTTTGGTACACACTTTATAAACGTTTTTATTTACATTTAAAGGTACTTAAAACACTTTCAACAACGCATTTGATGTTTCTAAATTGAAGTGCTGAAAAAATAAAAATTCCTCAATTTTTTCGCTTACCACTTTTTGAAAAGTACTGGTCTAGTCAATGGAGCTATTCCGGCTTCATTGGAAAAATAGGAAACAAAAGAATAACTTATTAAAGAAAAGACACAAAAGAAATAGAATGTATACTACTATTGACGGATTAAATGCCTAATAAATATGAGTATCCACGCATAATCCAATTTCTGCATGGAGCAGTACCGAAATATCAGATTCTCCCGACAGGACATCTAGCTTGTTACCTTGGTAGCAACGTTTGTTTACGGTAACATGGCTCCATTCTGAATGCGGCGAGTGCTTGTCCAATACCCTAGCTACCTTACATGTTATGCACCGGCACTTAGCCTTTCACTATTGCAGAGCAACGTTTCTTTCGGACAGTGTTGATCTGGAAGCATCATCAGAGCGAGCACCGTCGTTTGATCGATAAGAAGGTACGAGTATTTCATTCTTCAAAACATTTCACTGCATAAGTTTGGGTAGCGCTAAACTTGCCTGCGGAAAGTGTCTGTTTCTAGCACAGGATGGGCTAACAAATACAGTGATTACATCATGGCTTTTCAAATATTTGTTTTGGTCGCTACTGCTATTAGGCATATGAGCCTTTACAACAATTGAGGCTTTCATACCAACAAATAACTGAAACCTGATCTTCTAGAGGGGATAAGCATTTAGGGGCAGAGCACGGTCTCTTACGGACTTTTACGGCATTGCAATATCCGAAAATAATTAGACTGACCATGCGAGCAGATGTAATAACTTTGTGCATAAATTAATTTGGGCGGAAGTGTTTAGAGTTTACTAGCATCGGCAACAGGTTTAAACATTCCTTAACAACAAAAAATACTCGTTTATTTTTTTGCGGCGTTTAATTACACTTCAAGCAACGGCCTTATCTTGGTTGATATCTTGTAAAGAGTGCAGTGCAAAAAATGACCTGCTACTTGAGCTTGCGTGTGAGTTTATGCTTCCGTTTTATTTAATTTCAGTGTGTGTGTGTGTATGTATGTATGTGCAATGGGTGTCGCTTCAAATGTTTTTTGCTTGAGGAATAACCTTTTGTATACAACTGAAAACATCGGATTTAAAATGTGTTCTAACAGGCGCGGACGCATTACTGGGCAAGGGCTGTAGCGAAGGGCAGAGGGGAAGCTTGTGAAGGGTTGTAACGCTATTGTCATGTAAGCTGTAGTGTACTCTAAAATGAGAATCGTAAGTAGTTTATCACAGAGAGTAATCTGATAGATGGGTACAAATTTTCGGAGGAAAATAATACCTCACATTCTATCCTTAAACTGGAGGCAGTATGTTCGTCATAGATGTTCGTCACCACCTACGAGATTACACTTTGCCACAACAGAATCAAAAACCAAATTCTACTGTAGGATCTCCATAGAGAGCACGGTCGTCTCATAGAATATCCTTATACACTCATACGTTTTGAAGTCTCATTCAACGACACTGTCTCTTGTCAAAATTCTATAGCGTCAGTGATATAGGAATAAATGAGTATGAAGCACTGGTAGAATAATATTGACAGAAATAAACCAACGTACTCGGAGAAAAGCCTGTGCGAGTGCCCTTTTTTCCACGAAAAAATGCTACATAGTGGCCTGGATTCGAACCCGAGCCTTCACAATGGGAACACCGCGACAAACAGCTTGAGCCACGGAGCGACCTAGTACTTTCCTGTTCAAAATCACGCGCCATCTCATCCTCTCTGCTAAATTTTTTTTGTTTAAATTACGTAAGAATAAAAACAAATAAAAGTTTCAAGCCTTCTGGTTCATTGGTAAACAGCTGCGTGAAAATATGTACAGGTAAGTACAAAGGCATTATTTTATCTGACAAGGATATTTACCACTTCCTGTCGACTCCTTTATTGTATTAACATGGGCCATTCATCCGACCGCCCACACGCGCGACGGAGTAGCAGCGGGAAGTGACAAATGATAGCTGTCAGATAAAATAATGACCCTGTATATACCAGCCGACACGGCATAATATTCCAGAAGACTTGAATATTCAGAAACTGCGCTGTGAGACCTTCACATCACGCATAAATCGAACAGTCGATCAGACACCAGGTACGGTAACTACAGTGCAAACTACGGTAACTACGGTAACGGTACGGTAACTACAGTGCAAACAGAAGGTTTAGTCCCCGCA
This sequence comes from Coptotermes formosanus, assembly GCA_013340265.1. Classification (NCBI taxonomy): domain Eukaryota; kingdom Metazoa; phylum Arthropoda; class Insecta; order Blattodea; family Rhinotermitidae; genus Coptotermes; species Coptotermes formosanus. The sequence goes on from BLKM01000655.1 coordinate 537,289, forward strand.
CCCTTTCCTGATCATAAGCAATGTGACAGGATTTGACAAATACGAACGCTTATTTCTAGTGCTGCTTTACTGTTCCCCTTTTCTCTGCCGCTAATAACCGTAGGCATTAGTCAAAGCATCAACATATGGCACGACTGTCATGCATCGCACATCATTACCCTAAGAATGGCACAGCGGGCACATGGCTCCACACACAACGACAAATTGTAGTAATTACGAAAAAACAGCAGTGCATGTGGCATTATTTTGGTGAGTACCGCCAACTATTGTGTATACTAATTTACAAGGTTTATATGTTCTAATTCTGAAATTTAATTTATTATTATTATTATTATTATTATTATTATTATTATTATTATTATTATTATGGCACCCTAATTGGTCCTTGTCTATCGTGACTAAAATATTGTTTGGAATGCTGTATTTTACTCAAACAACTGACAAAGTGCAGTTGGATTTCCATAGCAGTAACACAGGTTCCATTTCTGCACATTACAAACTGACTTTCCTTCCTCGGCTGCCCAGCCCTTAGACCAGTCGCTACACCGACTAACATATTCCCACTAGAAACTAAGCAGTACGAAAATTAATAATTCTTTTCTGCCATTTGTCTGTCTCCAGATCAAATGTCAGCAAAGTCACCAAACGGAATGCCTCCAGGGAATAGGTTCAGTTACAACGTGGTGAAATCTGATGGCAGACTGTGAGTATAGTATATGTTTTCTACTTACAAGTTTGCAAGTTTCAATCAGGTCCTGGCGAAATGTAAATATCCCATCAGGAGTGTATTTTGTTGTTTTCCAAGTTTAACAGAACACCAGGAGGTATCCTTCTGGGGTTCGAAACCAAGGTTTTGGAGAACCCTATTGCCTCCATATGTGGGGCTGAAGTGACTGAGTCCAAGCAGAAGTCGAAATGACTTAGGGAATAATGCATGTGGGTTATATTTTATGATTGCATGGAAATGGGGCCGATAGTAACAACGGCCAGAGAGAGGGAGATAGAACACATTTTGCTTCTGTAAACAGAAACAGCGGAAATGGAAATGAGGAAACCAGGATACAATTATTTCAAGTCTGAAGATGGCGGCAACAGAATTCTCCGAAACACCAGCCTGAACTTGAAAACCTTCACAGTGTCAAACCCCAGAAGGCGCCCCTCTGTGTGACACAAAGTGTAATATTAAACGTGTTCCAAGTGTAAGTGCCAATCATGCGTTCTTAACTTCGGCTTTACGTGGAGGTAAGTGGTCGTTTGTCCACGGGAAAGAGTACCGGCACCCAGTGGATAAGAGCATGGATGGGACCCTGCTGGGAGTGAAAGCTGACTTCCTGCCGGAAGTAGAAAATCGCTCAGCCGCCAGCTCTTAGCCTGGTAACTACTATGCTGATCGAGCTGTACCTTTCCGTGTTTAAATTTTATCATACTTTTAGTAAAGCCACTCTAACTGGAGGTTCACAGCACAGCCATAATCGAGTCAAAATTATCGACTAACTCTATGAGGTTCATTGTGGTTTTCTTCCAGCTCTCCACACTAAATCCAATACATTATTTTCGAAAAGGTTCTACGCACCATTCTTGAGCATTTTCAAATTTATGATGCGTTAAATGCTCTAAATAATGCAGCACAAATGACACATTCCCTACAGCCAGTCGTCAGTGAATGCAGTTGGTTTCTCCCAGGACTTAAGAGCTGTTACGACCACAGAGTTTGTAGCGAAAGTGGGAGGTAGAAAGTAAGTGTAACATGCGATCATTTGAACTGAGAACTTTTTACTGTAAAGCCTGAAGATGGAGGCAGAAGGTTTCTCTTAAATTTTGATGCAGATCTACCAGACTACCTGGCATTATATTCCAGGCGTCGTAGTGTTCATATGCAAAGCCGTGTGAAACTCAGATCTCGTCATGAAACTTTTAATGTAACGATGAAATTCACACACACACACACACACACACACACACACACACACACACACACACCAATTAGACTCTCACACTGTAGAAAGATTTTGATCTGGGACAGTGAGTTTGAATTTCAATTGAGTCGTATTCACGTACAACTTCTGTCTGTGTATAAAGGATATTGTCACTATTGTCCTATGTAGAAATGTAGGTATATACATATTCGTACATATACGCACTTACACGTGATATATTCAGTATTTCCCCGCGTAGGTGTGAATTCCGAAAAGCTTATCTCCCATGCAAGGAATGTTGCTGTGTGTTCAAGATGAAGTGGGCCCTACTTCAACACGGATTGCCATATCAATGGAATGTCGAATTTTTGACCCATTCTTCTAATCTAAAATATCTTCACCATTTTTCAGTGTAAGTAGCCTAACCTGATATAGAGCATGATACCTTTAGTTTCGATTTTAAACCACACAACTTAATCACAAGAAAAACCGGACAACGCACCTTTGAACTTCCACCTTGAAATTTAGGATCATTTTTTCTTAAACCTTTCCAGTTTATCTACTTGACATTTTAAAGGTATCAGCTACGTCAGTAAAATCCACTCTATTTAAGTAAACACAGACATTTCAGATAGTATAAGGCTGGATAAAAAATTCATCTGTCTGTAGGGGTGTATATGTATACATATTACTTCTTCACATATTTCATACTTTCATATATGTTTCGTACACCCTTATATGTCACAGTTGAAACTGGGCAGGATTGACAGAATATTAAATATTACAGAACACGAACAGACTACGGGCTAGAAACCAACGCGCTGTGGTTCCATTCCCGGCAGACAAAGAGATTCTTCTCCCCTCCACGACGGCAAGTCCGAATTTGTGGGGTCTACATAACCCCTTAGTCAGTGGGTACCAGGTGTAAGGCGGCAGGGACGTAAAGCTGACCAGTGAGCTCAATCTAGCGCCCGGGTTAATAATAGGTGGAGCTCTTCTCCAAGCTCCGTATGCTGTATGACCTGAACAGGTTAACAAATTTAGACATGGATTCACCTGTTCTACAGACTAACTTAAAATAAACTCAATATCAAGCTAATAAGTAAAACATAGCCTTATTTTTGTAAACCCTGACACACAGGCCTAACCCGCTTTTTTTTTTCTTTCAGGAAAGAAGTAATTTATCTGGAGAAACAAACAAGAAGGCAGTGGGAAAAGAGGTGGGGATTTTCAAGAAATCTAATGAAGGTATTATACACAAATTTTATTAAACCAAGCACGCAGACTGACAACTCACAAGACTGAATCTTTTGTCAGCAACATGTTTCGGCTATAACTTCAAGTTTTGTTACAGTCTGCGCGCAATTTTAAATATATTTTAAATTATATTAACTTACTTCAAAAAAGACGAAGCGCTCAGGTGCATTTAATCGAAACCCCATACCTTTCAACGAAGACTGACCTTTGCTGACGTCACTTACGTTTTAGATGTACCACGATAGTGTCAAAGCGGAAGGTATCGACCTGAGAAAAGAGCAACTCCATCCGATGCTAGATTCTGGAAAGGACTTGAAGGTGTCACCGTCGCCATCTGTTCCTATTACGAGCTCAGGTTAGCAGTCATCTAATGAAGTGAGATAGTGAATACCTGATTAGCCTGGAACGCTCTATAAAAATGCCAGAGAAATTTAAACATTATCATATAGATAAAAATTGTGACATTACTTTACTTTATGAAAGAGAATATTCTAGACTTCAGATTTAACTATGCTTTGTGTTTGTGTGTGTGTTTTTTGTGTGATCCACCATTTCAGTGTTTTAAAACCAATTAAAGTGACACAAGGAGAGTTCTGAAATTATGTAGACATGCAGACACACGGATGGATGGACAGGCGGATAGATATGACGAGGTTAATAATAGCTTAAAAACGTTACGGTGGCTTGTTCTGTTTCCATAATTAGTGTTGGCATCGACATTGCCTTTTGGCTCAACTATGAGGCTGTTCATAGCCCGAAAAGTTGTGAGTGCATTGACTGGAGTTTTGTGTCGTCATTGTCACCATCATCATATAGTGATCAGGGTCGACATCGGTGATGATGATGATGGCGACGACGACAGCACCTCTTGGAAAGGTTTTTTTAACTCAGTCATGAGACGAGTTATCGTTGGAGAAGGTTTTCCTTCAGTAATATTAAGCTTTTACTACTACTACCACCACTACCACTACTACCACTACTACTACCACTACTACTACCACCACCACTACTACTACCACTACTACTACTACCACCACCACCACCACTACTACTATTACTACTACTACTACTACTACTACAAAAGTCGTCTGTTTGGTTATCATTATCACCATCATAATCATCGTCGTCACTCTTATCCACTCACGATATTTCACCCTTAACCTTTTAAAGCCTAGCTGCAGCTTTACATACCACAATATTTAACATTCGAAAATTCTACGTGGTGCCCATATTGCATTATGTGTTTTGCGTGGATCTCAGAACAAACAGCAACTTTTGCCTTACACAATATTAAGAGATTAGTTTTTTATAACCGATGTGGAGAGTGTTTACAGCGCGGTACGCACTGAGTCCTTATACAAAACAGACACATTTCTTCTCTAAAGGGTTAATATGGGCCATTTTTTCTCAGCATTCACATCTTCCGCGTGTCTTCCAAGGCTTCAAGGTTTGATGGTAAACATAACCACCACGTGCTTTGACCTTCAGAAACTATGTATTTTGCCACCGACTTTATTTCTGGTTTCGTATGATTCTTGGAAAAAAAGCAATTGTTTCCTCAGTCATCCATAACAAGTTTATTTCGGTGGAAATGAGTGTTTGTTGCGAGACAGTAACTACATTTCTAACCCACTACCAGAAAGTGTAAAGCAGAAGTGGAGAAACCGGTTCCTTCGATACACTGACTGTTTATCTCTCTACAAAAATACAGAATGTGGCGTCCAAGGTGAACCTAAACTTCACGTTAACCTACGTGAGAATCTCAAATCTCATAATGCTTGCTTTCTTTCGGTTAAGCTTCATTTTGTCTCTGCTGTCAATAATATGAACCTAAGCAGTGGAGGAAGCATTATTATAACTAACTCCAAGGAGCCGAGTCCTTCTTCAGAAGCTAACAGATCCTCAGATAATCAAGAAATTTCCAGAATTTTATGAAACACGGAGGTTTATTACCGCACTCACAAGAGCACACCACTTTTTACTATCCTGAGCCAGATAAATCCAGTCTATGCTTCCATCCCACGACTTTAAGATCCAGTTTAATATTATCCTCACATATACGCCTAGGACTTCCATGTGGTCTCTTTCCCTCAGGGTTCCCCACCGGTACTCTGTATGCACCTAGTCTCTTCCCCCATACCTGTTACATAACCCACCTACCCCCTTCTTTTGATTTGATAACCCGAATATTATCTGGCGAGTAGTATAGGTCATAACGTTCATTGTCTCTTACTTCGTTCATCTTAGGCCCAAATATCTTCCTCAGTACCCTCCTCCCGCATGCCTTCATCCTATGTTTCTTAATATTAAAGACCCAGTCTCACACCCACATAAAACAATAGGCAATATTAACAGAACTATATACAGGAACATTATTATATAAATATAAATGAACCAAAGTGACTGTCACTTATGTTCTTCCTTTCTCTGCAGGTTTCATTGGATGGCGCTCGTCGGTAAACGCGTGTTTACTGGAGAGGCTGGGACAGTTCTACGTCTCTCCCAGACTGACCATAGAACCGCCAGACTCTCCAGACTTCAAGCAAATACATATATTCATAGGTTAACATGGTGTTTCGTTAAAATCGTATTGGAAATCTAAGAACCAGTGGTTACTATAGGCGTATGTACGAATTACTTTAGTATTCAACACCTCTGCATTATTTCCCCATAAAATATCTTCATACGTTTCGTGTGATTCTCAGAATAAATAAAGATTGATTCAATAAAAGACATTAATCGGTTATTTGTACGAAGAAGAAGGAAGAAAAAAGTGCGGAAAGAAGTGAAATTCCACATTATTAATGAAATTCAGTCTTCATAATGTTAGTTCTTAATGTTTGTGTTTATGGGTTGGAACACATTCTGGATATGTAAAAGAGAAAAAGTGTACTGGACTGTTTGCCATTCCACATTACAACGGAATTAATTTCTTAATAATTCCGGCGCCAATTATTACCTTGAAATCCCGACGGAAACTTGTGAGGAAAGATGTTCTTGAGGTTTGCTACGTGCCATCGCTATGGAGCAGAGTCCGAGAATCTGAAAGTCGCTCAGCTTTTCAAGAAGCCACCTACCTTACGCGCGATATGCATCAGCTTATTACGTCGTCTGCTACAGTGCACTGTCTTTCACGAGTCCTTTATGTTTCAGTATAAACCAGGTTATGTACCAGTGTGACAGATTCAATATAGTCTAGGTGTGAACCGAGATCCTTTTTATACAATGGATGAACTGTAGCTTCTCTTACAGAAATTAGACTTTCTATACTAAGCAAACAAAAAAAAACGCTTTATGTGGAGAGTAAGCCAATATCCCCGTCTGTCAGTCTCCCTCTGACACAGTATTAACGACTAAACAGGCTGTTGGATCTTCATAACTGTCAGTGTAATGTTCCAACTTCAGACCCCGACGGTTTCACCCCAGGCCGGAAGTTCTTGGTCCCCACTGAAAAAGAGGCTGCGAGAAAAGAAAAGTTTTTCCCAGGCCGGGAATCGAAAAATGTTTCTTCGGTTTTGCAGCTCGTAGTGTAACGCTACATACTATGCTAGTACGCTATCCGGTTTATTTTAAGAATCGTAAGAAATATGTGAATAGATAGTTGCGATGGAAACTCGGAGGTGGTTTTTATTACCCACGTGGCTTTAAATTTAAGAGAAAGTTAGTTTGAAAGCATGCCTATTAGCACTCAGTTCGGAATATTCTTGTCTTCTTGTCTAACTAAAAACATAAGTTCGAAATGTAATTTTGGCCGATGCTTTGATGCATATGAAACTTTGTCCCTCCCATTATTACGTAAAAGGAAAATAAAGTGAATGTTTAATATTGTACATACTGTATTCCGTACAGCTGCCCAGTCCACATAAACTTTCACTTTCAACTCGTTGCACAATATTTATTATACACGGCTCCTAAATATTTCGGCCACAGGATATGGCCATCTTCAGGAAGCCACAAACTTCGTGGACGAATAGTCGGTAAAAATATACCGACTCCGACCCCGATTTCGGTCTAAAATCTTAACTAGATACTCCAAATCCAGAGCCCTGATAGCTACAGTAACCATTAGACTTATACTTAAATATAGGTTATAAGTCTAAAAAGTAGCCTGATGATTCATGTGGTGGCGATGAAATGTCTTACAGGTTTACCGTTATTAATGCATATTGAGATTTTATGAAAGAGTCGGAGTCGGAGTTTTAAAAATCGAGGAGTCGCAGTCGGAAGTTTTAAAAATCGAGAAGACGAAGTTGGAGCCGGAGTCGGAAGTTTTAAAAATCGAGGAGTCGGAGTCGGATTCGGAGCTTTTGTGTACCGACTCCACAGCCCTGCGTAAATCGTAAAAATGTCACGTGTTGATGCCCACCTATAGGCAATGTTAATATTGTGATGTCAAACTATAATTAGATATAATTCTAAAATTGTATTAATATGGTAATACAAAGGAGAAATTTGAAACTGCACAATGTGCTGTATCCAAACATCTGTGGTGGTGACATAATCTTCTAGTTAATTTGTGTCGAGGGATCATAAGTTTAGGAAGCTCAGTGTGTATATATACTAGTGTCCCATACCACCGTGCTCACAATCAGTATAAACACAACAATCTCATTACCTGCACAACACTGTTCTTTATTCTCTGAACTTTACTGCTGCTTGTTTAGGCCGATCTCTGTCGCCATCATGATAAACTTCTAATACTTATAATCAGAAAGTAGATGAAGGTAAATTGCCACACGTTCCGTCGATTGCAAAAAGTGAGATCCCAAATATGTAAGTATAATAAGCAGAGTTGAAATTTGTCTTGTGTATAACAACGCTTTAAAACTACATACGAGGGCCCCGTGTATTTTATCCACGACATGAATATCAGAGCGTCACTAACCCTCCTATCATAACGTCGTAATTGTTTTGTCTCCGAAATTTGTTACGTCTACTAGGGCAACACACTCCAATTGTAAAATGCATATGTTAACATGTCTTAGCAATTAGGAAATTATATCTGCATGACGTGGCCACTGACTTCATATATGTGTCTTCCTTACATTTTCGTATGAGATCTCCGTTGTGTTTTCCGTGGACGAGTTGTTTTCTGCTATATGTTTTCGTAATTCTTCCTTCTATGTTAAGTTTTATAAAATATCAACAACACCTTTTAAGGGTGTAAATTAACTAATATTTTACATGCATAACGGCATTTTACTTACTAGTTTCCGAAGGCCGACAACTGTGCGTGAGGTTAACCTTCCCATTACTTACTGCAGGCGGCACCATGTTGTACTGAGCTCGGACACAACTGTTGTACAGAGGTGCCATCTGAATTAGAATCTAGTAATGCGTCAAAAATTGAATTTGAGGAAACCAAGATTTTTTATTTTTTTTTTTTATTTTCATTCTTCCCACTAACCAAATGTATAAGAAATATCTCTAAGGTATTCAGGTACAATCGAACGCTTTTATAACGACATCGGTTAAAGCGACACCTCGTCTATAGCGTCAGATACTCTGTGGTACCGATTAATTCCTCGCGGTTAACCATAAAATTATCTTTTCCGTTATAACAACACTCGTTTATAACGACACAAAATATTCAGCCCTTTTCATCATGTTATAAACGAGTTCAACTTTATTTACCATCTTCCAAATCGTAGGCCTAACGCCTTCATTATGTCTTCAATTTTTTTCAAAGGCATGTTTCTATTCTACGATAGTCCTTCCCCCTTCTACCTACTTGTTCACAGTAGGTGTAGAGCGTTTTTATTTTTCACTTGATCACACCCAGACACACACCACAGTCGGTAGGACTCCTCTGGAAGAGGGATGGGCCCGTCGCAGAGACCTCTATCTGACAACACAAACACTCACATGAGACAAACATCCATGCCCCCGGTGGGATTCGAACCCACAATCCCAGCAAGCGCTCTGCCGCAGACCTAACGCTTAGACCGCACAGCCACTGGGTTCGGCATCTTCTACAGTGTGCCGGGCAAATTAATTGTTTTTGATGCATTGTATATGCTCGCTTTATCTGACTCTAAAGGCTCCATCATCTGATTTACTTTGACGTAAAATACAGTAATTTTGCTTCCGTGATAGCTAAAAAACTGTACCCACGGCAGACACACAATATTAACCCTTTAAAGACGAAGCGTATCTGTTTTATATAAGGACTCAGTGCGTACCGCGCTGTAAACACTCTCCACTTCGGTTATAAAAACCAGTCTCTTAATGTTTTATAAGGCAAAAGTTGCTGTTTGTTCTGAGATCCGTACAAAACACATAAACGCAATGTGGGCACCACGTAGAATTTTTTAATGTTAAACCTGGTGGTACGTAAAGTTACCGCTAGGCTTTAAAAGGTTAAACGTATGTTGACATACATTATCTCGTAGTGCGACATTTAATTCGTCATGTAATGAGTAGAGTTTCCGCAGACAATTTTAACAATTCTGTATCTGGTGTCATCTGTGGAGGACTTTAAGATTAACTTGCCGGAACTTAAATTCGTGACGAATTCAGAATATAGTAACAACACCAAGCAATAAAAGTAGTCCTACGTCATGTACGTCGGTAGCAGGCGGGATAGTAATGTCGAGTTAGAGACCAGGCTATGGGAGGGACGAAAGAGAAATCGTCGGCCGATTACCGGCGAGGGCAACAGATTTATTTCTTTTCCAAAGCGCCCATGTCGGTATCGGATCCCAGCCAAAACCCTTCTTCACTGGGGACCGGGGACACTCTACCTGGGGTTAAGCGACAGAAACGTGAGTCTGGCTACTCATCTCCATCTAGTGCTGAACTAAAGAATGACTGGAGCTCTCCTATACGCCTTTATGGCGTGTACGAGGACAGTCCTGCTTCTATTTAAACAAGAACGGCAACGTACGTATAACGTAACATTGAGGCATGTTGGCGTAAATATTGTTGAAGAAAGAAGCAATAAACATTAGATATTATGAGTATGTGTCTGCATTCTTGCCTTAGTTAACCGTCAAGCAAATAAATTCTTTTCTGCTCCGTGTTATATTTTCTTCTGTGGTCGGTCTGGATCTACCATATGTTTCCACATTATCTCATAAACAGCACGATTTTCGGGAAAACTTATTGAATATAAAATGTGTATTTTTTCTGTACATACTTTCTCTGAAATATTTCTCATTCTAAGAAGAATTTAGCTAGATATTATAAGTGTACTTAGGGTCTTCATGTAAAGTACCCGTTGTTATTTCAGATTTTAATAAATGTGAAAGTTTCCTGACAGTTTTTATAAAACTCCTCAAATAACACATTTCATGACAATCCGTCCAGTGGGACCACTGTTCTGCCATACGGACAGACAGACAGACGGAAGAACACACATACGGCAAAGCTAACAGTCGCTTTTTACGGTTTTGCGAAAGCACCTAACAATATTTATTTTACAGTGCGCACAAGTTTATAAGAATATGCAAGAAAATAGCAGCATTTAAAATACAGGATATATAAGTCCTTATTGTTTGTTTGTTTGTTTGTTTGCCAGAACATGTCCAAGATATTTCGGCCCATACCGGACCATCTTCAGCGAAACATTTTATTATAATACTGAATATTTCAGAATACTTTAACATCTTTAAAGACCGTTCCTTAAAATTCGTAGAGTATATTCCACGCAATTTGATTAAAATTATATGCTGAATGTCTTAATAACGGTGCTTGGCATATACTACATGATTTTAAGGAAAGCAGTACCCATACGATAAACCCTTCAATATTTTCGAATAAAGTAATCATATATTTCCCTGGCGATCGTCTTTTATAGACCGAAATATATTGGAAAATATCTCGTAAATAAATAAATAAATAAATAAATAAATAAATAGGCAAATAAATAATATGTCCTCGAAAGTAACAGGGCGAAATCTTCTTGAAAATTGGGTAGGTTTTTGCTATAAGTTTTGAAACCCGCTGGCGCACAGTCGGTGTCGTTACGTAGAGCTAAGTAGCGTGAAACTGTCGACGCGAAAACGACGAATTTACCTTTGAAACTCAAAGTAATTTCACTGATACGCTAACAGGCTACCAAAAAATTTCCTAACTGGTTTATTATTTAAAATTTCTTTCATATCATGATCTCTGTTGCTGTGCACATTACCTTGCACCTGTTCATTAAATGCACGGCTGAATGAGGTAAAACTCCACGCATCTTTAACCACGGTAGATGAAAGGGATGAGTTAGCTTTACCCTTGGATGAAGTGGCCTCGCTTCCTATCGGACAAGATGCCGGTTGGGCACCAGAGTCGGTGTGGATACTGTGGAAAAAGCATTTGCCTGTCCCTGCCAGAAGCAAAACCACACCCATAGCTTAGAAAGTATACTACCTGAGCCATCCAGACCCCCGGTTTCAGATTATGTATTCATAAACTGTTCACTTCATGGAGCACTTCCTGGGTTATGAACTGATATGTTTGTCTCAAATGTTGAGTCCTCATGTTACTGAAGCCATTTCTAAGCAATGTAGGTATTATATCTAGGAATAAACATCCCTTTTGCCACGGATCATATTTTCTTTATTACGTGTGAAAAAGTCTTAGGGGTGCAACATCATCAATATCAGTATGGGCTAAGAAGAAATGTATTTTCTAAATACTAAACAAGAGAGGTGTTTTTTAAATATTCTACAAAACAAGCACTAGAAGTTGCAATAAGACCTTACAGAAACAATTTCATTGTTCCAAATATTATATTAATTAACATGTCGGATGTCTGAAACTAAAACTTAGATGTTTAAACAAAACATTAGTCAAGTATGGACATTCTTGAGACTTGAACAACGGTTACTAGTATTTCCTATCGCAATCCGATATCAACGTTTCAAAAAAACTGAACATGTCATCTTATTAGCCATGACGCTCTGAAAAGCTGTGGTGGAAGGATATACACAGGGTAATGTAGAATGGTTGACGCAGTCTGCATATATGTAACAAGGTCGTTACTGTATGGCGGTGGTGGTTAACGTATTCTAGCGGCGACCAGAACGAGGTTTTGGGACCTTGCTTGCTATGTCCTTTGCTCTTTCCTTTACTTGTTCCTTGGCGGCATTGAAGGCGTCACCACCTGGTACAGAAGATGGGTCAAGGCCAGGTGGGGTCTTCACTTGTCTCACAGCCTGTACCAGAACACAAAAGTTAGAAAAGTAAGTCACATTACGGAAAGAGATAACGACTTGTTGTAAAGGATGTTAGCCCAAAAGTAAAAACGTAAATGTAAAGGTGTATTTCACTATAGAACAGGCCATGAAGACCCAGGAGGAGTAGAGATATAGCTTTATTCTTTCTTTAATCTCGGCTCTAGTTGGGGGCGGGTGGTTAAAGCCACGCCTCGGGAAAGGGATCCAGTACCCCTTCTACGGGAGGCCGGGTTGACCCCAGAGCCGGTCTGGACAGGTGCGGAAAATTTCGCGTCCCCCGGCATCAGATCCCCGGACCGTCCAACCCCTAGCGAGTCCCTATACCGACTACATTATCCCGTCCCATTAGTTCAAAATTAAAGAGAAAACAAATTCGTTGCTATGGTTAATTAAGTGCTACATATGAAAACATTCCGGGGAGTAGAAGTAAGAAAGCACACATTCTTAACCTTCGCAGTACATGGACGCGAGTTTTCATCTTCATATCCACAGAAAAGCCCACGAACACATTCGAGAGAAATCTATGCTTCCACCTTCATGCTAGAAGTAACTAAGAGATTATGCTCGTCAGAAACATTGGCAAATAGGGTATCGTATCGCTAAATAACAAAACATGACTTTTCACAGAAGTAAAACTCTTCTATCTCAGTGGCTTTTATTTCTCCACAGCACGCTATTTTATGTTCTGCTTGCAAGGCAGTAGGCTATTCTGAACTTCTGCATTAAGACCAACAAGGTGACTCAGCAAGTAACTGCAGATGGACGATGGGAAGTGTTGCTAATGTACGTAACACTGATGATAATAAAAAAAAAATATTGTGCGAAAGCGCCAGGCTTCCGCTGTGGTGTAATTGAAGCCGTCGCGCTTCTGGGATATACACGGTGTAGGGCGGTATTTGATTATAAACATGTCGTGAAAATTATGTTTCATCTTCAAAAGACAGACAGGTTGTCCCGAAACGTTGACAAACAACTATCAAACTACGCCGCGTTATATCCCACAACAGAGAAGACCTCACAAATAATACTGTTAATAATAACAATAATCACAACAAAACACTATTTAAAATATTGGTCTATGATCATAGGCGTGTACTGATTTGTTTTTTATAAAATTCCAAAATTCCACAGCGAATAAATGAAATTACCTGTTTTGCGGCAACCGGCCAGCCGTATCAAGATGGGTTTCCAGTTGATAGTTGTCACTTCAAATTAATTCCATCTTCATACAGCTGATTAACCAATAATAATTACTTGTTACTTTGTTTCAAAGAAACTGGCTTACATAATTCTTTAATGTGGAGAATAATAACGCAAAATAAATACCAAACATAGTATTTGATTATCTTTAGTATCTGTTAAGTAGTTGTGCCCATCTCTGTTGTCGTGGAAATTCTAGAATATTATTAATAAACACACTTATTCTTGCTTCTTGCAGGCAGCCTTCTAATTACTTATAAGTACTCTTAATTCCATTATTACAAGAATCACAATAGCATTTGAGATTATTTACCCTGTGATGTGATGAGTCAGATGGCGCTGCTGTCACCTGAAAGGAAATATTAAGCTGCAAATAAATTCGTTCACTGTTTAAATTAACTGAGCTTTTGTGACAATCGAAGTGCCATTTAATGATCAATTTTGATGGCGTATCTAGGTGCCTATCGTAACATTACTATCAAAGCAGCTTGGTGTTATATTTATTTTACAGAATCCCTGTTTACAAATTACAAAATCAGCAAGAGATTTGGAATTTTTAGGTAACATTTGTGTTGGTAAATCTTGAGTTAACGCTTTACTTGTAAAGTTTCGTTAGACATTTACCTCGGGGTAGTACCGCGTTTCAGGCGTTTAGTAATCTGCTTCTCACTGCGGAGGCCCGGGTTCAATCCCAGTCCAGTCCATTTGGGATTTGTGATGAATGAAGCGTCATTGAGACAGAGTCCTCTCTGAGTACTTTAAATTTCCCCTGTCAGTACCACGCCATTATTGCTCCATACTATATTCATCTATCACCGATGCTACACAATCTCAGCAAATTGACAGCGCCTTAACTAAGACGCTTAAAACAACTTACGCCTTCATAACATCCCAAATTTCCTTTTAAAGGGCCTTCCACATTGAACCCTATGCAATTACTAGCGTCATCGTGTATAACACAGAGTGTTCCTTTTGTCGTATCCTTCTGTATGCCCGCTGTCACGGAATGTCCCATAAGATATAAGCTTTCTATATGACAAAGCTGCCATTCTCATAGAATGGAAGAAAGGAACAACCTGTATTGCAGTACTTACGCTATCTTAGTCAGTTCACGTATGAAAGACTTACCGAAGCAAGAGCAACAATGATCAGAAGAAATACAAGTGTGAATCTCATGTTTTCACTTTCTGCTTGCTACTAGTTCTTCTTTGTAGACCAAACACTAACAGTGCCTGGAGCTGTTCTTCTATTTATATAAGCTTATCTAGAAGCAGCTGCCGATTATCATGATTTGTCACGGTGTACATGCCTTATTATAATTGCGATAACTATCGTCACAGAAACTTGTGGGAAAGATGATATCTCATGTATCTAGGAAGCTAAAAGTGTCGCCGGAATGTGAATGTAAACAACGACAAAGATCCTTGTTACTGTTTCGTCCTTGTCGTTATTGCGTTCTGTGCCTTTTGTCACGGCATCTGCAACATTTCGAATAAAAAACAAATGAAAACAGATCAAAATCATGGTACATCCTGTCGGCAAAATGCATCACTGTAACACTTTCAGCTTGCGTCAAAATGTTAAATTTCGTAAAAAAAGCAATAACTGCTCAAAATAACAAACAAAACGCAGATTTCACACAATGTGTCTAAGTTCAATAAGCGATTGTAGTTTTAGGGCTATAATATGTTCAAAACTAGTTACAAAAGGGAAGGAAATTATTGACAAATTTCATTTTTTCCGTGCCGGCAGTAAGTCTGAGCTTCAAGTTACTTCTCACGTTTTCGCAGCAGGAATTTACAGAGAAAATATATATCAGGGATGGCAAAATAGACGAGATTCGGGAACAAAATTTTACACACTTTAGGTGGAAATTCAGAAATATGCGTTAATAAAATATTTTTTCCTTGTTTGTAAGATATCGGGCTTCCGTCGCGGTGCAGGTGAGGCCTTCGCTCTTCTGGGATGTTATATGGCGTAACATCCAAGAAAAGTGAAGGCCTTTTCCTCATTTCGTAGCTTCTTATTTCTGTTCATCCAGCTACAATAGGTTAGTTTCAGTTAGTTATGTGTCTCCTTTCTTTAGAAAATATTTTAAAGTGCCGTTCATGGTCAGCGTCGGGAGCACGTGAACTACAATAATATTATTCTTTAGAGGCACCTTGCTGCTATATAGAGGCTATATGCAGTAGCCTAGCTGGTAGGGTCACTTGGCTAGGTGCTGTACGATAGAAAGTGGTTCGATTTTCCGCATGGATATAAGATTTTTCTCTTCTTGAAAAGGTCCAGACATGCTCCGAAACGTCCTGTTCAACGACCATGGCAGTAAAATGCCAGGGCGTGAAACTCACCAGTCACCATCGTCCAGTGCAGAGGTTAAGAATGCGTGGTGCTGTAACTCCGCTGCCTCCGCACGCTTAACCTTTTAAAGCCTAGCGGTAACTTTACGTACCACCGGGTTTAACATTAAAAAATTCTACGTGGTGCCCACATTGCGTTTATATGTTTTGTACGGATCTCAGAACAAACAGCAACTTTTGCCCTATAAAACATTAAGAGATTGGTTTTTATAACAGAAGTGGAGAGTGTTTACTGCGCGGTACGCGCTGAGTCCTTATATAAAACAGATACGCTTCGTCTTTAAAGGGTTAATGGCAAGCACAGTGAAAAATGTCAATTTTGGGTAGGAGATAGTTTGACTGATTATGTAGGTATGTTACGTAGCTGTCGTGCCGTTTCCATGGAAACTTGTAGTTTTCACGTACAAATACAGGTGGAATCTCTACTTGCGAAAATGTGCCACCTGAAGGATGTATTTAATTCACTATTTTCGCAGAAGTAGGAGTTAAAAAGGGATGAGGAGAGGTACAAAAGGGGCAATGGAATGGAAGACAAGGGATGAAGAATGAAGATACAAACGCGATTCGCCGACTGAATTTGAAAAGCACTTCCCGCTGGTAAAACCATAATGTATAAACAGCCATCAACAGACATATGGGGCAGCAGTTGCTTGGGGGGGGGGGGGGGGAGATTGCCTTATAAACTTTGGAATGCTAGCAGAAATAAAGACTCTTACTGTTTAATTTGTTTAGCCTCACTCACAAATAGCAGCAAGGCTCTCAGATTTCGTATTGAGGCAAAGACATTCGAAAGTACAGTCGAACCCGGTTATAACGACGTCACTTCATGCGACACCTCGGCTAGAACATCAGATATTCTTTGGGACCCATTAATTCTGCACTGTTAACCATAACATTAAACTCCTCAGTTACGACAACACTCGTTTATAATGACATAAAATATTCAGTCCCTTTCGTGACGTTATAAACAATTTCGACTATATTAATCTTTCGTTTGTAACTACAGGCAGTTCTTTCAGCCTTCATAAAGCGAACTGGATATAAGGCGATGAATGCACAACACGGGTGATAAATGAATACCAAGCTATTGTTTATCCCTCTTTGATGTTTTCATTCGCCGATTCCAATGGCCGCACAGTCTAAGGCGTTGGCCTTCGGCCGAGCGTTTGCTGGGATCGTGGCTTCGAATGTCACCGGGGCATGGATGTTTGTCTCTTGTGAGTGTCTGTGTGTTGTCAGGTACAGGTCTCTGCGATGGAGTGCTACCGAGTGTGGTGTATCTGAGTGTCATGCATGAACCTCCAAAAGAAGGCGGTCTAGGCTCGATTTGGGCTGTTGCACCACAGGAAAGAAAGATGTTTTTATTCGTTTAACAAACGACACTATCAAAACAAAACACCGTTATTACAAAATAACACTTAGAAACTAATAATATTATAATACAAATTGCTCTTTGGTTTTTTTCGAAACTGTTAGTTTATCACTCCTTAATTCTCATTTTAATTATTACAACGCGAATTTTTCACACAATGACGTTTTTCAGGAATGCGCTACCGCGTTACATATGAGCAAAAATGAGTCACAGTTAGACATGGAACAGACACAGTCTGTACTAATTAAGTAATTAGTAATTTAGCCGCTAGTAAAGAAAATCCCCGCCTTGCATGGAACCCAGCATTTCAATGCCAAGTTCAAAAGATCCCACCACTGGCACATATCGTGAGCAAGATGAATCCACTCCGCGCTCTCCTATTATACTTCTACATTATCCATTTTGTTATTATCTGTACGTCTATACCTAAGTCTTCCTAGTAGTCTGCTTCCATTAGATTTTCCCACCAAAATACTACACGCGTTTCTCTTTTCCCTTTTTTGTGATGTTTCGTATAACGCGTCACGCGGATTAAATACTCAGTACACAAATGTAACTATCTAACAACACGTTTC
This sequence comes from Coptotermes formosanus, assembly GCA_013340265.1. Lineage (NCBI taxonomy): Eukaryota > Metazoa > Arthropoda > Insecta > Blattodea > Rhinotermitidae > Coptotermes > Coptotermes formosanus. The sequence goes on from BLKM01000655.1 coordinate 555,136, forward strand.
AGTTCTTAACTGAGCCATAATGAAGCTAACATAAACTGCATTACAAAAGTACACCAACTTCAACGCAATGACTTTTTAAAAAACGTGGGATGCAATGTTTTTCATAGTATACATTCTATGGAGTACAATGAATAAAATACTTTAAAGGACTTTTCCTGTGTCTGTTATAAATTGTGATTTAAATCTATACAAATATAATACTTTTATTCATCAATACATACAAATTTCCGCTAAAACGGATGGTTAGATAACTCCAGTTCGCTGCGTAAGTTGAATATGATTCTTCAATACACATATTCCTGTTAATACAAAGTGAACCTTAACTGTAAAATTGTTTCTGCGCAAGCCACGAAGGCTTATATCCCATAGGGAGACTGGAGGTGTAATTCCATTCAATCTTAACCTCAGCACGAGATGGAGGTGAGGGCCCGGCTTCACGCCCAGAGGAAACAACCCTCCGTCCCCCTTAGGAGGCTGGTTGCGCACCAGAGCTGGTATGAAATCCCCGGAAAAAGAAATATTTCCCCTTTACGAATCGAATCACCATTCTTCGGTTATAAAGCCCATACCTTAGCCATTATATTGACCACGCTGTCTCCACCCGCTGTTACTTCAGTCTGAACTTTCATACGTGATAGACAGTAGATAAGTTGTCAATAACAGGCATAGCAAAAATTCCTGGGATTAGGGCGAAGCCCGGAGTTAGGGCCTGCTCTGTGAATTACCTAACGCTTCCTCAACCCACCCAACGCCAACATTAGACACGACAGAAAACAGCTGCACTTTCGCTACGTGCAAACATCATGGCAGCTAGTGTCACAGCTGCAGAATTAGGTGGCGCAAATTTAAAATCAACAAGAATTACATATTGACGAGACTTTATTCGTTTATATTTTTATTTATCAGGGTCTACCCTTACGCTTGAGATCAAAATACATGTTAGCAAAATAATATTTACCGTGAAATTTCAGCTGCCTGAAGGCAGAAGTGGGAGGCGCACCATGAGGCCCAGTACCGGGTGCGGCTGACGCCTCCGTGCAATAAACGTACCTCCGTGCTGTCAACTGCAGTGCAGTTGGGTCAGTTCTAAGCCAATTCATTTGCCACCACTCAATCGAATAATGAATGAATGAGTGAATCAATCAATCAATCAAAAGATACTGGCCCTGTCGTGTATAAGATGGAGAATCAAGTTCTGGATCTTACTTATTAGTAGCCGTACCAATCAATTAACTATTTCTGTCAATAATTTCCAAAGTGCGAAGTCGCTGTGCTTGAGAATTACGACCTCAGACTTCTTACCTTTGCCACGTTTGTAAACTTTAACATATAAAATAATATTTTATACAAATTGTGTAGGTCTACGTATGTTGAGAATCGTAGCAAATATTACGTGTCTAATTATCATGGCCCTATGGTTATTCCTTTGGAAGCACAATTAGCTTCGCGCTGCACGTATGTCAGTTTACAACGAACAAAAACACGATGTTACTAGAAGCTGCATAATTTTCCGACATCTCAAATGACACAGATTTTCAGAACTCCATATTTAATGGACCAACATTACAACAGAATGGCTGTCATTCATGTTCTGCATTTAGAAATTCCAGCTTCAAATCTCGGTGCGAAGACGGACCACTCTCATCTTTCCTGAGTTTCTCTGCATCTTCAGGAAAACGTCGGTATACTGCCTCACAGTTAGCAACGCCTGCTCCCCTCCGCTTTCCCGACATATCGTTCAGAAAATTGTCACACCGTTCGAAGTTACGTGATCTGTGCAGCTGAAAACCGTGACGTAACATCCGCAAAATCGCTGAACTTAAATTGGCGTCCGCAGAATCCTACTGTGGATATGGAAGTATAGAACTGCGGCTTTTCTCCATTTAACATCCTGTTTCAGAACCCCGTAACATCCCCACGGCTCTTTCTGTTCTGCCTGACCGTCGTACAGGGGGATACGTTTTTGATAAGCATTGTGTGTATACATCGCATGCTGTGTACGCCAACATGTCGGGTCAGAACTAAGTTTTATGTAACTCAGGTGACATAAATGATAAGGCACATCCGTCCGTTGGCGAAGAAGATATGTCACTGCTCATCATTGTCCTTCAGAAACACGCAACCCCAATTAAGTGAGTGCAATTACAATAAGCAAACGGATGTACAAAGCTAGAGGCCCGTTTGGGTTGAACCTCAACCCGATTAATTACAGCTGTGGGAACATCCCCACAAATGCAAAACGGCCCTTTCCGCGCAGTACAGCGGTAGTCGGTCTCCGCACCACTGCAACAAGCTCTTCACGCCAGCCAATCGCAGACGGGCAGCCCAGCGACGGCCAGGTATAAAAGGCGGCATTTCCAGCCAAAAATTGTGATCCTCGTATCTCCATAACCGGACGTTCGAGGCAGCTTTCCTAACCGCCACATCCACCCGTCGTCACATGTGTGCTGGAGTAGCGCAGGGCGGACTAGTCTCCCCTGTGCTCTTCAGTCTATATGTTAACGACATGCCTGTGCCTTCCCGCCACGTCGAGCTGGCCCTGTACGCGGACGATACGGCAATTACAGCCACGTCACGCAAGTCAGCGCTGCTCATCAGGTACTTAGAAACTTATCTGAGTGACCTAGAGCGGTGGCTGAGAGAATGGAGAATCGCCATTAACGTCTCAAAGAGCAATGCGATGCTCTTTGCTAAGGCCGCCTGGCGAATTCCCCGACCTCGACCGGTTCAGTTCCTAGGACAGCCAATCGAATGGGTCGATACAGCCCGTTACTTGGGAGTGACTCTAGATTCACACCTGACCTGGCGGTCTCATATCGTACAGGTCAGAAAGAAAGCCTCCCAGCGACTGGGTGTGCTTGGCTCTCTCCTAAACAGGAGAAGCGGCCTCTCCATCAGGAACGGAGTTCTGCTGTATAAGCAGCTCATCCGCCCAATGATGGACTGTGCGTGTCCCATCTGGAGGTGCGCAGCTCGCAGCTACGTTGAGCAGCTGCAGGCTCTCCAGTCCAAGTGTCTTCGCATTGCTACTGGTGCACCGTGGTACATCAGTAGCAGGCAGATTCACGAGGACCTTGGGGTGCCCTTCTTTGAAGAACACACCAGAGCCCTAACCGAGAGTTACGACTCAAAGTTAGCTGGTGTGGGAACCCCTTAGTTCGGCAACTCGGCAGATATTTACGCTGACCGAGGGCCGACGGAAGCTGCCGGATGCGCAAGCTAAGGGATTAGCTGACTAGTCGAGGCCGCATGCAAAATGGCGGACAAGTCGACGCCGAAACGTGCTAGCTATTCACTAGCTGAGCGCATTTCGGTCACCCTGACTGAGGTTTTACCGTGATTTTCCTCAGTTGTAAGGTAAATGGCAGGGTGAAATTAGAAAAGTCGGGGCACGGCCCGCGAAACCCTCCTCCCCGCGGGCACGGCGGCTTCACCAAAGTGCCCACTTCCAATACATTACGTGATTTGCCACCCTGGGTTCAACTCCCAGGCAGCCTTCCAACCAAAGTTCCCCCCCCCCCCCTCAGATAGGAAGTCTATGTGCTCCCAGAGCCGTAGCCTTTAGCGTACCAAGTCCCGATCGCGAATCAGGACTATAAACAGTTAGCGTAAGCGAGTCCCCGTTATAGAGTAAGGTGTCTGTTTTAGAGCCCAGCGATGCGTTAAAACGCAGGAATGGCTACTCAGACAAAGGGACGTCGACTTGCGCTTTGCGCAAGTCTCCGCCCTTAGTTAGCTCGTTGGTTGGTTGGTTGGCAAAAATTGTGCATTCCAGTATTCCGGATCCAGCGTTCAGTATCAAGACTCAACGTGCTACGAGCCTCCACGATCGGCTCCCGAGCATCGTCCGCCACTCGGCCGGTTAGGTGAATCTACTGCTCACATCCTGCGGAACGCGCCGCAGTGTCTACCAGCACACACTGCTCGGCACCACAGAGCTGTCCCAGGCTCTCCACCGCGCAACCGGCTGACACTGTACACAACTCGCTGTCACTGCACTGCTTCAGTGAGACCGTTTCTTCACAGGAGTAACGTTTGCCGGACCCCACTAACGCGGCCCTTCGCCGCCACGGTCAAAGGAGAAACACCAGTAAATACGTCCGACACGGACAACTGTATATAGCAATCATACTGCACATAGGGACGAGAATAAAGACTGACGTTAATGTGTTTACTGTTGTTGTGATTTCACAGTAGCAGCATACAGCAACCCACACAGCTGTAGTGTGCTGTTGCATATTATCACAATAATTTCTAAATTTAATAATAATAACAATAATAATAATTATTATTATTCTACCTTCTCCTGCGCTTCTAGGACACACTTAAGAGCAAGCCATATTGGTTTGAAGTTATGTATTGCACAATAAAACTAACAGGCATATAAGAATGTCGATACAATTCATAAAATTTGAAAATATATATTTAGTAATGTTGCTTCGCAAAAGTGATCCACTATTACATATTCCAGTACATATCAAGAAAGTATCAGTTGGCATGTCTCAATTTTTCCTGACTGAAGCAGCTTCCTCTTTATAGCCACTACCCGCAAAACAGATAACAATTCAGTGATATGTATGCCGAAAGTTGTGCACGTATTTATTGGGCCTCCAGATGGGGTCAAAGTTTGAGATTCCTGACCTCTTTCCTAGTAGGCACTGGTACAGAGTGTATTTCTGAGGTAGCAGCACCTACAGGGCAGATTCTGTTAACTGCCATGATAAGATGGTGGCAGGGCGCACCAATATACCTACAGGTCTGCCAATAACTTCACTTGTGCTGTGATTCATAATGGTGTGAGAAGTTATTCTGGTCCTCAAATTGCAATCTTTGGTAAAGCTGCAAATGTCAGTCTGTGACCAGTAAAGTCTACACAGAGATATAGCCAAGGATTGAAATTTGAACCTTCTGAATAAGGTTTCAGTATAGCAGGATTATATCCACAAAGTCTCCAGCTTCAGGCGTAGGTAACATTAGCCAGCCTAGGCTGATGTCAAATGTCAGAATAGTGTGTGAAGTCATGGGCGTGTAGATCAGTGTGTTTCTGCAGTCATAGTGGTGGAAATGCCACTGTTCCTCTCATTACATAGTAGCTGCAATGATGTGACTGAGGTAGCAGGGCCGTAAGGTTTGTTAGACTCATGCTGAAGGTTGTCATGCAAAATGACTGGGACTGTTGTGTGTAATCCTGATTCTTAACTGCCTGTATTACTTCTGCATTCCAAGTGGAGCTGGGATGGTGCACTTGGTTTACTGAGTTGGCCAAATTGAAAAATTGTGATTCGGTTGTCCTTCTTCTTTCCAAAATGTCTAGACCAGCTCTCAGGGTCACCCAGCCTCCTATTCGATCAGACTGGTTGTCTTTCCCCAGAATCAAGACGGCAGAAGCTTGAATTAGTGGAGCTTTACCTCCACCCCCCCATCTCCATGGTGTTCACAGCAAATTTATTTTACTTTACCTCTGTTCCAAGTTGTTACATGTATGGCAGTATGTCTTTGATCATCACATGGCCCTGAATGTCATTAGTCTTTTGTACTTTTATGTACTGAATTTTAATGTACTGAACTATAATTTTTAATTATGTTCCATAAAATTATCTGGTAAGTAAAGGATTGAATTTATTCCCTCCTCTATCAAAAATATGTCACAGCATGTTGTCATATAGCACATCCAATTTAACACACCCCCAGGTAGTTCTGTCCTTTGCCTAAAAGACTGAAATCATTTGGCCCAAAAATTTTGTATAAGTTTATTGCATTTTTTCCCTCAATGATTTCTTCCTCAAAAAGAAGCAAGCTTGTCCATAAGTTCCACTTTAATAACAAATAAGTAGTGTTTTATGTGTTTACATAATGCGTTTAAAGGGTAGCCATTTCTGACCAGCACAACAGGTTAGCTGGGTTCATTTATACGCCAAATGTACAGGCTGTCATTGTCCCCTTTAACACCTACTGTTAATTCCTACAACTCACATTTAATGTATCTTATATACCTTGCTGATGTCAGATCAGCGTTATGAATGACACTACGCTTCAGTCACATCTTTAATGCTTCCTTTAATCTGTTTGTCCTTAATTATCTGACAAGGACAAAACAATCCACTTCCACCCATAATGTACGACTGCAGTCAGCAGAAACATGATGTCTATTTCAGGTATGGCTTATTTAACAGTGTTTAAATAGCCCATATTTAAACATTGTAATTATTAACGAATTATAAATAGTGTAGAACGAGGCAGTCTTGGTGTACTTTTGATGTTTGGTCTGGATTAAATGAGGAAAGCTAAGAAAATTTTCAGCCAGTATAGCAGATTTCGAGGCCAAGAGTTGAATCTCAGACCCCCTGAATACGAAGCCAGAGTGCAAACCACTTCATGTGCTTATGATCGTATGTATTCATATATCTTCTAGGAGAATATATTACTTGAGCAAACTCTGTCTGGGAAAATCAAAATTAATAAGCAGTTATTAAAAATGCCATTTATTTCCGTGGTGTGTCTATGGCTGTCAAGGTTCAGACATTATGTGCTTCAGTGCTATGATTACTATTAGTAAATATGTGTATACAACAAATGACCAAATTCTCTTTATGAAGTTAAGCCATAATCCTCCTGGCATACAATGGCATTGATATAATGAAACACATGGTGGAAACGCTTTGTCTAAATACCTTTCCTATATGTGTAGGTATGTATTTTCTGAATGTGATACATTATACTGTGACATGTTCCACATCTTGCTTACTAGGATCCGTCTGCCTGTCTATCCATTCATAAATATGTGTATGTGTCTGTGTATGCCTGTGAGATAGCAACAGACAAGTTAATGACAAACATCTTGTAACAACATGCATTAGAATTACACAGCTCTATCAAGACAGATGAAAAATGTAAAGATTAACACAAATTATATTCACTCTTGCATTGTAGTCTGATATAAAATTAAATATCTCACAGGGAAATCGCCAGTCACTGCTGAACATCAACATAGACATAAGTCATGATAGGTCCTTGAACTAGAAAGTCTACAGTCTACAGGGAACTGAATGCTGCCTTGCACCAGAAATGTGGCGTCCTGTTGACATTAATAAGAGGCAAATAACATCTCTGACAAAGCCAATCTACAAAGCGAACTAGCTGACCTCAGAATAACTCTCCGGGAGAATGAATAATCTGCTAGGCAGATCCATGGATCATTTCACCCCACACAAAGAACCAGTGAGACAGCAACCAAGAAGAAAGTAAAAAGCAAAGACTTTCTATCATATGTACAGTCTATCCACCCATACTGGCAGACCCCACCACGATAAACTGCCCTAGACACATTCTGGTCCTTACCTTGTAACATGTGTAGTTGAATAAAAATAATTCTGCAGCATGCGAGGACACAGCTTGCTACACCTTCACTATCTGCAGCAAGTAGAGTCCCTGTTCAGAAGATCACCATCATCCATTTACTGAAGCCATTTCCTGTGTTGCATGAAACCAGAAGGTTCAGTACTGTGTTCACAACAGCCTGTTGCTGAACTGCGTATATTGAGTCATATGCATGTAGTTAAAACAATCTACAAAGCGTTCCAGAATGTTCACTTTATGTTTTGATCCAGTTACAAGACACATCAAATTACAACTGCATTTGAAAGACACACAAAAGGTTATTAATACATGAATAAAAAGTCAGCCTAGTCTGTTCTATTATTTTCTATCACACTAGCATACGCTTCTCAAACCTGTGTGATACTAAAACATAAAATCTCAGTTATTTATGCTGCAGTACACAGTGTCCGAAGGTAGGACACATACAGGATGAACTGGAACATATCTGGTAGGATGTGGTCTCGGCCTAACTGAGCTTCTATGAGCCTGGATGTACTCAGGAACCTATTAAAAACTGCAGTCTCAACACCTGGTGTCCCAGCCAAGATTTGCACTGGGCTCTTCCTGAATACCAATGTGTTACCAGCTAGCTGACTTGTTCAGTGAGATTTCATTAACCCTGCATCAATGATGCATCATGCCCATTCCACACAAGAGAAGTCAAAGATAAAACTATATGGAAATGGTTTGGTACATTTTAAAAATGTGAGATTTAAGGCTGTCATGGCAGTGTGTATCAAGATTATGGTCTCTGGGGTATCACTGGTCAAAATAGACCAGAATACAAGGTGGCATATCCCAGAAGTTCTTTTAAATGCACAATTAACATCCACTAACAGTGACATAGGAACCAACACCAGCACTCCTCAAAGTGTTTTAACATTCACTGTGTAAAGAATAAAAAAACCAACAAAAAGTTCAACTTATCACCTACCAACCAAGTATACTAAACTTACGAACATTCCTGTTATTCTTCATATTAATTTAAGCTAATAGGAGATTTAAATTAGCTATTCAAACTCCACATCCTATCAGATCTCTTCCATTCTCACAAGAAACAACTTCAGCATGACAATAGAAAGCAGCAAGTAATTTAAGATTACTAAAATGTATGTTGCTGTTGAGATTCACATGGCAGTGTGTAGTAAGGTCATGGTGTTCTGTAATGTGACACCATGTAAGTAGGTGGATAGATACCAATAATTCACAGGAAGCTGCTGCCTCCATCTTCAGGGTACAAGGCAGCATCAAGACAGAGGCAGCACATTCCTCCAAAATGCTGGCATCTACCAAACTACATGGCACCACATGCCCAAAGACCACAACCTGAAACAAATACCACCATTGTTAAGTTTCAAGATTGTTTTTAAGGCAGTTTTAGAAACTGAATTGCACTCACACACATAAACTAATGTTGAAGTTCTAATATTAGAGATCAGAAGTTAGTAGAATTTGGGTATGCATTTAAAACAGCACTGGTCAAATAAAGCTAGCAGACAGAAATTATATCGGTATTTCTGGACTTTTAAGAACACTGAGAGGGCATGTTTACCAAAACAGACTTTGCTCAAGCTGCTGCAAAATACACAGCAAGCATCTTTAAAGACTACTGTTAAACTGTTATGTATAATGTAATTTACAGTGATGATAATAACATTTCTGTAAAAAACTGTGACCCACAATGATGACAATTGAGTGACTTATAGAATTAAACCTTGATTTCTGTGAAAAAGCATTTGAAAATGACTGGACATCAGTGAATACAGCTGTCCAAGTTACATAAAGCAGTTCAATAAAAACTTTTTTACAGTTCCAATACATATAACCCTCACTGGCATTGTATACACTACCATAGAAGCACATATATTATGCCCAGTGCCTATTAAAACACCTCTGTCTGTCTCCCTGTACACATATAACAACTTCAGACCCACCTCACGCATTCCATATTAAGAATTTTACAAAGAACCGTCAAGCCATTTCAGTTTTCATTTAGTCAATACAATGCTAATGGCCACTCTACATGACCAGCTTTCCTGTGTGCATATGAAGGGTACGTCACTAAATATTTACTGGAGTAAAACATGTTTCAAACAAAAGTTTTCAAGGAGAGTCGAACACACATTCTATGTCAACTGCACCATTTCTGTATGAATTACAGTACCAGACATAATTATATAAAACGAATACAGTGAGTTGATTGCTGAACTTGAAAGATACTACACAATCATCAACAACTGTAACCAAACATACCAAAAAGGAATACATCATGACCAAACGTCCTTTTGGCCCATGTTTTCTGGTTATACAAACTACAACCAGGTATGAATGTATGAAGGGTATCAGGTATCATATAGTACAGCAATAGGGTATAATCCATGGATCATATGTTAGTCAACAATATGTATCAACTGCACTGGTTATTTAGTGTCAAAGGTATGAATGGATGATTGTGTTCTGCAAACTTGAACAGACTGGCGAGGAAATAGTTGTGGCCTAATTTATGGCATTACCCCAGCATTTGCCTAGAAGGACTCAGGAACTCACAAAAATCCTTATGCAATACATTAGATGTACCAGCCGCGACTTGATACAAATGAGTGTTAATGCCTGAGCCACACTGCTTGGTGGAGTATCGTGAAAAAAAAATATTTACACAACTTCACAACAGCCACAAAATGGCACATTTCAAGGTACAAAGACAGAAAGTCATTCTGCCAATGTATCCTTACATGACCATTTCATTACCTGCATATCACAAGATGGCAGACACAACTGAGAAAATAAGACAGACAAAAGAAGAAGATGTATCTTACACACTTACATGTAACGGATACTTAGAAACAACATTAAAAACCCCTTCTGCTTTTACTGTGGACTCCCAGCACCAGAACTCGACTACATATACCTGCAGTAATGTCATATTTCTAATGAATATCAACAGAAAAAAAAATATTTCAATTCACAAGAATAATGAGTATACATGCACAGGACAAAAATACGGTGTCATTAACAGCATGTATGTCATGAAGCACATATTGCACAATATATCTTACATATATAAGGGTATCACAGTAAAAAATTACCTGTGGTGAAGAATTCCTCTTTATGCTCCTTGGTTCATGTATAAAAGAAATCAGGTACCTTCATGCTGTATAAACAACCAAAAGTATTTTTTGACCCTTCCTCATGACTCACATCCTCAAAATTTCTTTCATGTGAGATTTGAGGTTCTCACAATGCTGCCTATGAGGAGTATCTTCTGTGATATCATGCCATGTAGTTTGGTATTTCAGTACCAATGTTTTACAGATACATGGTGCCCTCAATCTTTAAGGTAGAAGCATGACACAGTTTACCCTGAAGATGAGGATAGCACACTTCTCACAAACATTTGGTACCTATCTACACACTGTCACATCTCAGAACATACTAATTTGTAATGCTGAAATTCTGAATCCACATTAAGTACTACAATTTGCCACTGACACAATCGTTAAAATTACCAGAAACACTGACTTTAACAAGTGCTTTCTTTACATTACTTTCACTACATCTTCAAACTTACACAATACTGTTCATTAACACGCCACATAATGTTAAAGCTGAAATGTTCACGTATCATTGCTGGTCCTATCACAGTTTCCATTTGTATTGATACTTTTGTCATGACATGATACGGCAGTGGTCTGAATTTCTGATGAGTTATGAATATTGTGCAAGTTTCCAGGTTTCTGCAGCAGTGTTACTGAAAATTCCAGTCTTCTGGGATGTGACACTGTATCACTGAGTGAGTTGTTCCTGACTTTTCAAAGAAAGATGTGGTCTTCAATGCCAAAACAGGCTATCCTTCTAGCATTCCTGGTCCACTTGACCCTTGAGAATGAAGGCAGTATATTCCTTTGAAATGTCAGACACCACTCACCCCACAACACAATACCACAATTCAAAAGGACCTGAATCCTCACAATTAATATTACAGCCAGCTTTCATTCATAATGCTACCTTAATATCATCATCTGATAATGCTGAGGTGTTGTTTCATAATGGGATAATAATGATATTGATCAATGTCATATGAAATGTCTGTCTTTTATGAACGTACAACAGTGTCATCACTATCGTCATGAGGTTCGGCAGTGGCAATGTTGAATGATTCATTATTTAGTGAACTGTTATTGCTACCACATGAACTGATACCTGAAGCACAAGTAACATTTTCAAATGGAGTGACAGAATTGTCAGTTCTGGAAGAACTCCCTGCAACAGTACTTGGTTCTTCAGAAGGAGACACAAAGAGCTCTTGTAATTGGCGCAATGTTACTTTATTACCATCCCATTCTTCTGCGCCACTTTGCATTGCTGCATGCATTCGCTCTTCAACTGTACCACGTATAAGAAATCGATGAACCACAGTTTTCCTGAGCATAAAGAACAGGGTTCTGGTATCAGTGTTCAGTTATTTTAGATGACAGGTTGACATCATGCTTACATTACATCCTGCAAAGCTTCACAGTACTGTATACACCCACATTTAACTGACTGTCATGGCCAAGTGGTTAGCCCTCATGCTTCATATTTAGAACATCTTAGCTCAAATCCTGGAATGAAAACAAGGTATTATGAATGACATTTGTCATTATTTTCTCCATGTCCTCCAGGCAAACGCCAAGTTCAAATTATGCTGCAACTACTTTTTTCTGCATACTTCTCCACTCATTACTGACCAACATCCCATCATCCAATGATGTTTTTTATATCCTGGAAGCATCATTAACCCTTTAAAGATGAAGTGTATCTGTTTTATGTAAGGACTCAGTGCGTACCGCGCTGTAAACGCTCTCCACTTCAGTTATAAAAACCAATCTCTTAATGTTTATAAGGCAAAAGTTGCTGTTTGTTCTGAGATCCGTACAAAACACATAAACACAATGTTGGCACCACGTAGAATTTTTTAATGTTAAACCTGGTCGGATGTAAAGTTACTGCTAGGCTTTAAAAGGCTAAATAAATCGTAAATAAATACCAATGTATACACACTTTCTCCTATTGTCAACTAGACCTGATGTAGGTTTATTAGAGTCTTTAGGTTTTCATGATGGGGGTCATTCTGACTGTATTCTCTATTGGTCCAGACCAGGCTCTATCCCCTCTCCCCTCCCATGTTTCTGACTGGCATCATTCCTTGCAACCCACTTATTTTATCAAATACCTCCTCACACTAATGACTTCGGAGAATGTGGACACAATGCGCTCAATCCCAAAGATAGGTACAGCAGGTTCTACGGTGCTGGTATCCACCTGCACTGACTATAACACCACGAAACCCAGAACATCAGAATCTTGCCAAGGCTTGCCTCAAAGCCATTTACAGTGCTCCTTAAGATTCACGGCTTCCCTTATTTACGGTTCAGTATTCCAGGAATCAGTATTCTATTATCATTAAAGACCTTCCAGGAGTTATTGTTTAAACCAATTACCCACAGAGTAACATTAAATGCAAACTTCAATACATGTAGATGATTATGTTACAGAGCCAACAACAGCAGACACTACTGCACACAGCAATTACAGGAATCTTAGTTTGGGAATGTAACGTAATCAGACTACTGCATTTTGATTTATGCATTTTTTAATTTTCCACAATTTTAAAACAACTTTTTGTGTTCTTTTTATTTCAAACCTCATTCTTAGCACACATAATTGGCAAATGACCAGCAAAAAATATGCTCACAACCTACTTAAGAAAATATGCACACAAGGTACTCAAGAAAATATAGCATTACTGTCACCTGTTCTTTCTATATGCAAACTACTAGAAGAGAAAACAAACAACACAAATAGCAAGTGCATAACATTTAGTATGTAATGATACTGAGGTGGTAAATTCAAAATCTGGTGTAGACAGCTCATAAGAGTAAACCTGTATGGAAAAATGATGATATTGAAGGCCTTCTGACAGAGGACAGGAAAGCGGTAGCGCATGGTTTATATCTGCATACTGTGCAGTGATGGCATAAATGTCTCAGAACAGGGATCCACAACAACACGTTTCCAGTGCCCTGCTTAAGTTACTGATACCACTTACTGGGTTTGACCAATGCGATGGACACGACCAATAGCTTGCAGTTCATCTGCTGGGTTGAGAATGGGTTCTACCAGTAACACATGAGTTGCTTCCACTAAATTCAGTCCTTTTGCACCCCATCGAACAGGCAACAGCAGTGCAGTCACATGTGGCTTGCTGTCCTATAAACATCAGTAATGGCAAAAAATGTAACTCAGGCTTTGGATTATTTGCAGCCAGTCATGACGTTTCCGTGGTCACTCCCATTCAATATATCTTCACTAAATAAGCCAATCAATTGTGAAGTATAGCAGGATTACATCCATCAAGTCCCTGTCACTTCGCACAAAACCTGCAATAACAGTCTCAAAAACCTTATAAACCTCCTATTTCAGTCATGTGACTGCAGCTACTACGCAAGCAGAAGAATACTGGCACCTCCACTGCTCTGAATGCAGAAACACACACTGATATGCCTGCACACCACTTTGTCTCCTGACTTGCGACATTAGCCTAGGCTCCCTAACGTTACATGCACCTGAAGCTGAAGACTTTGCAGAATCAATTCTGCTATAATTCATCATCCAGAAAAGTAATGAAACCAAATTCTACACAATATGATTAAGAAATTTTCCAACTTTTATGGAACCCGAACGTTCATTATAATGCTCATAACAGTCCACCAATGGTGCTGGGCCACAAGAATCTAGGCAATTTCTACACATACACAGTGATAAACTTTTACCTTGAAATTTTGTAGTATTTCCTGCTGTTTGAGCCCAGGCTGCAGTCGGGAAAATGAAACACTGTTCTCTGTCAGTGCTTGAGCAAGAACATCCAGGACTTTCTCCCACTGTCAATAAAATAAAAATCCCAGCTCATCAACCCATTCTTAAAACACAGTTAAGTATCATATCAAAATAACAAACAGGCAAAAACAATACCGTAGAGAAAACAAGTGCTTTGACATCAGGGTCTTCCGCCCTGAGTGCCAACAAACGATGCACGACTGCCTCCACTTTGGTGGAATGAGAACCTCGCACAGTTATAGCTGTTCCATCCTTCTGTGATTCATATACCTTGCAGCTGAGATTTACATATGATATACCATCTTCTTGTGTCATTTCACGACATATTGGACACTTGACATTGACTTTGCGTCCACCACGGCTCTGATCTACCATGTATCGTACACATTCCATGCAGTAACAATGACCACACTGCAGCACACTCCACTGCAAGAAAAAAGTTACTCGGTTATTTTTTTAAATAAAATTATGTCATGAGAACTACTACTTTTAGAAAACTTTTCACTGCACCAGCCATGATGCAAACAGGCAGTTATTTATAGGTTATTTATAGGTTTACTGAACAGTCATGTGGGCAGCACCCCTGTTTTGTGACTGCAAGTTCCTGTGACCAATCTCAAGCCAGAGATTGGCTACCCCAACTGAAATCTTCTTTGATTTTTGGCGTCCCTCCTGGGAACTGCTCAATTATGGCCATGGCTACATCCTTCTGACGTCCTTTTCCATTCATGATTCATTAATCACCCTGTGCTTCAATGTTACACAGCCTGAGCTACTGACACAATCATTAAACAAATAAATACACGCATATACATAGTGTCACAAAACTGCCTATCACAATATTAATGAAAGATAACATTCAAGGTGCAAGTCTTCTATGATGTAATGCTGTGTCATTTGGCAAGCACAGTGAAATGTCTAACCATTGTTCCCACATGCATCACTGTCCCACAAGTATCATTCGCTTCTTCTGCTACCCAAAAATTCGCCCACATAAACAATATGTATAATCATGTAGGATGTATCATTCTTCAAAGTTTAGTTTTCCCATATCAATCATTCAGAATCCTTAGTCCTGACCCACAATAATCCTATAACACTTGTTTCTGAGAAATATGTAGCAAAAGCAATGTGATATTTTTGGAATTTACAGAAGCAGCACCTTTCCAATAATGGTAATATCATGCTATGCATGAAAAGCAGCCACATGTCAGCCAAATGTGGTGATAATCAAGACTGGTTGTGAGGTGCCAAATTCATGAACTACTCTACAGATCTTGCCATAGTACTGTCTTGCATGATCATGTTTGCTTCCCTCTTGAACCTGGCAATTAAGAGTTGTGTGATTTAGTGTTATTATTCCCGTTATTTGTTACTTGTGCCACTAATGGATGGAAAATAATTGAAACTACATTGTTTTAAAACCGTGAAGTACTAAATACACATAAAAAAGTCTTGAATGAATACAGGCACTTTCATGGAGTTTCTACGAGTACTGGATGCTTCCACTGGCGTGTAAGGTAAGAAAATTCTGTTGCTTGTGGACAAATGTGCCATTAAACCACAAGACATGTCATTCCTACAGAATGTAAAACGTGTATTATCCATCAAACTGCACAAATGTGATGATCTCCACAAGGACTGGATATGCCTAGACACTGATAAATATGCTGCCTTCAATTCGTACATATCTGTAAACAACATGTGGTGCTTGCAACACGTGGTATTTCCAGGAGGGATGAGTTCTGTGATGATCACGTGGGCTGTGGCAGCATACAGGACAGGGAACAGGGAGATGAATGTGTCCTTGAAGCAGAGCAGAGTTTTGCCAAAGCTGATGCTGCTCACACAACCATTAAATTACCATTTTACACACATAGCACTTGTGAGCATGACGAACAGAACATTTTGAACATGGAATTGGTCCTGTTTTGTCTGAAATGCTGGGTTTAAATATATAGTTGCCAGTTACAGATTTCTTTGGGGAAAGAATTGCTTGCCTGCAGGTATTAATCTGACCTTTGTCTGGCTATTATTTCTGTAGTCCTGAGCAGCAAATGTAAAATTTTCATTTTTTGTTTTCTCATGTTTCTGATTCATTTAATGCTTTTCTCACAACTTTCATTTTCCTGCACTGATATTTTCCTCTCCAGTCCCTTCAGAAACAACAGACTAAGGTTTCACTGTAGCTCCTGACATTTCAAAGGCACTATCATCCTTCAAAATGTTGGGAACTACTCACCTGACAACACATCACATCTCAGAAGAATATCTACAGCTTCTGTAACAGTTCTTTGAGAGCCTAAAATCTCAGAAATACACTGTTCTTTTTATAATATGTGGGCTGCATGTTGAGTGCAGTGGCTGTGCAGACCCTCTTATATAAACTCAAAACTATATGTTACTTGCATAATGAAGAAACCACTCATACATACAGCATTCATCTATTTAACTGTGAATATAGTTTAGAATTACCTTGTCTCCTAAGTTAGTTTGACAAATTGGGCATGGGTCAGGATTGCTATCCAAACCTCGACTCTTTCGAAGGTTTTCAAGATACAGGAGTTGTCCTATTTTTCGGCGTAGGTCTCCTTGTGCTACAATCCTATCTGTCTCATATCGAGCCTCATGGGCAGCAACCTGCAAATTACAGTAAAGTATAATGAAATGCGCAGTAGAGTATTCCCTTGTGTGTACTTCTACATCATTTAAAATGAATAACTGACAATACACTGTGTTATGGTATGAATTCTTGTGAATTTCAAACATGCCAAAGCAATAAAATCAAGCGAAACACAACGCAGAGGGAAGCAATAAGGCACCCATATACACATACATAAAGCTAGAGTTTTCAATTCCACCAGGAATGATAGTAGTTACAAATAGGAGCACACGGTGGCAGCACTAAATGTATGTGGAAGGTATGCTTTAGTCCATATTACTTTATCAATCTTTGAATTAAATGCTTATAGTGTGTCTCTTAGACAGCACTACCACTTAGTGTCATTGCTGTTTATAAAATTTTAATGTCTTGTTATAAATGTCTTTCCAGAAGTTTTCAAATTAACAGCATGCATATCCAGTGACGCAGTAATTCAGAAGTGTCCCCCAAGGGCTTTAATGTACAACAGTGGATTACACATTAACCCTGTATAACGCTGATCCTGTTAAAATTTCAACAGGCTTTATGCTAGCAAAAGATTTAATTTGTACTGACACTGTTGAATGAAAACTGACCGAAAATACGAAAATAACGTTGAATCTAATAGTTCTTCACTTCTTCAATGTGAAACAACTCATTTAAAAGAACTATAAAAGCAAATTTGTTTAAAACAGTCATAACACACCTGATGTTTCTCAATAATATGGATTGTTTCAACAGTATTGCCAATGTTTGAGCTTAGCTGCTGCAGAGGGTTGCGCTTCTTGTTAGATTGAGGAACTGGTTCATCTGGGAACCGAATTCGAAGCCTCATCTTGGCCATATCAAGCTCATCTTGAGCTGAGACCTGGTCTCGTAACTGTGTCCAAACTAACCGCAATTGCTGAAACAACAAAGTACTTTCTGTTGGCTATATATGTTTTACCAACCTCATCTTCCCTAATTAGCCAATTTCCTTTGCAAAGACAAAAAAGTGGAAGAAAGTTCTGGTTACAACATTGATGGGAGCTGCTAGCGCTGAAACTACAGTGAAACTCTGTTACGAAAATTTTGAAAATCCCAAGAAAATCCTACTTCTTAAGCAGGAAATTTCTTAAAAGGGTAATTTTAATGAAATGGGAGAATTTTGGTGCTTTTTTATCCTGACTTCTTAGGCAGGAAATTTTCTTAACCTGGTTTTTCTTAAGCGAGTTTCACTGTATTTATTATACACGTCTTCCATCTTATGGTCGACTGTGGATTTACCTTCCATCTTTTATACCTGCATATGTTTTACATATATTTTATTTCATTTTTATCTTATTTTATATACAGTGAAACTCACTTAAGATAAACCTGGTTAAGAAAATTTCCTGCCTAAGAAGACAGGATAAAAAAGCACAAAAATTCTCCCACTTCATTAAAATTACCCTTTTAAGAAATTTTCCGCTTAAGAAGTAGGATGTTCCTGGAATTTTCAAAATTTTCATAACAGGGTTTCACTGTATATACAAAACTGTATATTTTAACCCACTGTGAAGTGGAAGGCCTTCCCCTTTCTGAAAAGCAGAGTTTCAATGTTCATGTTTTTTAGATGAACCTGATGATGGTCATAACAGGACAAAACTAGTAGCTCAAATCTCCAAATAAAGAGATATAAACATAGTTGGCTGTGACTGATCTTCTGTGCAAATTGAAACATACGCCAATGGGGATGTTGAACATTAAAACATTAAAAAAAACAAACAAGAAACAAAAAAGTAGGTTCATGAGATCACCATGCTCTGTATACATGCACGCACGCACGCACACATACACCATTTAAAAGTTCAACCCAGTTAATAGATTTTTACACAGTTTGGTACAGATACTCCTTAATTTCATACAATCATACACAACATGATAGACATTCAGTCCTGTGTGGCAGGAGTGCCACTAGCACCACTCACTTCAGGGTTCTGAAACTATGGTAACAGATCTTGAAAACATCAACATCATAAAAGTAATTCTGTAGAATGCAAAATAACATACCAGCAATGAAAAATTTTCTTCAGGTTCCAGGATGATGGTAGTATCTAGCGAACAACTGGAGCTAGATTATGTGAGATTTGGTACAGATAATAAACACGCATATTACATTAGTTCAACCATTTGTAAGACAAGAATTACGAAGATGGTGGTGTGCAATACCTGTTGTTCATATCTGACAAATTTAATATATACAGTAAATGTGTTCATATAATAAGCTTTTCATAAAAATGAAATAAAACAGTAATAACACTAATACAAGTATGTAAGTAGAAACAGAAATGTATGCAATACAAAAGTAGGGTTTGTACTAGTTATTTCACCATATAATTGGCACAACAGTTTCATCAGCACTGCTGACACCACCACCACCACCACCACCACCATTACCACTCCCTCTGTACCTTTGACATTATTCAACAGTTCATAAACACTGTTTGGATTCTGCTTTTTTTTCTCTTTGTCCATGTCCACACTTCAGCATAAAATGTTAGAACCTATTTAAAATTTTATTCCTAATTATTTTGCACTGTTCCACTATACTCCCTTCGCGATACTCCTCCTGGGGCACTCTTCTCTGAAGGATATACTGTGACAAATTCTACAGCAAAGAGTAAATGTAAGCAAGTTTGCTCCATCATAAATAGCATTAAAGTGACAATTTCAAGCAAAACACTGATAATGGCACGTACTGTAACTTTTATTTTTTCACACAGTAAGCACATCACAGTTAAAATTAAACCGACCGACCGACCGACCGACCAACCAACCAAATATGACTATAATAAAGGCTTCCCCTATATAAAGCTAAATTCACATGCAAGTTCACTGTTGGGGATAGTAATTCAAACTCGTAAAAAGTCAAAACTCTAACTTAACAGCAAATGAATAAATAGTCAATACAGTATTACAGCTTTACTCTTCAATGTAATTACACGTTGAAAGAAAATTAAACAGGCCTATATGTGCCTTATATACCTTATGTAATATGCGCTGCATCATATTTTAACAGAACACAACATTAAAAGAATAAAACAAATCTCTTTCCAGTGCTGTGTACATGTGATGAAGACTTTCTTTTGTTCATTGCATCTGATAATGGCAGGCCCATAAACATTGCAAATGCAAGCACAAATGCAAACAGGTCTTCACATAAAGCGTTTCTTATCATTTGTGCCCAATTTTAACCACAAGAAAAATAGCTCAAAAATTTTTCATAAAATTCTTCAATATTATATTTCATATAAATCCATTTAACACCCACAAAACTGGAACATTTGCAATAGGCATTCTGTCAGGATATGAATGGACCTAAAAATGAATATCCAACATACAATTTCTGTTTCCAAGGAAAATGTGTGTATTTATAGATTAAGGGATATATTTCATGCCACAGGTATGATGGATTAAAAGATTCAGAGGAATGCTGAGGTAATAGCTACATTTTACCAACTTTAAAGTGATTTTGGGTTCAGAATTTTAATATTACATAAAACAACCAGCAAAACCTTATATTCCTCTGGAGTTCCGTAGCATATACGTGGTGTGACAGTACATATGCTGTAGGGTTTTACACTGTGGCAGTATACATGTAGGCACAAACACCATGGCAGCACATATGCTGTAGGCACAAATACTGTATCGGTATAGATGCTATACAACAGATACTGTAGCAGTAAAGATGCTGTAGGAACAGACATTGTATCAGTTTGTCACAGGAACAGATATTATGGCAGTACAGATGCTTTAGGCACACGTACAATGGCAGTACAAATGCTGTGGGCATGTATATTGCAATTTCTGTTCCTAAGAAATGTGAAATACACAACTCTAAGCTTACCCTAAACTCCTTCTTGATTGCATCCAACAGTTTCAAATGCTGACTGCCATCTTCCAGACACTCCCTGTTGGACCGTCTCCCTCGAACAAATGCCACCAATACTGGAAATGACAATACATGAGTTTAGCAAACACAATGTAACATATCAATAGAAATGCAGCCAGCTTGTGCATATGATCCAAATGCATATGTACTGTGATATTTTAAACTGGAAAGTATAATTAATAGCTAGTTTAAATGTGTGTTATTTTTAAAACTTTCAAGGCAATAATCCACGTGCTTCTCGATATCACCAGTACAACAGGTTGCAGTTGGGCCTTCAGTCATTCCAGCACCAATTCTTTTCATAACAAATATAATTCATCAATGCTGCCACTTTGGTTGCTCTGGATATGCCAACCAATCTCCTTGCATGAGCTCACTGCAAGCAATGGACATATACTATAGTCACATCACAAGAAGCTGTTGTCACAGCTGGATAGGTTATGCGGGAGGAATTTTATACTACGCTCTATCCTGAAAACATCAGCCCACTTACCTTCACTAGAGGGAAATGAAACCAGATATGGACTTGAGAGAGGCCTGTGTGTGAGACAGAAAATGTTCAAGAAGAGCATAGTGCACATGTATGTATTTAGCCTCCCACCCCACAAACAAAAATTCAATGCCTTCTCATGGCACAACTATAAGATCAACAATACTCATCCATCCCCTCCCCTCAAATCTTCCTACCCATCTGTAAACCTTCTTTGCAGATCTAGTTTCTAGCTAAAGGAGAACTGTGCTGTAAGGCTGGACATGTGCGCGCGCATGCACACACACACACACACATTTTACTTAGGTGTGTGTGCATGTGCGTGCGTGCGTGTGTGCGCATGCACACATGTATTCAGTAGTAATGAAAAATGGTTGGTTGTGACACTTAATACAGGAACCTTTGGTATACTGAACAGACAAGCTACATACACATTGGCCACACCACAGCTCAAGCATCTAACAGCAAAAGCAATCCCAGGTAATACATGGATGATCTGTAATGGGGATTTTTCCTCCAAGCACTTTGGTTTTCCCTCTACAGTAAAGCAATTCCACCAGTGCTCCACAGTCATCTATCACAAGCTGGTAAAACAGGCCCCTCTGCGGTGGTAGTCTAATGTAACTCCTACAACCACCTGCCCATACATGTGAAGTTACCTCGGAGTACTCGTTCCATTTCACAGGGCTTCCACGTGCCTTGGTTCAGCTGCCCCAGGAGCAGAACATTACCCACCATACTGTGTTCAGTCTGCTTCTTGCTAACAGCAAACACCAGGCTCTCATAGTTCTTCAGGTGTGTCTCATAAATACACAACCTGCACCTGTAATCAAACAGAAGTGCATCAACTGTTTGTGAACATCTGGTATCCTAGTGAAGGAAGATCAGTCAGGAGATGCAATAGCTCAGTTGGTATAGTGACTAGGCTATGGGCTGGACAACTGAGGAAACATGATTTGATCCCTGGAAGGACCAAGAGTTTTCTTTGTTCCCCAAAGTGGCTCTGGGTCCCACCCAGCCTCCTACTCAGTGGGTACTGGAGGCACTTGCCCAGGCGGTCAAGCCGGTAGGCCATGAAACTGACCACTCACCTCTACCTAGTTCCAAGGTTAAGAATGTGCAGACCTATACCTCCACTTCCCCATTCGCCTGCATGGCATGCACAAGGGCAACCAATTCGGTTATGAATAATATTGTGATACAGTCCAACAGCCCAACCTCTTCACACCATAACACTCCAAAAATTATTCTCTTTTCATTTCATTGTTTTCTGAGATGTGACAGTACACAGGTAGGTAGAGAGGTACCAATGTATGGAAGAAATCAGATGCACCTATTATCAGCATAGGAGTGTGAACTCATCTTGCCTGAAGATGGAGACAGCACATACTTCAAAACACCAGTGCCTATGTATTACGTACATGCGTGTCACATAAAAGAAGACAATAACAGTCACAGCCATTTCTGTGAGCACCTTAAATGTTACTTGGTTCTGATTGCTTCTTCATGTGAGGAAACAATGGAATGCTAATCCAGAGACATTGACACACAACATCACATCTTAGAGGGCTTTTAAGTGTCTCCTACATTCAAACACAATACACTCAAACCTCAGAGCTGGCAAGTTACATATACAAATAATCTGACATCCAATTCAGCTGTCCTGCTCCAGGAATCCCACAACTTGAATTTCACTGTATACACAGAGATACATCATACACACTCAGCTTCCTCTCCAAAGCTAACACTTTACTACCCACTGGGAACTGAGTTGTGGACTATGTAATGCTACTTCATCAGTCTAAAAGAAGTTATTCAGCACTGAATTTTATGCCGGATAATCATGAATGTTCAACAGGTGTAATGGGTGGAAACACCTGTAATCTAGTTCGAGGTACAATCTTGAATTCACGAACGAAAGACCAAAATAAATATCACTCAGACAGCTGACCCCAGCTTGTGTTCAAACTGAGTACCTCATAAACAGGATTTCGACAAAGGTACGTTACACTTAGTAAAACTGAATTTCTGGACTTCGCCCATCACCCTAATACAGATGGTTTCCAGCTTAACATAAGGGTTCTGTTTGTGAAACTTTTATGTAAACCAAAATTTACATATGTTGAAATTAGCCCCACCCCCACTTATTTATCACACCTCATTGGTTGTGCTTAGGTTTTTACAATGTCACTGTACACGTTTAAAATGTTATTTCTATCAGTTTTTCATATGAAACACACAAATTAAAATACACTACAGTATTAATCATTACCAATATTCATATTATATTATATATAATATTAATTAAAAATATGAATAATTAACAAGAATTTTTTTACATAGGACCACATATACGTAAGTCGCACATTATGTAATCCGGAAACTGCCTGTATTCCAAACAGAATATATTATCTGGAAACTGGATTTGTTTGTCCTCAGGTGAAAAGGTGTGGGAGTATCTAATTAATTGGGTCCAGTGATTGGGAATATTTTGGTTTCATCTACCAAACTCAGTATGAACTTGCGACCTTCTCATCAGAGAACTGAAACATCCAATTTCTGACATTCTGCCTCCCAGTCATAATACCAGATACACAAAGACAAAAGAGCCTGTTAACACTAATTAAATACCTCCCATATACAATTATATACACACAGTGGAGTAAGTACATTACATAAATGTGGAAAAAACTGGAATTACGTACTTTTTCTTGTTCTTATTATTGGCATTACTGAGGCGCAAGTGACAATCTACTGCTCCATTCACTAAGTCTTGCCGAGAAGTTGTTTCAAGCTGACGCAAATCTAGTACAGCTTTCTTCCTGGCCTTCTGCACAGCATCACTCCATATTCCCAGCTCATATTCTACCCCTCGAATACTAGACACTCTGTACAGGAAAAAAACAAAAATCACTTTCAAGTTATTAGACACACTGATAGGTAAAACACATGCTGCTGATAAAATATTCTTGGGTAACCTGTCATGTCAACTCAGAGTAGATGTCCAACTGCTTGGAAACCTTCTCTGTCTCCATCATGGAATGAAGCCAGTCCTTGAAAAACAGACTTACAAATGTTAAATTTGATCTCTGAATTGATCTGAGTGGCTACCTGACAATATTTTATCACTTTTATTCACTGTGAAAACTTCAAGTGTTAAAGGTTTTTGACTTAATTTGGAAATAAACGAGTTACACATTATTATAAAGAATACATTCATTAGAAACTGAAAACATACAGTGTCAACAAGCTTTCTGGCGTTAATCTTACTGTTCTCAGTTATAATAAGAGACAAGTTGCATACTTCCATTGAGTTCAACACAGTTTTTAGTGTGTCACCATTTATGAGGACCTAGGATAGCTGTTGGTCAGTATGGTAATTAGGTACAGGCTAGACAATCATGCCGTCAGTGTTTGATTCCTGTTAGAGGCAGAGCTTTTACTGATCTTCATTGCAAACCAAATCTGATCTAGGACTCACCCAAGCTCCCATTCAATAAGCAACAACTCTTTCTCGGGGGGTACAGTGACATAGTTATAAGGCTGGTTACTCACCTGAATCTAATGCAGAGCTTAAGAATTCATGAAGTGATACCGTTACTCCCTCACACATATTCATGGCATAGTGCTTCACTCAGAAGAGACACAACTTTGCCTTTACCTTTCACAACTAAATCATAAAATGCAGTTTCATTCAATACTCTGACAGTTTCATATGAGATTCAGGTTAGATTAATATTCCTAGTCTTTAGTTATGTGTTGTGTGTGAACTTTCATAAGACATACCTGTTAATCAAACTCTCTTGTCCTGGAACTCTGTTCTCTAATAAATCATCTCTTATTCGGCTCAGCAATTCTGCCTCCTCTCCCTGTAGCACAAGCCAAGACAAAAGTTGCTCCCACCATTCATCTCGACCCAAATAGAAACTGTTTTCCAATTCTGTCACAGTTAATGACATGCCTGCCAGTGTTTCTTGTGCTGCAGCTACCTGAAAACATCAAACTGGCTTTGTTATATATGAATTCAAGGTTATTATTGTGATAAATTAAGATTAATAGCTTCTGGGATATGGCACTGCATAATGTGGTGACAGGTAGTGATGTTTTGGAAGAAACCACTGCAAAAATATTTGGGGCGAACATTACCCAAAAGAAAGAGATACCTCTGATGTGTTGGAACTGATCTACTAGACTATGAGGTGTCACACCCCAGAAGACTCTCATCTTAACTGCTACTACCACTGCCACCACCACAACTCAGCATCAGCAGTAATGGACAGGGGTGCCAATTGGATTGCAACTACCTAGAGACAGTCAACAACCTCCAATAAAGTAAACAAAAGGCAAGCAATGGACGTAACTAGTCCACTACACTGTTCATTCAGGAATCCAATGAGCATCACTGTACCAACAGCAATTGTATAAATCATCCAAAAACCAAGCTAGTGTTTTCAGCTTGCACAGTACACATGGATGGGCTTAGGTACTTATCTAGCCTTCTCTCCATTGCAAGACAGTATACCGACAGACAATATGCAAAGGCGGCTCTACAGAAAAGTAGATGTTATCCTTTACAGGGGATATCTGAATATATCAACAATGTGCTCCCGATAACAAGCAGTAGATTTCAACTAAAATTTAACGCTATTCACTTAAAAGAATGCACTAAATTCATACCATATGTAAACAGCATATAGTGTACTGTTTGCAGTATGCTTTCGACATGCCAGATGGTAGCTTACTGAGTATTTCATATTAAAATCATCAAAAAGAATTAAATTCACTTCCAAGGAAATCACATAGTGAGACCCAGGTTAATGAAGCCCACACAACCCTTGCACCCTGTACACTTTTCATCTCAAATACAAATAAAATTGTAAACAAATGTAATACAGTACAATCCATCTCCACTCTTGCCATGGCTACACACACCTACATCATGACATTACAGTTCACAGTATTAACGTGTTAAGAAGATATAAGTACAAACACGCATAATAAAATCTGATGACTGGCAAACAGCATGCTGCCAAAGTAAGCTGATGTGATCATATGCAATTTTAAGATACTGTCACTGATTAACATACCATTCCTGTTTAAATGCAGAAAATAAAAATATGACTAATACAATAGGCTCCTACGTGACACTGTTCAGCAATAAAGCAGTTATGGTAACAAAAAATAAAACTAAATTTTCAAATTACTTCTGATATGATGATCCATAAGCCAGATAGGCTTGCAAAAAATTCAACAATTTTTAGCCCACTTTCATCCCTAAAAACGAAAAAAGGCAGGTTTATAATATCACAGTGCTGCCTGTGAGCCCCCTCCATTTCATCTTTTGAACTAGCTGACTGATTTTCATGAAACTTGGTACAAACATTATGCCACTAGAGGATATCCATGAGCAGTACTTTTTTAGGCATGTTCACAAAATTGCGAGAAGTGACTGTAAGCTTCGTCATGTCTGTCTGTAACCTCTGGCCATCCATCTGCGTGGAACAACTCACCTCCCACTAAACAGATTTCCACGACATTTGATATTTGGGTATTTTTAAAAAATCTGTGCATAAAATTAAAGTTTCATTAAAATCTGACAAGAATAATGGGTGCGTTACATGAGGACCCAAGTACATTTATGATAATATCTTGCTCAATTCTTCTTAGAATGGGAAATGTTTCTGACACAAGTTTGTAGAGAAAATCAAAACACGCATTTTACTTTCAATAAGTTTTTCCCAAAAATCATGCTGTTTATGAGATAAGGAGGAAAAATATGACACAGCCAGACAAGCCATAGATGACAACATAATACAACACGGAAAAGACGTGCTTTGCATGCCGAATAACTAAGGCCACAGACACAAACTCGTAATAGCTAACCCTTACTGCTTTTTGACAGCAACAATGGGTAAGTGAACGCACCTCAATGTAACATTTATATGTATACTGCCTGTCTTAGAATTGTCGAACAGGAGACCAACACGTGTAAACTTTTTATAAAATATTAGAAAAAGATGTTTACTCACAAACCCGACATGTTTCGGTACACATAGGTACCATCATCAGGGGTAGTACTGAAGATGAAAAACTAGTGTTTTATCTTCAGTACTACCCCTGATAATGGTACCTATGTGTACCAAAACATGTCGGGTTTGTGAGTAAACATCTTTTATGAACATGTTATAAAAAGTGTGCATGTGTTGGTCTCCTGTTCTGCAATTTCAGTAACTATGTGCTCGGTATGAATACTGTAAAGATTGTCTGTCTTGTTTGTTCCAAAATCCACAACAACATGGCAGATGCCAGAACTTGTGACATGGGAGCAACACTTGTGACACTTATTTTTAAATACTGAAGCAACCTGTGTTACTGGTTCTGCCATGTCAAAAGTTCATGTCACTGCCATTATCCTAAAACAGCTCATGAACAATTTCTTTCTCACCCTTCTCAATTCAAAACCACCCTGCCTTTTCATGTCATATAACCTGTACGAATGACATGGTATTATCATTAACTAAATTGATACCACTATGCTTGCCAAACAATGGTATTACTTAACCTGGCAAGACCGTTTTTAAAGTGACATAGTTAGCCAAAGAAGTAACACTTCTGAACCGTATTTGGGACGTACCCACTTCAAATCCTGACAGCATTTGACCAACCTAAGATTTTTAACAGTTTCCCTCAGTCCATCCAGGAAAACAGAAAATGTCAGTATAGAAAATGAAGTTAGGCAATGACCACCTCCTTCCACATCCTCTTCAAGTCATTATTCACTGACCATCCTACCACTTGACACTATATAGTTTCAGCCATTAACAGCATCATCAACAAAGCATAAAAGGTAAGGTTGCCCCTGTCCAAGCCATAAAGGCAAATAATGGGGGCAGACGTACAGCTCCACTCATTCTTCACCTCAGCCCTAGATACTGGACAACTCACAGAGACGGCAAGTAGTATAGTGGCTACTGTTCATTTCAAATACAAACTTGCAGCACGACAAGAACTGTTCCAACCTGAGAATCACACTTCTGCATATACTTCTGCTCCAAGGTTTTAGCTTCCTCTCTAAGTCGGTCATCTCGTAGTGTGGGAGAAATACCTTCATGCTGTGCAGCCAGCATATCAGCTAAATTGTATAAAGTGTGTATCATCTGAAATGGAACATAACACAGATAACAAAACAATATATTTAGGAATATACGGCGTTGGAATCATCTACTTCATGGACTTTGTCCACTTTATTGTGTTAGAAGATAACAAAAAAGAAATAATAAAAGCTAAAAATTAATACAGCACTATGTTCTGGGGACAGGCTCCATCCCTGCACTCAGGATAAAAAAAATAGGGTTGAGACCTACCGGGTTTGGCATTACATACGAAGCTCCTCTCAACCTCTGGGCTGATGAAGGCCAAGGGAGTAGGTCCTAACCACCTCTCCCTCCCCCCCCTCACCTCTTGAAGATAGAGAGCAATCCCATCCAAGACAGCGACCAATCCCATCCCCAGAACACAGTGCTTCAGTAAGTTTTGATTTTTATTATTTTTTATTATCTCTTAACATAAGATGATAAACACAATCAAAGAAGTAGATGATTCAAAGTGTGATATCACATCATCTGAATTTTATGTAGTTAACACAGACAGTGTTCGTTACCATACTTACAACCATAATTCATGCTTTATTGTCACAATTATGTACCATAAAGCACAGCTTACCTATCTGTTAAACTTTACTGAACACATGTTGCACAATTTTAACAACAGGTACATGTG
The DNA here is from genome assembly GCA_013340265.1 of Coptotermes formosanus. Lineage (NCBI taxonomy): Eukaryota > Metazoa > Arthropoda > Insecta > Blattodea > Rhinotermitidae > Coptotermes > Coptotermes formosanus. The sequence continues at coordinate 584,212 of BLKM01000655.1, forward strand.
GTCCAGATGGCTAAGTGATGCATTTTTCCAGGACTAATACTGGATACCCCACAATCTGAAATCTGGCCATCACCCCTGTAGTACTAGAGGATGTAAACCTGTGGCTCCCAGACAACAGAAGTTAAATATCAATCAGAGGCAAAAAGTGTTCTAGACTGAAGTTACAATCACAATACAACATTTTATATTACATCCTTATTTTCCACATCATCGTGATTTTACACATTCAATATGACGTACGGGGCATGCAGTGGTGCAGTTGGTTGAGGCACTGCGCTACAAGCCGGAAGGTAACAGGTTCAATTCCCAATAGCGCCATTGGAAATTTTCATTGACATAATCCTTCCAGCTGCCCTATGGCCCTGAGGTTGACTCAGCCTCTAACACCAATGAGTACCAGGAATATTTCCTGGGGGGTAAAGATGGCCAGTGCATACAGCTGATAACCTTTCCACCTTCACGTTCCAACTGCCTTGAAATCTGGTAGCCTGGACCTGCTGCAACCTTCAGGGCCTGTCTAGGCCTGTAATGTGGTTGTTTTACCTAATAAGATTCACACAGCTTCCATCAACACCTACACGCACATTTTATGAATTTATATTTCCTAAACTTTCAGAAGCTTCTTTACATATCTCAGCCACTAGATGTCAGGACACATAAATACAGAGAACTGTGTTTTCTGTGCAGTATGGTCTGAGCCTGTAATATGATTCAGCTTTATTTACATGTTTTGTATGGAACTTGGAATAAAACTGCAATTCTCTCCCCACACAGCATTAAATGATTGATTTTTAAGACCCTGTCAGGGTGTGTTTACTGTGTGGTACAGACTGAGCCTGTACTATAATTCAGTTTTACTTACATGTTTTGTATTGATCTCAGAACAAACCGCGATTCTTTCCCACACAGCATTAACTGATGGAATTTTAAAATCCTGTTGGGGTGTGTTTAATGCACAGTACAGACTAAACCTGCACTATAATTCAGTTTTATTTACATGTTTTATATGGATCTCGGAACAAACCGTGATTGTTTCCCATACAGCATTAACTGACTGATTTTTAAAACCCTGTCCGGATGTGTTTACTGCGCAGTATGGACTGAGCCTATAATATAATTCAGCTTTACTTACGTGTTTTGTATGGATCTTGGAACAAACCACGATTGTTTCCCATACAGCATTAACTGACTGATTTTTAAAATCCTATTGGGGTGTGTCTACTGAGCGGTATGGGCTGGGCCTGTAATATAATTCAGCTCTATTTAAATGTTTTGCACAGACCTCAGCACAAAACACAATTATTTTCCTATGCAGCATTAACTAATTGATTTTTAAAACCGAGACGGAGTGTGTTTACTGCGCACTACCAAATAAACCTGTAATATATAATTCAGCATAATCTAAGTCTTTTAATGGTTAATCACAAAGATATAAAATAGCAAAGAAATATTCATAAACAATGTTCTCTTTGGTGTAACTTATGATTTAAGGTCATGCCATGGCTCAGGCGGTTAGCCGCCGGCCTCCCAGTGCAGAGGCCCAGGTTCGATCCCAGGTCAGTACACGTGGGGTTTGTGGTGGACAAAGTGGCACTGGGATAAGTTTTCCCCGATTATTTTGGTCTTCCCCTGGCAATTACAGTCCATCGGTGCTCCATACTTAGGAAAAGGACGACAATGACGACAACAACAACAACAACAATCATCATCATCATAAGGTTGCACGAGAAGCCTTAAGTTTGTGGTGCTTCGGTAGCATCTGCTGCGGGGTCCTTCTCCACAAAAAACTGAAATCATGGTATGGGATGTTATGGTGTGGCTCTTTTTCCAAATGCTTCAACCTTTTGCCTACTGCAAGCAGTAAGCCCATCTTATATACACTGTAGCATTGTTAGTTTCTGTCACACTCCCACATTGGAGTTCCATGGACTGCCACCAAATGGCAGGAAAAGACAAGACATAGAATTTTGTTTGATGGACGCGCAGATGCTATGTACCAGACACAAATAATTGGGGTTGCCACGTTACCTACCTAAAGGTTCGCGCAGGAACTAATACAATAGTGTAATATACATACATACACATTATTCGTGTTTTCACGATAACTGCTGGCACCACTACGAAGTTATAATACACAGGCGTATACATTCTTCAGGTTTCCATGCTAACTACGTAAATGGGTGTCCCTTGCCTGCCAACATCGCGAGGCTTCCACGGTAACTACGGAAATGCGTGTGCCTTGCCTGCACAGATGGCAGAGTTTCTGCAGTAACTGCGTACATGAAGTGTTCCTTGCCCCATGGGTCGCAGGTTTTCAAAGGTAACTAAATAAATGGGTGTGCCTTGCCTGCCCAGATTGTGGGGTTTCTGCAGTAACTGCTTACATGAACTGTGCCCTGCCCCATGGGTCGCGAAGTTTCAAAGGTAACTAAGTAAATGGGTACGCCTTCCCTGCTCTGGTCACAGGGTTTCCACAGTAACTGCTTATATGAAGTGCTCCTTGCCCCCAGGAGTCGCGAGGTTTCAAATGTAACTAAGTAAAGGTGCGTGTCTTCCCTGCTCAGGTCATGGGGTTTCCACAGCAACGGTGTACATGACGTGTGCCTTGCCCCCACCGGTTGCAGGCATTGCACAGTAAATACATAAATGGGTGTTCCTAGCCTGTCCAGGTCGCCAGGCACCAGCATACTAGTATATCAAGATTCTGTTTATACGTTGTGGAAAAAACAGTGGGCCTCCACTTGTGCATGCTATACATGGAAACAATCACTGTCCTTACGAGAACCAAAAAACACTGTGTGGACAAAATGCAGAGTTCTTGGTGCTCAACTTGGTGAGACATACACTAACCACTAGGGTCTACAGTGTTAAGTGTATACATGGAACTTTTGCGAAGTAAAACGTAAAAACACGAAGGGAGAGAATGAGAAATGAAATGTTTAGAAAATAAACTGGCATCTGTGTCCCAGCTGTGATTATGCATGTACACGAACATGTACAAATATCACACCTGCAGTTTGTCAGTCTTCAGTTTATCCTTGTATTCTTCAGCAATTCTCAGCACATTTCGATATGTTTCAACAGCTTGGGCCCAGTTCTCTCTGATAATATGGATTCCAGCCAGCCCTACAACAGGTAAAGATTTTAATTCCGTCAGTTATACAACATTTACCCAAATATATAACTCAATTTTTTTTCTCCCTAATTCATCATCTTTAAAACAAGTAGTTGTCTTATTGAGACAAAGTTAAACGTATTTCACACAGGCATTTTCCTAAAAACTGAAGACTCTGAAGGGGTAGTGTATCCAGCCCTTAAAACTGAACCAAGTAACTTAACTTCCAAAGAATGTCTCGTATCTTAGGACATGACATCACATAATCTGGCAGTTTGGTGTTTCAAAAGAAGCTACTACCTCTGTCTTCACGGTACAGGAATCAGTCCCCGATTTACCAGACTACATGGAGCCACATCCCAAGTCTGTAGCCTTGATACTCACCACTGTAACAACCTTGAATCTTAGGTCAGTGGCAATAAAAACATCCTGGCAAATCAATCAGAACACAATCACTGTCTTACCATTCAATGCAGCAATATACTGTCGGAGGGATTCCTCACACTCAGACTGCGTCTTTTTAATCAGAGATTCCAGCAGTTCTTCCATACTCATAGTAGCTTTCGTGGCTGTAATGAATTGTCCACGGACAGCCTGAGGATGCGAACAGGCCTGACGCAGGCGAAGCAAAGGTCCCAGGATCTGAAATATATGCAACTACACATCTTGACCTACTCTAAGCCATAAACAGTCTTAAAATCTCATTTCCCTTTGGCTGCACAAATATTCTTTAATGTTTAGCAGCTGTGTGTTGCATTACTGTAGTATTCAGCTGGCTAAAAGCTGCATTTCTTCAATACTAATACCACTACCATTAAGTTCATACATGGCGACTTGCAACACAGTACTGGGTGGTTTGAAATCCCACATTACCAGTTAAAATCTCACTGTCAACCCTGCAGTACAGGAGAACTTAAAATACCTCACTTATTCGAAGATGAAATATTTTTACCCTGAGTTAAAATCCGGCCATCAACATTGAAGCCCTAGTAGCTTTAAAATTCTGTCCCCAGGTGATAAAAGTTAATTTCTGAACATCTGGAGGAAAACAACATCGCAAGGATAATACTGCAAACATTGTTATTTTACGGCGGTGATTCTCAGAAGTTTGATGTTACAAAATTGTAAACAGATCACACACCAAGATGAGTATTTATAAGATACACATGTGCATACCCATAAATTACTGTGCTTTATTATGCTAAGATGCATAAAACAACTAAAAACATGCAACTAATCGCCAGCTCCTTACTCTGTGATAGAGACTGAGGCAAGGGCTTTGGTTTATGCATGTGGGATCTTTTTTAATAGTTTATATCCCTTCATGTTTTATCAGTCTTTCAGAACATGATCCCCAAAGGATCAATGTGACTGTACACATATCCACAGTATCTAATACATCGCTCTAAAGTTTTTGAGATCAGTATTTTAACTTAATGTATAAACAACCTGTATACGTGTAGCACTTTGCAAGTCCAATAATTTTATATGTAATGACTCGAGGCACAGTGGACTGTTTCGCCTTTGACATTACAGTATCTTTTAATGTAGAGCCATATAGTGTTTACATGTAACCAGTGCTTAACATTTTTTATGTAAACCGCTGATGATGGTAACTCACTTACCGAAACATATGTAGTTGTGTTTTAATATAGTGATTTGAAAATTTGTGCATTTCTTGGTTTACATTGGAAAAAAGAAAAAAAAAACAAGATACAAAATGAATTTCTAGGGGTGTTTTCTACACGTCTTTGCATATGTGAACACAAGTCTTTGAAAGGTTAAAATAGTGAAACTTTACAACATACAGCTAAGTCTGATGAATATGAATAAAAGGTTGTACACCAAGTTCATTCACTAAACGTGCTTACCTTATTGATAGTCTGTCTGTCAAGTGAGTCTAGAGTAATATCCAGACTACGCATTTTACTCAGTTTATCTATGAAGTCCTGTGAGCATTCAGCATGTTGTCTTCGATAGAAATGTTCCTCCACTGGTGAGAAGTGCAACCACTCTACTTCTTCACTTTGATCTGGGATATTTATCTAGAAGTGAAGTGAGTTTTCAACATTACAAAGTGCACAGGGTGATATTAACTGACTGACTGACTGACTAACTAACTAACTAACTAACTAGCTAGCTAACATCATGGCAAACAGTCCATCTTAAGAAGCTAGTAGCTCCTCAGCTAGTCAAAAAATCTCAGTATTTTATGGAACATGAACATTCATTACCATGTTCACACTAGCCCACCACCTGTCTGCATTCAGCCAGATCAAACCACTCCACAATCCTTCTCATTTCTTGAAGATTCATCTTAATATTATATTACCCTCCCTCCTATGCCTCGATATGAGGACACTAAAATATATTGTTCAAGACTTCCATGGTTGTGAATATGAATATTCATAATTGTGTTCACAACAGCCTGCAAGCGATCCCTGTCCTGAGCCAATGCATCCTGTCTACACCCTCCCAACCAGTTCCCCTAAAATTAATTTTACACTTTGTCCATACACTGACCAAATACACTGAATAGTAAAACTGTAAAAGAGCACATTACATACCTTCAATTTTTTTACATATGCTTAGAATATGTAATGTTAAATGACAGGAGAATTAGTAAACTGGAAAGGATTCAGAATCAGCTGTGGCCTGAATAACCCTCCGGTGGCAAAAGACAACTTTAGTTCACGCACGGCATGATGCTGAGAAAACTTAACACCACCTTAAGTCACTGGCCAAGAACATGCAAAATAATGGGTGGCCATACAAATCCCTGCCTTTTGCACAGAACACTGGGCACTAAATTGTGGTGCTATGGGGTTAAGGTACAAGGCCAACTAGATGATTTTAGGTGTTTCATATCTGTCCCGAGCACCCAATACAATTGTTTGATTTGTCTGTTCCTATACAGAGCAGCTGAGAAGTCATTGTACACCTACCTACTTACCATGTAGATCTGCATCTGCATGCCATGTGCAGTGGTACACTGCACATGGCATGCACATACAGTGGTACACTGCACATGGAATGCACATACAGTGGTACACTGCACATGGCATGCACGTACAGTGGTACACTGCACATGGAATGCACATACACAGCCACATACGCAGGCATGGGTCCAGTGATTTCTCAGCCACCACGTACACGAAACAACAGAAGTACTCAAAAAACTTTCTTGAAATTTGACACTCCAAAGCTGTATTAAAATTTGTCTGTATGTTACAAGTTTGTTTCAAATCAGACTACAGTCACAGACACTTCATGTGCATTTATACGTATATACATCGCTGTGAGCACCTGAAGTATTACTTGTTGAACATTTATCAGACAGAAATGCATTTCAACAAAAAGTTGTAGAGAAAATAAGGCATATATTTTTATGTACAATACACTTTTCCTACCTTACAGTTTTCAGTACAATTCAAGAAAAGGGAATAAAAGTCCCAGAATTTATGCTATGCATAGATTTCCAAAATTCTACATTCATAAACAGTAACAACCTTCTAAACATATGAGAAAATTATCAAAATCTCTTACTGTCAATAACAATTACACGTTTCACAAATTTAATTTTCAAACCTAAAAGTATACAAATGCATGTCTCATTAAAACAAAACTGCATCTGCTTTCCGATTAAAATTGTTTCTTCCAAGACAATTAAACAAAAGGGAGTGAAAAGGCCAGAACTGTTACACTATGCATACATTTCTGAATGTGCTTGAAATCTTGCTACTGACCTCCTAATTAAACATTTCACACTGTGAACAAAATATCTGGTATTTCTTCCCTGCTCCTTTTTACTCTGTTATGGGTTCTTCCCTTTCTGAATACCCCACTTAAGGTTTGTTTTTGGAAGCAGTGGATCTGAACATGACAGCCAAGAAAATCTTAACTGGGGAAAATTTAACATCAAGGAACTTTAAGTGAGAGAATAAAATCAAGCAAAATTAAATGTATTAGGCTCCTCTTTTATGTTTCCTACTGTAAGCTGAAGTAAGTATATATTACTATAAGCATGTATTCACTTGCATACACACTTCTGTTTTAAACATGTATTTCAACAGCAATAAACATAGCAATATTGAAATGTCACGACATAACGAGACGATTTCGAAAAAACTGAGGTAAGTATACTATTACAGTGTGTTAAAATGTGTGCTAGTAAGTATAGGTACCTGATCCAGGACATCCTTCTTTGCTGTACGCCACATTATTCTGGCCATCAGGTCATACAGTGGAGTGTAATTTCCTTGGCAGTAAGGTCCATACACAAGATCTTGCCACCACCGCAGATCACAATAAGGATCAATTCCCAAGAACTGCACCAAGCCAAACAGATCTGTGGTTTGAAAGAAACCAAAGCAATTCCAAATCTGCACATAAAATTGTACAATAGTATAAAAATTACAAATATACCAAGCTTCAAGATATTCTAATTTATTATCTTGCATGACAGCAACAGGAAAACACAAACATTACACAACAGTTGATACATGGTAAGGCTTTGAACCAGTTATCTTACAATCTACATGTCAATCATGTTGCTGTTTTTTATTTATTTGTAGTTTATTTAATGGTGGACCAGTGACTCGGATTACAGCACTGAATGGTTACAGTAATTAGTTAAATTACCGAATAATAAACTACAAAAGGAAGTATATGAAAAAGGTTGTCACCTAATGTCAGGTATTATCCTGTCACCTGCCTGGAAAGACTTTGGAAGACAACAAACACCTCAGTCACAACACTAAGCATACCATCCGAGATTCAAAATCAACATCTTTAAAATACACGTCAGAACCATCACCATCTGAGCCAACTGCTCAGTAGGTATACAATGCTGCTGAAATGACATGTTCAGTTTGAAAAGTATCGTGCTTATAGTATGTGCATGTAGTCTCCATACACATAATAACATTCATAACAAACTGAATTATTTTTTCAGAAAACACCTTCAGCACAATGACAAATATAAACACCACTGGAGAAAACTTTTAGTGCACTTATTTTCCATGGAAGTTTCAAATCTCCACAGGTAGGGCGTCTGCCTGAATCAATCCTGGTGATTCTTGGGTCCAGAAAGGAAAGAAGAAAAGACAATCTCAGTAATTACTAAAATTGGATAAAATGCATTAATCAAAAGCATATAAAACAGAAAAGCACGGGGTTCCTAGCATGGCAAAAAGTTTGAAGAGATTTTAGCAGAAATTACATATACAAGAAATTTTAAGACATAAACGAAGTACAACATGTTTAGAAACCAGAAAAGTGAAGTGGGAAATCACTATGCAAAATATAGCGTTAGAAGAATAACACGATTAAAGACATCATAGTAAATAAATACAATGCCAGAACAGATTCACCATGCACAGATTTTTGGATTGGTGTTCCAGTGATGGCCCAGCGATGAACTGCCCCTAATCTCCGTGCCATTTCTGCTGTCTTGCTGCCTGTACATTCCACCATCTGTGCTTCATCCAGGCACAGTCGCCACCACTGCACACAAGGAAGAGGAGAAGGAGGTGCAAGAAACCGTTTCACATGTCTTAATCTGTAAGACACAACAGCAAAAGTTGTAATGCAAATGTTAAAAAATATAATTCCAAAGCAGGAAGACAGTATTGTGTGTTCAGTGCAGTGATTAGGCTATGGACTGGATGTTCGATAAACTATGATTCAATTTCTATTTCTGCTCCAAAACGTTCAGACTGGCTCTGAGGTCTACCCAGCTTCATATACACTCACTACTGAAGAATCTTTCACCAGGGGTAAAGCAGCCAAGACATGAAGGTGACCACTCGCTTCCATCTAGTGCTCTAAGAATGAGTGCAGCTGGAACTTCACTTCACCATGCGCCTTCATGGCAAGCCGAGGGACAACTTCACCTTTATCTCAATGCAGAGTTCTTCACACTACCACTACCTGTTGCAATTAAACTCAATTATATTTCCAAACAAGTTACTCTTATTGTAACAATTCTGATGCACTGAACGTTACTGTCTCCAGACAACGGCAGCGGCAGCAACAACTATCACCACCACAGCCACCGCCGCCGCCACCACCACCACCACCATTAATGCCTACTTATCTAAAAAACTATAAGAATTATTAAAAACTGTATTGATAGTAAAATGTGTGTCTCATTTATGCCTGCAATTTTCGCCAAAAACTTCTCCTGCTCCACCATTAAACTAGTTATGCTTGAGATCCATGCAGAAACATGTAGTCTGCATTCAAGTAGGGTGTCCGTTATTGTTGCCTGATTTTTAACCAAAGTGGAATACATCAACAAATACTAGTAAAACTCCCAAGCATTAAATTTCATGAAAAGTCCTTTCAAGAGTTTTCAGTGTGTTATATGCCGATAGACAAGACGTGCTGAAGCAAACAGATGTGTTTAAAGACGTCCATTCTATGCATTTCAGATCAATGTACTCACTTATTAAACCAACAAAATACACAATGTCAAACCCATATAAATACATACAGAGAGGACTGATGTCTCTACTATTTATATGTATTTGACACTGCACATTTTGTTGGTTTAACAAACAAGTACACCAATAGCTGCATTACTATAAATTTTCTTTGTGAATGCACCAAAACCGACCTTTGCAATGCAATGATCAGCAATAAACCAGAAAATCCAAAGTTCAAAGCTTGACCTGGGCAGTGGCTACCTTGCAGTACTCTAGCTTCCCTCAGTCCACACAAACACACACCATGATGGTACTTTGAAATGGCAGTGACTACATACCCTCCACCATTTTGGCAACACATACCATATGCAGTTGATACAGCATCATACAAAACACACAACACACATACATACATTAACAGTGAATTTATACTGATGATGAATATATATTCCAGTCTTAGCCTGGTTTTAGTTCATGACATACAATAATTTCCTCAGAGTATAATACATATTAAGCAATAAATATTTTTGTACCTGGGTTGATCCGTTGTGTTTATATCAGCATAATTCAACTCTTTTCTGAGTGTCTCATATGTAGTAAGAACTACATGATATTTAGCCAGGTCATGTGGCTGAAGGAAACCATCCTTTTGCACTCCCCTGGGAAATAGAAAATATCACACATTTCTTCCTGGAAAATACAATATTCACTGAGAATCCTCAGGCACTATCTGTAGTACTTTACAGCTTTCTTCCTTCAACCCTATCTGCACAGAGGAATGATCATCACAAACAGCCACATACTTCAGTGCACACTAAAAGCAGAAGTATCTATTCACAGTCCAAGGCAAAGTTCTTGTTCTCCTCATACCATAACACATAGCAGCTAAAATTTTAAAGACAAAATAATGATCGAATTAAGAAAACAGGGTTCAATCACGTAATTAAAAGTAAAATAAGAATCTCCTTTCAATGCAGTCTAAATGCAATTAAGAATCTTTCGTTTCTTGAGTAGAATGACAGACAGGCCTATGTGTACTAGAGATGTGCAGACATGCATACGGGTCTTTATACAGTGTCCATTATGTTTGATCTTAACCAAAATTTCAATAGTTACATAATTTCTTGTAAAATTCCCATTCATAAACTATATAAGGATCCACTCAGTGGTTCCCACATTGTTATATGCACAGAGAATGACAATTAGCATCTCACTGGAAATCTCTACTGCAGTCACTCTACGTTGATTTAAGTCACGGCCACCGTACACTGCAACGGCAAGAGTTCACAGTGAATTTTATAACAATGGCTAGGTTACAGGCTGGATGACCAGAGAATAACGGTCCAGATTCTGGCAGGTACAGATATTTTAATTCTCTCCATAGTGTCCAGCCTTATTCCATGACCCACACAACCTCATACACATTGTGCATGAGGTTGTGTGGGTCATGTCACCCCTATGTCAGCATGGCATGATACTTAATTAAACACAACTTTACCCTCTGTGTAAATGATCCAAACTGACAAGCTTTTATTATAAATATGCTTCAGGAGGGCTATGAATTGTTTGAAAGAGGGGCTACCAATATAATGTTCACAAGAGTTAAATTCTCATGTAGCACACAAGTTGAAAATGAATAAACATTAATCACGTATACATAATTCCTCACAGACTTTGTACAGATGGCATGCAGAGAACTTTGTACCAATGAAGGAATAGGTTTCAGACATACCTATACACTAAGATACTGAAGTTGTCTTGATTGACATGTCTCTGAATTTCTGTGACCCACTGGTTACTGATGGAAGCAGGGGAGACTATCAGAGTGGCTCCAGAAATGACAGGTTCCTGTGTGCAGTAATTAGACCTTTCAAATTGAAAGTTTCTGTAAAATTTTGCTTTCTCTTATAATAACTCACTTTCTGAGGTTTTTGGTCCTTACAGCAGAAAGTGTAAAAATTACTGTCGCCTGGGATTTAACATCATACAGTTTAACACAACTGTATAAAGTGGCAGGAGCAGCACCTCTGAGGCCTTGAGGCTCATTCTGTAGATTACTGGCAAGTGCACTGATACTAAAGAGAATAAACGAATTTTAAACATAAATAAACAATAAGCCAACAAAAATACTGAATAAAATAAGTGATACGGAATGTCTAAGGACATGCTAATGTTTTATTCTACACATAAAGAGTTGCTAGCACTCTAATAATAATGCATACACCAATAATAAAATTCAAACACTTTAATTGAAAACATACTTCACTGACAGCTTTAAGGTATTCCGCAATTCCTTTTTGAAACTGCTACAACATATTCTAAGTTATTTTTGTGGGTAGTGAAACCTAAATATTTTTCAATTCACACAAAAGGAACCATAGAACAGAAGAGTTTTGGAACAGCTTTAGTAGATGAGCATCAATGTTTCCTGGTTGCTTCCATCTTTAGGATACAAGAATCTTCTATACTAAAGATGGAGACAGCACAGTGCTCCAGAATGCTGATAGCTACCCACCAAACCAAAGGCACACCCAGGGATGGGGGTTGCAAACCGAGAGCCCACCTGCCCTCCAAACCCCCCAGAACTGAAATTTATTAAAAAAAAAAGTTTTACATGATTTACACTCCAGCCAAACTCAGCCACAGAAATCAGCTGATGACTAGTACATTAAAATTTGGAAAGTAAATTAATGAAATTAAAAAAAAGAAGGAAGATACAACACTGTGATTGAGTCATGGAACGCATAGTTACACTCGTAAGTATACAAATGCAGTAGCAGGCAGTGTTATGTTATACTTACAACATGATTTTTATAACATAATTTTTAAAATCAAACATAAATTATATGTAGCCTCAGGGTCAGCAACCGCCCCCCCCACCAAGGAAAAATTCTGGGTGCTGATCAGCACCAAACCATACGCTGTCACACACCAGAAGACCATAAACTTGATACGTTCCTTTATTTAAACCCAGTGTTATGCTTTTGAACAAGAGAAAAGCACATGTCTAATAATTCACTTTGTCTTTCTAGCCAAGCAGCTGGATAAGAACGGTTTGGCAGGAATGACACTGTTCAAGATGTGAATACTACACCCAGGTTCCAACCTAACAAAACTGTGCTATACTTCAGTGGTAAGATGCATATAAAACCCTTCCATTATGTTTACCTACAAATGATAAGCACTATCAGCATTAAATTCAGCCTACTGCAAGCATATTGCAAGATCCAATGTCATGGCAGTGGTCACAATGAAAAATGACGTCTTCTGGGATGTGATGTCAGGTAGTTTGGTAGACAGGTACCAACTGTTCGGATGAAGCAGCTACTTCTGTCGTTTAGGCATATGAAACTATTTTATGGTGAACATGGAGGCAGCAGGTTCTTCTGGAATGTTAGTAGCAATCTACCAACCTTATAATGGGTACCAGGCCTCTTTCCCACGGGTAAAGTGGCCAGGGCATGGCACTGACCACCCACCACCACCTAATTCCAAGGTTAAAGAAAGAGTAGAGCTATATCTCTACTCCCACTAGGCTTTCACGGTCTGTTCCAGGATAAACTTTACCTTTATCTTTATAATTATCAACCTAAATGTGCCCCCTCCCAGAAGACAGAAGTCTCTGTGCAAATAATAGTTCAGGTAACAGCAGCAATTCTACATTCACAGCACACAATTTCCAACAGTAACATTTCATAATGCTATACGATTTCTTCCCATACATGTGCAGGTACAAATGATTTAGAAGTACTTTATCCATGCTTCTAACTCATTTCTGCTAATTTGTTTAAATAGATGAAACAAAATGGGGAATAAATCACTGTCAGAATTGAATATTACAACCCATTTAAATATTTTATAGTTACTGTTTCCTTCAAACAAAACACATTCAAATGCATAAAATCTATGATTCAAAGAAACTAAGAATGTAAGAAGTTCTGAGCATAAATAATAAAGCCTATTTTGTACTGCACGGATTTCCAGTACTGTAGATTTATTCCTATCAATATGGTATTATTTTCATTTTATGAAAAACTTAACACTTAAGTACACATTCTGTACACACTAGATTTGTCAAATACAACTTTACAAATTTCACACCACCGCCATGTTCACGTTCATTAACTTATAAACATACGTAAATTGTAAGTATTTTTATGAGCCATTCATACCCAATTTCACACACCTAGCCACAATGGTTCATTAGTTATCACTATGAAACCAAAACTGAAGGTAAGGTCTGCAGGTCTGCCATATTGTTATTACCTAAAAGGCATGGGGTTGAAGTGGCCTTCCTGTGTTCCTACTGACCTTTACTCAACCCATTCAACTGGTTCAGAACTTTATATTGGCCATACTCACAGATAATATTGTGATATGTCTATTTTCTTGTCGTTAGAAAGGAGGGTAGGCAAAAAATGACCCCAGGTTTCTCCACCTAATAAAATAAGGTACCAGAAAGCTAAAGAGGATATGTAAACCAACTCCAATACTATATATTGTCTATTTATTATCGTATGTTACTTACATAGGTCCAATATGTGTTGATGAACAAGTCGTCATCATCATCTGGGACATCTTCTCACTAGAGTATATATACTGTTGGAGTTTTTTCATATCCTCGTTATCAGATGCAAGCACCGAATGGAGAATATTGAAATTACCAGAAGGCTAATTTACATCATGTGTACAATAGCTGAATACACATTGAAGTACAGCCAACACATTCAATGAATTTACCACAAAAGAACTTATTTACTGCACCTGCGCTTGCCAGCACTGAGGACAACAGTATGCTCTGCTATCTCCTGCAAACTGTTTGAAACCCACACACTGTGCATGCTGCCAACGACCACAACCAGAACAATGCACTTTGGCTTTATCACGTTCTTCACCTGATCCACAGACACACTCTAATACAGCCCCCTTTGACAGCTTCCGAACAGTCCGAGGCTTACACAGAGTGACTGCAGACAGCATTTCCCTATACCATATTTGGCTAGCTTCATGCCAGCTGCTCACCTGAATGATAAGAAAATTCATTAATGGAAGTATTATTAATTAATTTATTTTAACATTTTTTACCTTACTTTTGACAATCTTGGGAGAGTTAATATTTAGACACGTGAATAATAATTAATGAAAGGCTGCACCAGCCATACATATGGTGTCTAAAAAAGATATATACACACATATCCAATAGATTAAACAAAGACTTTTAACAAACAAATTTATTATGCGCATTGAAACTGGCACTTTTTGTATTAGCAAATCTAGAGCAGGTGTTCAAAGTGGCTGTCAGCTTTGTGGTACAACTGACGGTGATAAGCAACTGACTGACAAATAGTCACCAAAGTTGCTGCTTGGATGGCAGTGCAAGACCATTCAATTTCTTGCTGCAGCTCTCAAAGTGTTGCCGGCTTTGTGCCATACTGCATCCAAGTACCCACACAAGAAAAGGTGAGGTGAGGTTCAACCAGGTTACTGTCACGAGTACTCAATGCATCCTGTACATCCTATCCATCAGTTGGGAAAACCGTTGTAAAGATAGGTCCTGACATGACAATGGTAATAAGGGGTGCTCCATCTTGCTGACACCACATCTCCTCATATCTACACAGCTGACAAATGGCACAAACAAGAAATTAACAAGCTTGTTAATCTATATTAAAACATGTCCACACCTTTTTCAGACACCTGTATTTATTTAATCATACCTGTGGTTCATTTAATGACAGAGCCAGTTGCTAAAATTATAGTATATAACACTGTATAACAAGACAATTAATAAATAATGTGCAATGAAGTTGTGGCAAAATATGGCCCATCACATTGGACTGGAATTTGCCTGGAGAGGCCAAGGAAAGCTGCAAAAGCCTCAGGATAGCCAGTCTATAGGCTGCAATGTGAATCTGGAATGTACTGAATATAAAGAAGGACTGCTACCCACTCAACTGCAATGTTCAGTCACAAAAAAACCATGTGCTTGTTACTACATAAATCCAGCAAAGCCGTGCTATAAATTTCCATACATTTTGGCAAAACAGGCTACCTCCCTGCATAAACTTACCTTCCTGTACTTGCCCTTCTTGTACTTAACTCTACCATTGTCATAGCAGAATTTGGAGATCACTTCCTCTATTGTCTCTTCGACTGGATCAGTAAATGTTCTCTTTTCCTTTATTGCCACTATTACTCTAGCTCTCTTGTTTCTGTATTTACACACTGTTCCCTTTTTTACAACCACCTTTCCATATCCTTCTTTTCTCTTCTGTACTGACTTAATTTTACATTGGTTTCTTTGTTTACGGTCCTTACTGTTTTCTGCTTTCACAGTATTTCCCCAGTCATCGTCATCATCATCTATCTCAAAGTTGTCTATATTACTCACAATATCTGAGTGCAGCAAACCCTGACTAACATTACTGCCTAGAATGCAGTCACTACCTTTGTCAGCATGTTTTCCAGTACCTTCACTAGTGACAAGGGTTTCATGTGTGTTTGAATTACTGTTTTCTACATCAATTCCTGAACTCTCTTCAAAATTTACAATACTATTCTCACTTGACTTTGGAACACAGTTTCCTAAACCCTTGATACCACTGCTTGAGTTACTGTCTCCACCCATTGATATTTCACCAGACGCAGAGATCAACACATTTGCAGCAACATCGCATTCCATTCGAAGATCTACCAACTGAATTTCAGTTAGTCTATCTGGCTCTTCAGTTTTAATGGCAGAATTTTCATCACCATCATATAGACTAGTTGCCTGTTCTGATGCAACTGTATCCATATCGGGCAGTAACAAATCCTGAGTGTTGGTTTTCTTGAGGGGCAAATCACATATATTTTCTCCCCGTATGTTGTTTACTGTTGCAGACCCTGTGTCTTGCTGTTCACAACGGTTAGGGTGCAAAGTACCATTCTCATATTTCTCTTCATTATCATTAAACACAGATTCCTGTTGTAAATCACCACTTTCTTCAGCTTTGCTCCAGTCACTGAGAGGGCGTTGATTTGCCAGTAGACATGCCAATACCTCCACTGTTTTACCGAGTCCCATCTCATCTGCCAAGATGCCACCAGATGGCAGTTTTACAGATTTGGGTTTCTCCAGCGTTATATACCCTGCATACTTGTTATAGAATAAAAGCTGCCCATCAGGTGTCACCAATTCTGTGTACAGACAATGCAGTTCATCTGGAAGGACAAGCACCAACTTATAGAGTGTCCGTAGTTTAGCAAAAATTAATCCAAAATAATGAACAACTTCTCTGGCAAACAGCCATATTATAGTTCAGCTGAATGTCAATGCTTCAGAAAATTACTCTGTCTCCAAGTCATTGGATTATAGCTCAACCATGACACAGCCGTGTCATGATTGAGCTATAATCCAAAGGACAATAACATTTCCCTGCACATATTTGCCATAATAGCTTCGGCTCTTCAAAACCGAAGCAGTACTTCCACCAGAAAATTTTCAAGTATCACATGGCTAACTGTCCTCGCTTGTTTCGGAATACAAAGTAAAAAATTACTAGAATATTTCTTTCTCTTTCACTCTTCTCTGTCTTACAGTTTAGAAACCCTCTTTTATTTCTCTCTCCCTTGCAGTATAGACAACATCTGCTGTGAAATATGTTTTCAAACACAGATTCAGCAACTGTTCTGTGCTTTGCAGAATGGTTTAATTTTTCTTTCAGACTTGAAATTGAGAAGGTACCTCTTCAGTATGGTCCCAATGTCAAACAGATGGAAAAATCTGGATAAATTCAAGAATTCTGTACTAACAGGTGATTTAATTACTTCAGTGCAGTTTATTTTCAGAAAACCCCAGACAAAGAATGAGCTAATGGTACAGCTATCCCATTACAAGCCTGGACAGACCCTGAGGGCTCCAGGAGGTTGAGGCTCCCACAGTGTCTAGGTAATCAGCACATGAAGATGGTATGGATGTGAGCCTGATGCACTGGCTACCTTTACCCCACAATGAGATACCCCTCTCACAGGCTACGTCAACCCAAGAGCCATCGTGTGGCAACAAGGATCAAGTCAATGAAAAATCCCAATGCCCTCAATAGGAATGAAACCTGCAACCTTCTGGCTTGTAGCCCAGTGCCTCAACAAACTGCGCCACTGTGTACCCCAGACAAAGAATGAGCACTTTCAGTAAATTATATTCTTGTCAACAGGAACATCACAATAGTGTTACTACAAACAGCTTAAACTAATTCTTTATTTCAGTATGCTTTGTTTGAAGAAAAACCTGAATGCAGAACAGGCACTTTTGCTAGTTATACAGATATTCTGTGTTTAACATATTAATGATTAAAGATTACTACATTTTTGAATTTTTAGTAGACAAGATACCACCTACAGGGAATCATAACCTAGAAGGCAGTAATTTTCATATCCTCCCTCTTAGAACCTTAAATCGCACATATTAACCACTGTGAGATCTGATGTTAATTAACATATTTTTGAATTCAGGATACCACACAGAAGTATAATTTTCATTTTATTAGAATATAATTATTTACACATCAAGTTTACAAGAAATACTCCTGATCTGTCTCCCCCACCAATCTCAGAGCAATGGGCCTTCTACTAGTATTAACACTTACTGATCCAATGCTGAATTAAAATTATCAGCATTGTCCTCTGCACCAGGTCAGTAGTCGAGCTCAAATTAATACGTTATTTTACAGTGTCTTATGTTGGTTTTCCCCATGCTCCTGTTATATAGTGGCTGCTTTTGAACTGTGAAGATTAAAGACTTCCTGGAGAACTAATTTGGACCCCGACTGTTGAATAATTTAGAACACAAAGGGTCAAATAACAAATAAATGTAATTTCAGTGACACATATGTAGTTCCATTTAGAGTTTATATTGTAACAGTAACAGTACTGTAATGTGACATAACAGACTTATGTTGAAGTGCGACAATTACGGTTTTCATTAAATGTAAACATCAATTTAAGCTGAGTTCACACTTATTATCATCCCCTACAATGCTACTGGAAATAGTTTCTACTATTTTAAAATTCTACCAGTTAAAGATTCTCTAAAAAACACTTACCAGAAGGACTATCACTTAAAGATTCTCTACAAAGCATCCACTTCACAGCTTGACTCTGATAGGGACGTAATATTGGCACTAGGCTGGAATGCTGTTCGAATGGCAATTTATTACACAGTGCATCCCTATGGCATTCCTTGACATTTTCGTACAGAGCTTCAGCATCATGCTTTCTCACTTCCCTACAGCCATCATACACTTTAAACAAAAAAGTTACTTTATGTGATTTCAAATAGTATTTACAGTATATGTCAGTACACTATAACATGTTACTGTAATCGTGAACACAGATTCATTAACAAAGTATTATATACATATTCTTCTATGGTAATGACATTTATCCTGTGAGATATTGATGTCCTCACAGCAGTGTTGCTGAAGCTTCATGTCTTCTGGGTGTCAACTGGTATATACAGACAGTTCATACAGAACACCCACATCATTTTTGCCTGTAATTCTTGAACAAATGAATGGAAGCAGATAGCATTTTCAACACTTGAACTAAGGTCATCCAGTTCACCATGAATTCAGGTATGTATCGCCTTATGGTCATTTCACTCTGTGCACATGTTACAAAATCAAATCCCTCAATGATCTGGGTGTTCTATATGAATGTAGTTAGTGACATTTCAAAGCAGCATAGTGCCTCCATCTTGAGCATTAGTGAGTCTAACAAGAGAACACCCTTCTCTGCTTTGACTGCACAACACTAACCTGAAGGCACTATGCTCCTTCAACACACTGGTAACTATTTACCAGTCAACATCATATAACATCCTAGAACACTTGAATTGTAACTTCCTCTTGCTTGCACTATTTCTGGATGGAAATAAATTGTCTAGAACAGTAGTGCAAAACATTTTTAACTGTGGCCCACTCAGACAAGAGTGACTGGCCAAGTGTCACATAGAATTTTTTTAAAACATAATATTGATACAGTAGAACCCAGTTATAATGACATTGGTTAATGGAACACCTCATCTACAGCATCAGATATTCTGTGGTACCAATTAAGTTCTCATTGTTAACCATACCATTATACTCCTCGGTTGTAACAACACTCGTTCATGACAACACAAAATATTCAGCCCTTTCATAGCGTTATAACCGAGCTCAACTGTATATTCCGTGTATTAATAATATGTACTGAAGGCTCTATAGGCCACTTAGGGGATGGTTGAGGGCCACAGGATGCACACCACTGGTCTCAAACAAAATACAGATACAACTACCACATCAGTATGTCATGAAACTGAAATCAGCAACAGTTATGATAAAGTGTTGGCAATGAATTACACAATAAATCTAAAAATTTTAATTATGTTAGAACATCAATAAAACAGAAATGGGCTGAAAATGTCTGTTAACTGTTCAATGAAAGTTACCATGTAGTTTAGGACATTACGCAGCAGGAGACTTTCTAATTTACAGTCATGCACAACTGGTTGGAAAATTGAATCTCGGAGACTGTGACTGGCTCAGCACATAACTACAATGTGGCAAGCAAGGAATGCTTACAGAAATCTGGTGGGAAAGCCTCTTGGAAAAGGCCACTTCGAAGACTCATAAGTTTATGGGACTAGAACATCACATGAGATGAGAGGTTCTTACAGCAGTCCGAAAAAAGATATGTCTTCTGGGATTTCACACCATATACTTTGCTAATAGGTGTTAATGTTTTATTCAAACTTACTGCTTTGTTTCACAGCAGATGGCAGCATGTTCTGCCAAAATGTTGGCACCTGTTTACCACACCACACAGTGTCACATCCCAGAAGACCATAATCTTAATATAACACTAAGCTGTACCTTTTGATAAAAATTGTGGACAGGAGAAAGTGTTACTGTTTCAGTATTGTTTCTGACAGAAGCAATGATGCCCCTTTCAGTTCTGCCACTAGATTATTACAGATGAACTCGTGGTGCAGGGTGATTTCAATCCATGAAGCAATTCGAACTGCTCAGTAGTGGGGTACAAAGGATCCCCATTATCCAAGTCTCCTATATCTGTTGCCCCACACATATTGATGAAATTTTTAAGGAATGGTATGCACAAATTCCCCACACTTCCAGGGATCACATCTGTGGACCACAAAGTTTCCAGTGGGTAATGGTTTCAATCTTGCATGCATCTGCCATTTCTTCCTACTCTCCTTGCCTTGCACACAATTTATTTCTAAAAAGCACTGTGCACTCCAGCCCAGTCCTCATTAACCCACATTTATATTATTTCTTTGAGCAGGAATTTCCTGCTTAAACAGGATTTGCTTCAAGTGGTGTCTTTGTGGTCCCATCTTGCATACGAATGACAATTTTATAAGTATGGGTTTGTGATGCAACTAAAATAAAATGTCACCTGATACACAATAATTATACTTTCTTAGGTGTTTCCATATTTATGTACAGTTACCTTCATTCTTTGTTATAAATTGTATGCTAAGCCTATACAACTTAAAACAGTACTACAATTGTCATGAACCATATCATGGGTAATACTCTAGGTACAGTGTTCTGGTATCCTAAACTGACACACTGACTGTCATTTCTTTGACATATCCTGTATCATTTGTATGTTAATTTGCAAGATGAATAAACAATAATGACAGCAGTCATAACAACGACGACGAAGATGACAACAATAACAACGACGACGACGACGACGACAACAACAACAACAACAACAACAACAACAACAACAAGTTCAGAATAGATCAACCAAACTGGAAGTCTCTACCATGAAAAGTTACTACAGACACTTTAATAAGGGACATTCCTACTACACTCACTATTAATGTATCTTAACAGAGACAGACCTGGAGTTACAATGCCACAGAAATGTGAAATGACAGCCTGGAAGTCCTGGTTTGTACTTCTCTGCTTCACTTCCCAATGAAATGTAGGTCCTCGACAATGTGATTCACGGAAATAAACATTCATGTCTAAATGATTAGTTTCTTCAATGAAGCCTCCAAATGTTACTGCAAAGCAACGAAGGGCTAAACCTAAAAATCATAAGTAAAATAAAATGTTTATATATGATGGTTATTAGCAATTTGACTTAGACAGTAACACTATTGACGTGACAATCAGTGGTGGCCAGTTTAAGTTTTGGCTAGGATGCTTACCATCCTGAGATTTTCAACGACTTTCTTCAGCCCCATAAGGGCAATGTGAGTACCGTACTTCAAATTAGGCCATGACCACTTCTTTCAACACACTTTCCATTCATTATTCACTAATTACTAAATGCCATATCATCTGCGCTATTAACAGAGTCATTAAATAAACCACAAATAAATACAAAAAAATAACATGGCAATGACAACACACATTCAAAGTTCACAAAACTGTAAATACAGCAGATCCACCTCATATACAAGTTTGAGCATTGCATTTCCCCTTATCTGGGGCATAATTATTTTGGCACACCTACTGTATTGCAATGTAGTCCCCTCACTTACTCATGGCTGTACTTGCACAGTAATGTACAAGCCAGGGCTGTGGAGTCAGTCAGTCAGTCAGTCAGTCAGTTAGTTAGTTAACTCTATACTACAGTCTTAAACCAGCAATTTCAATCTCACCACATGCTGAGAGGCTCAGAATTAGCATTGCTACTGACGAAGCACTCTTCAACACTGGGCTGCAAGACAGTTAAGGCTAAGGGAGCTGCTAGCTCTAGACAGTAAAAAATGTAGACTGGTGACCAATAACTTAACTGACCATTATTCACCAAGGCAGCATTTATGGGTCTGTCAGAAAGCACTTTGTGTAGAAAATGTGAAGAGGAGCAGGTGGAGGAGTCCTCCTGCCATACGCTGTGCCAATGTGCAGCCTTTAGCTGGGCGGACTAGAGATCTTGCGTTTTGATCAAATAGGTATCAAGAAGGCCACAATGAACCTCTTACTCTGACCAGCCACATCCCAGGTCACAAGAGAACAAAGATCTGAAAATATGCTGCCTAGATGGGACTAATGAACACCTCAAGAGGCAATGACACAGGAATATGTAGCAATGATGGAACAATAATTAGCAAGCAAAAATCAAAGAAACATGGGGGAAAATCTCTGCAGTGCCACTCCATCCACCATGAATCTTTCATGAATTCATCTGGGATTGAAACCGAGGCTTTCAATAAGAAGCCAGCATCAAATAACCTGAGCTATGATACAGACTTCCTTCTTCTCCTCCTTTAAATTATTCTCTCTGTAAGATTACATTGATCATCTTAGCTTCATATGCAGTACTTACAAATAGTTGTTCAAAACTGACTATGCTATTTGTCAATCTTAGATACCTTTACAACTGACGATAAGTTCAATATTCATTGATGCCTACTAGGGTCCCTTAGTCTAATAAAAATGTCAAAGCAAACTGGGCATGCTACACAGGGTGATCTTCCACGTTATTTTCAAATATTTAATGTGTCCAGACTCTTTCTGAGAGAAAAAAGTGCAGAGACATTTGAAATTACTGGGTGTATCAAGGTAAATGACATGCATGATCAAGAATTATTACTCATTACTATAAACTACAAATGACTTTGTGGATGTCAACAACATTCACTTACCTGAGTAAAATTGAAAATCCAAGGTTCCATCAATAAGAAAATAAGTGACACCATTAGGGCACTCACTGTACAAAAGGCTACGATCTGGGTACTCGCTCACATACAGCCAGTATTCACCATCCTTTGGGAATGTACCACAGTTTGTTTGTAAACCTAATGAGAACTTTCCCAGCTTAAAAGCATGCTCATTCTTGTCCAAATCCAGTTCCTTGCTAAGTGTTACATAAAATGCACAATTTGATAAGAGTTCTTTTAAATATGCATCACTCACTTCATCTTGCAGTTGGGATTTCCTACGAAGTCGCTTCTTGTTAAATTTATCTTTTGTTGCATGGTCATCCACATAAAGTAGGGATGCAGTACTGTGACTGATATCAACCTTACCAACCTGACCTAGTAATGGCTCATTACCTGCTAAGTCCCACGTTAATTCGGACCTACGTTCTTCACATAGGCGTTGTGGCACAACAGATTTTCTTTTAACCATTTTGACTGAAACTTCTTCTTGTGTAACCTACCAGTCTACACCGTCATTACGCTTGCAAGTGTATTCCAGCCACAGAACTAATCCTAACCTACAGCACGGTATCTGTTAATGAGTCCCCACGACCGGAGACCTGACGCAAACTTGACACTTTGGTGAATTTCATACTTTGTATCATTACATTGTTCAGAGGAGTGAGCTTTAGTATCCATGATATCATCAATGTACTGACATCCGTTATCAGCAGGCAGCTGCAACAAAATATGTCAATACACGACAACACAGCGTTTGACAGCTAAATCACACAACACGCATAAATCACCGATTACATAACGCATGAAACAATGGACCACGGTATCGCGAATGGTTGTTCTTCCTGCCCGTTCGTATTAGCAGCTGCGGTTTCGGCTACCATGTAACAAGTAAGCAGTGAGGTAAGCAGTGAGTGGCCAGCTGCTCAGGCCCGCAGAAACGCTGGTAATGTAGTAAATGTGGGTCCAACCAATAGGGTAGTGATTGGTGGCCCATATGTGCCAAAATCAAATCGTGTGTTTTCGATGTGTTTGATCCTAACACGGATGTACGTATTTCGCAATTGAGGAATCGAATCAGTATCAGTTGGCAGTAAATAAAAAGAAAGTTGTTGTGAATGGTTATGAACAGAAATCATCTAGTATAGGTTACGAATATGCCACGGCGAAGAAATCGGGGACTTGAACTAGGGGTAGCTTTGCTGCTTGGAGAAATAATAAAAGTTGGCTTTGATAATATTCCACCAGTTACATTGTGCACAATAGCTGGACAGGTAAGCTCGAATGTTATTACGACAGAAATAGGTGCGGAATCGGAGAGACCAGTTGCATTGGTATGATCTGTTGTAATGTTAATAATAGTAAATAAATCCAGACACAGTGTCAGGGTAGATTGTAAATGTCAGGTCTAACAATACAAAAATTGGAGCCCAGAAATATGTTCATTAATTCTCATTTTTTAAAGAGTTTAAAGTAATTATGTTCAATGGTCGCAATGGACATATCCGTCTGTAAAAATATTCAATTTCTTCGAAAGGATATGTTTGTGAATATGACTAAATGGATTTTTTGGTTAATACGTGTGTGGATTTAATACATATGCAACTGTTTTCATTTCTAGGCTCTGTTATATTTGGGTATTATAAATGTCCCGTGGGAAAAGTGGGAAGTTTGCATCAGTACTGAGTCTGTTTTAAAACACCGGGACTACAGACGGTTCTTCTTCTCCAGTTTTGAACATGCAGATGATATGCATCTCTACTACAATATGATTTCTTTTTTGGTGAAAGGCCGGTCACTGGAACGCCGCTATGGAAGTACAAATTTTGCCTTTCTCCTTTTTGTGATCACAGTTTTGACTAACATAATTTACGTTGCCCTTGGTCACATCTTCACTGAAGCTCTTCATGATACATATTACATGAAGTCATGTGCAATTGGATTTTCAGGTAAACAGTATTTTACTTAGAGCTGGAAAATTTCTTTCTTAACTAAATCAGATCCTAGTTACAGCAAAATTAACTTTCCATTGTTTGGTCTACTTTTGGCTTGTTATTCTTATTTGTTGAGGAAGATACTTGTATTTATATGGTACATCATGTTCATGTGTCCATCATTCCATACTTTTTAAAGGAAATGATGGATTTTATAAAAGTTCATGTGAATGTTGTGGAACTAGAAGCCATCTCACCCTTGTGCTTTTTGATTTTCTACCATCAGTAATAGCAACATGGCTTACAAACGTATGGGTAAGAGTGATGCTAGCACCACATGCTGTAAGACAATGGAATTTGTAAGACAGATTTTTTAGAATGTAAAACCATGTGGCAGGAACTACTCACCCAACAACACAGCATTATGCCCCAGAACATCATTGTGAGAACCTTAAACCTTACATTGTTATCCCTGGTTGTAGGGCACTGAAAAGTAAGGTGTTGGAATGGGCTTCAGTGTCATAACATTCACAATGAATTTGGTACAAAAATGGTCAACTTGTTCAATGTTGGAACAGACACATACATGCACAATGATAATCTCATGAGCCAGAACAGACACATACACACACAATGATAAGCTCGTGAGCCAGAACAGACACATACACACACAGTGATAATCTCATGAGCCAGAACAGACACATACACACACAGTGATAAGCTCGTGAGCTTACTTTGTACCTTTTAATGAAGGAAACTAGTCTGGAAAGGGATAAGAAAATCTAATAATTTAATTTATAAAATTTACAGCAGTGGTTATGTGATTAACAGACTATATGTTGCCTTTGCAAAAATACTTTACCCAGACGTTTGTTTTATTTTTTCAGTGTGACATATGGTAGTAGACAAATCACAAATAACTGCAAATTATTTCAAAAACTGTTGTAGCACAACTGTTGACATTGTACAGTTGTACTTCTACTTTCAATGTGAGGGGCACACATTTGTGCAGTCGTGTTTTTTTTATCCTGCCCCCAGGAAGCACCCTTACATGTGAATTGGTCAGCCCAATTTGATAGGAGGGGCATCCAACTCTTCTGCTGAAGTGTGTGCTCACAGAATACTCAGTACATAATACGAACAGAAATCGAGTTTTATTTAAATCCCAAGAATGGTATTTGCGAAGTCCCTGGTCTCTAGTGACCAAGCTGCTGGCTGGATGCTTAAGGAATTGTAGTTCGATTCCCAACAGTAGTAGAGATTCTTCCAGATTGGCTCTGTGCCCCACCCGGCCTCCTATCCAGGTGCTACTGGGGGCTATTTGCCTGATCATAAAGCATCTGGGGCATGAATTTGATGATTCACCTCCACCTAGAGCTGGGGCTAAGGAGTGCATAGAGCTATACCTCCAGTCTTAATGGTGTGGTGCTTACTGCAATTAAGCAATTTTACCTTCCATGAAATAAAAAAAAACATATATATATATATATATTGTTACCTTTTGTTACATATGTGGAAGGTACTGCATTTTTTACTTACAACAATTACTGTACTCTTTTCGATCATTGTTATGTTACTTAATAATATGATTTTGCAGTGAGGCCATACATATGTTTAACCCTTTAAAGACGAAGCGTATCTGTTTTATAGAAGGACTCAGTGCGTACCGCGCTGTAAACACTCTCCATATCGGTTATAAAAACCAGTCTCTTAATGTTTTATAAAGCAAAAATTGCTGTTTGTTCTGAGATCCGTACAAAACACATAAACACAATGTGGGCACCACGTAGAATTTTTTAATGTTAAATCTGGTCATATGTAAAGTTACTGCTCGGCTTTAAAGGTTAAGGCTTGTCATTATTCTAAGATTGATATATTGATGCTTCTGTTCAGGAGGAGAACAGATTTCAGACCTTCAGAGGGTTTTGGTGTTTATGTAACTAAATAAATGTTATAAATTTGTTGACACTTTAACATGAGTGGAGAATCTGGATGTGTGCCAGTTGTTGAAAAAACAAAATGCTTATTGTTGTTCTGTAAAGAAGATTGCAGTGTCATTGTTGTACATACTGTACTCTAATTAGACATTTACCAAGTTGATCCTGCTTATGGATGATGGTGGGTTGGATGGTATTGCATGTCATTAGGGTTGAAATTATTGGGGTGAGAATATGGCCAGGATATGTAGGCGGAGGGGCAGAGGTGACCACTCAGAGCCATGGAAGGGCAAAGAGTTAGCAGAGCCCTGTCGCAGCCTATAGGAATAGTAAATATGTAATAGTGATAAAACATTCCTGTTTAGGGCCATTGCAGAGAGCAAAGTGAGAAGAAGGTTTAATTTACATTTTTCAGTGGCCATTAAAAAAGATATATCTTCCTCTCTGTGGTGGCCCATGGAAAGGTTTTCCCAGTATTCCATACTCACTGTTCCTATTGGCCCAGACAAGGCTCTGTCTCCTCTCCACCCTCCTGTTGTTATGACTGACAACCATCCTGTCATTTTGTTGATTTAATCGTACTGAATCCTCATCCCAATCACTTCTAACCCTGAAGATGGAGGTAGCATGTGCCTCTGAAGTGTAGGCAATACAGCCCATTTCCACATGACACCATCACCCATGAATAGGGTCATCACCACCACTGAATTTCCATGCAAGCCTCAATCAGTAATTTTACACTTTTACGCAATGTTCATACGCAGAAGAATAAGTACCAGACCTACCACATTTTACTTCTATCCTCCACTTATCTTCCACAGAATCCATAAATTACTGGGATGCCTGTGTTGGAACCACTGAAATATTTTGAGTGTTTCAGCATGGGGCACAACAAGCTTTTTCACAAATGTGTTGTATATGGCATGCTTGCTATCTGTGTCATACCCTTGTGTACATCTTTTCTGCAGGAGTCATATTTGCACTGAAGGTGTTAACCAGTAGTGAAACTCCACCAGGCAGGGAGTGGGTGCAGTTTATGTGGGTTCCAACACGATATGCTGCTTGGGCTGAATTGATACTAATCCATTTGCTTGTGCCAAATGCCTCCTTCATTGGTCATTTGGCTGGAATTTTGTCAGGTCTCATCTACACTAGCACACCCATTGGGACAATAGTGGATCAATTCATATCATCATTAACAGGTTTGTATACTGTATTGATGAATATATAGGTATTAATGAGTGGGCAAGGTAGAGACATTTGCCCAGTCATTCCAGGTGAATACTAGTATAGTAGCATGAGCGAGGCTGTCACTGATGCTGCCGTTCATGTTGCATATCATCCTGTCATCTTACTTGACACTAAACTCTTCATTTCATGTACCACTGTCAAATAACCAGTCAGGCAACTGGCCAAAAACTTATCACCCTAATATTTAGATGATGTGGGGACCAACATTTTTGGAATGTGGAAAATGTCACTATCCCATCATAATTCATTGTATTCAAAAGCTGTGGATCTCTGTGGCTTTCATTTGGAGTGGCTCAGTTCTTTTTATGTAAGCTCATACTTAAAAACAAAGTATTCCACTTTTTGTGCTTGGCAGGGCGTGTGAAAACTGGTAATTTCATAGCTTAAGGTGCAACAGATTGTTCAACTAGGATGTCAGCCATGTAGTCTGTTACATTTTTGTTTATTTTGTCTCTTCCTTCCTCCAATATGGCTCGACTCCTTTCTCATGGACATGTGAGGCTCTTCGTTGGTGCTCTGAACAACCTATGTCAGACTGAAATTAGCCGAATCTAGCAGGCCAAACAGAGTAGGGCCCCCCTTCCACTTTTTACCTCATAATAGCAGATCTGCCTTCTGAAGTGTGTTTAATTTTTGTATTTTAAACACTGAACAATGGCCAGATTCCAAAAACTAATGTGATATACCACTGTCAGAGGAGTTAGCTCCTTTAAGAAGTGACTCATTCATTTGTATCTGCATTCCCTACTTCTGAAGCCTTGAAATTCAACACCAGTTTGACAAAGTTGGTCACAAAATAAGTTCACATGGCTTATAATTTTTTTACTAAAGAACCTACACTCTTGTAATAGTATGAGGAGAATCCATTGCCTGGAGTACATCAGAGGAGTTCACTTTCGAATGATTATTACCTGTTTCCAGCAGTGAAGGAAATTCTTCAGATCCACAGATTTAAAGGTAACAATGAGGTGAAAACAGTTGTCACACAGTGCCTGGTAACACATGGCACAGATTGATATCAGCAGAGAATAGAAAAAGTTGGTCCCACAATATGATAAGTGCCTCACTTATGGCAGGAACTGTGAGGAGAAGTAGTGGGATATTATTACAATTAAATATGAACTGTTGTTATTAAAGCTAAAAGTAAAGAACCTGGAATGCCTGCATCATACACCCCTTTTCTGAACCACCCTCATTATAGAATATTCCTATTAAGTAACATAACTACATAATTTCATTCTCCCTCTTTGTCACATGTTCACATGTGCACGCGCGCGCACACACACACACACACACACACACAGACTGCCATGTGCTTATATAAGCATATAAATTAAATAGTTTAATGATGAATCAAACATTGATAAGCAATTTCAGCCCTTCATGTAACATCACTTATGATTTTGTTTTCTTTTGCAGGGGAACCAATAATACATAATGGAAGTTATTATGAATCGTATTCATTCTCATAACAGAAAATTACATACCTTCAACCTGTGTGTCATCAGAACCAGACATGATTAAATCATAATTTTATACTCTTTTGTATGCATTACACTTGGAATGTTTAAATTTAACATATATACAAACTTTCAAGTTCAAATGTGATATACCATTATATAATGAGATAGAGTATTTCATATGATGAAGACATGTACTTCCTGAAGAAAGAGGAAAAGAGGATGGATATAATAAACACACGTATGAAGATCAACACATGTTAGTCTACTCATGTAAAATGAAGGAGTAAAGAAGAGCTGAATCTTATCATATTATCATACCTTTTTTGGGGTTTTGAATGACCAGGATTTTCAAAGCATTTACACAATTTCATATATTATTTTGGTGTATCCATCAAACAATTTCCACTAGAAAACACGTTTAGTAATCTACTTATAATTGAAATTATTTAGCATGTGGTACAGATTTAGAATTTATATTTTGATTCATTGGGTTATGACATGTGTTCTGGCAGGTGGTTACCAAAGTCTTTGAGGAACATACTCTCTCCATCTTCAGATTATAAGTGGTTACAGATAATTCCTGATTTGCACAGTTAATGTGTTCCCAGCACTACAGCATAAATCAAATTCACATATGAGAACAATTTTCCAGTGTAAAAGAAACAAAATTTCTGGGTTAGGCAGAGCCTTCCTGTATTAGCCTACCCAGCATCATTGAATGCTCAAATTGTAATGTAAAATACAGTAAGTGTAGCCCTGTACAGTAATTTAAAGTAGAGGTGAGGTTCCTTTTTTTAAAAACTGTCAGGATCAAATGCTTCAACTTCCCCTTCTTCTCCTTGTACATTTCAGTGTAAAAGGTGATCGCTTCTCATTCATTTCAAGCAACCTTTGAGCTGTGTCTGTGTCATGATCATCATCATCTGCTATGCCGAGAGCAAGGTCAATGTAGTGCAGTATTTCCACCAACCTCTTGCAACTCAAGGAATACACTACCTGAAGCTTTTTCTCCCCCCTACTCCTCACATTGTTGTTTGAGCTCAGTAAGATTCTTCTTTGATAGGACCTCGTTGTAAGATTCAAGCACTTCCCCCATGTCACCTTCTTCAAACCCTTCAAAGCAGACTGACATTGCTGGCTATACAATGTCAAAACAAGACTGGGACACATTTTCTTCCATGTCGAATCCTCGGTGGTCATGCAGATTTTCAGGCCACAGCTTATGCCACCCTCCACTCATACATCCATTGCTGACTTCTTTCTGTGTGTCAGCAGTTATCAGTATGACATCCCTGATGATAAGTGTCCTGCAGAAGCCTTTGACTGTCATCTTGTCATCTGCAGTTTCCTTAACTGGCCTGCTGAACATTTTCATTAAATAATAAGTATTGAATGAGGCAGTCATCACTGGTCCCTTGCTGGAATTAGTGACTTTGATATTACTGGCAATGAAATGTTAGCCTCATCTATTTTTCCTACACAGTGGGTGTTTTATCGATAGAGTTTCCTGGATTTCTCGAATTGTGCTTTGAAGGTTTGTTTCAAAGTACGTAAATGTAAATTTATGACTGCATAAGCTCTGAAGGTGCCTCATTCAATAAACTCTGTACATTTATATTTGCATTAATAAAACCCCATAAATCAAGAACTACTTTTACATAGTGTCATAACTCAGAAGACCACATTGTGAATCTTCACTGCCATAAAGATTCTGATATCTTATTGTTTTAATTTATTTTTAATATTCAGATTTGTGTACAATATGCAGTTTCTCGCATGTTTTTATTTTTTAAGTCTCTTGTTTAAAAATGCTGTCTGTTGCTAAGAATATATACCATCAGTGGTAGATGAATGAATGAGTATGAAGACAGTTGTGAAGCTCACTGTGCACCTTTCTCCGGACAACCACTGCTTCTTCTCTCTCTTAGATCCAAACACCCCTGGTCTGAACACTAAATATCTTCTTTCTTTCATATGACAAAACAACAGACTTCTTTATATAGTATCGGACACAATTTTTAGGGTGTACAGTATATATACACAGAACACATTCCACACCCATACATTTAAAATTACAGTTCTGTATACTTCAGTCTGTACATTTCCGGATTGCAGACAGTGGTATCACAGCATTCGTAACTGCACTTCAGTTGCTAATCATAATATGTCAGTTACTTGTCAAAGTACCTTTTATCACTGTGACCTTAAACCATGGCACAAAATTATGTATAAAAGTCCTATAAAGTGACATTTTGTGAAATTACACAGAAAATAAGACTATTGTCCTGTTGGAACATTATCATCCCAGTTTGCTAATAAAATGATAAATCTCTTCAGCACTTCACGGCAACAAAATTGTATAAACTCTTCTCGGGCTGATAGCCATGTCAACTGTTTAAAAACCTCCGACATTTCAGAGACACTCCGTCTCCATCCTCAGGGAAAGTGAAAGTGAAAGTGAGTGATCACTTTCCCTGAGGATGCAGATGCAGCGTCTCTGAAACGCCGGAGGTTTTTAAACAACGGACACGGCTATCAGCCTGAGAAGAGTTCATACAAATGATAAATCCTTGCAGAAAATATATTATTTGTGTGGCCAAGGTTCAAAGTTACATACATTATATAAGAAAGTTACAGAGCTGGTCATTTTTGTTGATTTTTTAATGCTGGTTCCATTTGTAGACAGTTGCCTTGCAGAATGTGACAGTAAGGATTTCCAAAATGTTGGTAGTATGGCCCACTTTTACATGATGCCATCACCCCAAAACAGAAACAACATCAGTTTCAAACTGCTGTGAAAACCTGTACTCATTTGTAAGATTCTGGTGGTTCGTCAGAAATGTGTTTATCTTCAGCAGGTAGCCAACTGACATGTATACATACTGGCAATCCTTAACACTTGAACACTCATGTTTCTCACTAAGCAGTGCACTCTCCCACAGTCAGACTGCAGATATCTTTGTCTTAAAATTATGTTTCTCATAAATTGCTTAAAAAACACTAGTCGGTAAAATTTGAAGATCCTACAGTGCTATTATGTACGATAAAATGCAATTAGATAAACAGAAATTATAACTCTGGCTGTATATCTGAAAGAACAAGAGGGGAAGGATATTTTTAATCACACGAACAGACAACTGCACTATACATGATAGACATAAAACACTCAAGCACAATGATAAATAACTTAAGGCATCAGAGTTTCTTAGATTTGTCATAAATCTGGGTGGAAAAAGTGGCATATATGAGGACTTTATACTGTGAAAATAATTGTGCATCGAGAGTCAGTCTGATGTTTACATTTTTTGTTATGTTACTAACCAGGATTCAGACTGGCTTTCTAAATGTTTTGTCGTAGTCTTACATCAAACTCAGTATGGCTTTTTTATGTTCTGTTGTAGTCCTGTACTGGACTCAGTCCACAGAAACTAAAGGCTTGTTTTTAATAACAAATAGAACTACATGGGATGAAAACACTGGATCTCAAAACATTAAACACTTGCAATAGTGAACAAGGATTATATTACTATTCTGTTTGATTCTGACAATGGTGTATGACATCTCAAGTCGTTGACTTCATGGACTTCTATATTGTACACATTGATGTTTAACACACCGTGTTTCAGGGACAGGATCAGTCCCATCTTCAAGCTTGCTTCCTCTAATACAAAACATGAATATGTAAGAATTATTTACATTCTGATTAGACATAGATTAGAGTCGAATCAGTGACTGCAACATATTGCAATAACAATTTAGCAGGTACAGTTTTGTAAATCTCACTGAACATCTGTTACACAGAACATATCAGTGTTCGCTACAGGTATGTTTCTCTCACTAAACGGTAGGACTAGTAACAATGTGTAAGCAGTACTGGTTGTTGGAACATTACTAGTTATAGGCCTAAACTGTTCTTCATAGTGACGGAGAAAAAAAGAATTGCAGTGTTGCCAAATACCATTGACTGCCCTACCTCTTAAACATGTGGGATACTGTAGGTTGAGTTTCTCTCAAAATCACAAATACAGCAAGCACATCTAAGTCAGTATTTATTCTGTCAGTATGTACAAGCTGTTGATATGTACCAGATCTACCTTTGTTACTTGTTGTGGAGGCGTTGAAGGGCTGCAATCATAGGTCTGCCAGTAGCCAGCACAAGCCACAGGAATCCTGGCTAAAGAACTCTGTCAGCATGCGAGCGAGCAGAGCAGTCTGGTTGCATGACGAAACTGAACTCCAGTGGCAGAGTATGGTGAGCCATGCACAGAAGGGGCCACTTTGCAGTTGGTGGGATGTTCCCACAAACAGAATGAAAAGGCTGAAAAGTTACAGTTCTTTGCTTCTTGCTGTAGGAAGAGTTGCGTACTTTTTATCCAGATCAAGCGTTATATTTTCCTCTTCCTGTGACATGACAACACTGCACACTACATCGTGTCACAGTTTGCTGTTCTCAGTTTGATGTACAGCTAGTAGCAGAAGCCTCATGCATTGCAGTTATGACTATCACATCAAAGAGTGGTACTGATCAGTTGGCAAAATGTAAACCACCTGGAAGAACTACTGTAGATGCATGCATCTACCCATAACTACACTGGAGAGGATGAACAGTGGTTTCTATGTCATGGTAGACACTTCTGGCAGTTGCTACACTTACAGGTGCTCACCTGTGCATTGGAGACAGTTTGAAACATTCTGAAATGTGGATTGTCAAAGGTTGGGTTCTCCTGCATGAGAAGGTCCTGCTACATTGGTTGCTACACATAAATTCTGCAAGCATGGCACATTGATGCTGCCCCAGCCACTATTCCCTGGAAGTATTACACTTACTTCTGTATTTCTCCTAGGTGAAGAACCCGATGGAGGGTTATCACTTCACTGACATGGAGGGGGTTCAAATGGCTTGAAAGGCAATTGTGCATGATAATTTCCAGAAATGTTCTAAATAACTTTAGAAACACTGGTAGAATTGTGTGGTTGGAGAAGACTAATATTTTGTACTGAACTGTGTCAAAGGCTTGTAATGCAGCTGGATTCATGATATAGCCCGCACCATAGAATTATTTGAAACAGCACAAATGGTACACCAAGCACATACCCAAAGAATAACATGTTTAATTCCACCAAGAAAACATGTCCCATAAGGTTTCAGTTTCCACAGATTTGATAATTTACATTGTGGTTGTGTGAACTAGGATAGTGTAATCTGATAACTTTGTAGCAACTAACAAAGCAGACATAAGATTTGAGCTTCTTGCCATAGTGACTTTGAAGATTACCGTCTTCTAGGATATGATGCTGTGTAGCCTTGTTGAAAGTCGTTCATGTTTCGGAGAAACGTGCTGCATCCATTTTCAAGGTAGAAAATGGAAGTAGCATATTTCTTTGAAACGTCGGTACAATTCTACAAGACTGTGCGAGTCACATCCCAGAAAATGGTAATCTTAACCTAGGCCAGTTTAAGACATTTACGGGCACAATGTACAAACAATCCCGAGGCCCTACCTACACCCCACATGTGAAACACAGTCAGATCCTCGAACGCTGGGGCCTGATGCTGCCTCACAGTTTGCGGTAGTTTCAGATCACCCTGGTCGCAACAGTACGGGTTGTCGTAGCCTGAAGATGCAAAATATGAAACACGGAACATTTTTTACGAGTGCACGCGCTTGAAAATACCAACGAACATAATAACAATTCTAAAAATTGAAAGCTAACATTCACATTTACTTGTTATTCGCACGTACGATCATAGGTTATACCACCTTCTAACCTTTGCTGCCTCCGTGGGGTACACTTAGCCTTGACGTGGGTAAATTTTCTAACCTGCAGAAGGCCTCGGGGGAACGACACCGAAGGGAAATTTGGCGGCATGACCTGGGTATGCCAGTGACTGGCGAAACAATAGAAGGATGATTTAAAAATGCGCAAGAGATAAATCTGAGTAATTTTATTATTAATGTGTAAGTCGGTGTGGTAATTTCAAAATCAATTTCAATTAGATAATGTCACGTATTTTAGTACACGGCGAAATTAAGTGAAGTGTTCATACTAAATTCGTTTGTTGTATAGCAGTTCAAATGATTACTAGGACGAATGATTCCATGCTCGAATTTTATACCTGCGTTGTAGTTACCAGGTTAAGTTTAACCATTGTACCGGCGAATGAAATATAAGGAATTTATGTCGGTAAAGTTATTTTAAATAGGCGAGATTTTTTCGTGGCAAGTTATACATCCTTGACCTCGTTCTGCGAAGGAGTTATCCAATGTAAACTGTATCCTGTTTTGCTATTCTTATGGTTGCTGCGTGCATTTAAGATATGGACGATTAAGCTGTTCCTTGTTGAAACCACCTCATTTGCTACATGTTTAGGTGCCGTGTCGTGCGATATGAAATTGTAAATAGACCGGCCTTTTGTTGAGTAGGTGTAGAGTTCTAAACGTGTGAGGATATTGCCTAGGATCCTGTAGTAGAACCGAGCTGTCCACGTCCATTGTGCCGATTTTAGGCGTTAGGGCTGCTGTAAAAGTGTAGGCATATGTGCATATTTTAATTTTGTCTGTTTCCAAGATTTTGAAAATTTCCTGCAGCAGAATGAAACTTATTTTGTGAGAAATGTTTGGGTTAACAATATTAATATAGTATTATTTCAGAACCTCCTGTTGTCATTATGAATATTTACGGGGCATATTGTAGTATGTATTTCTTGGGCTTCTTTAACGTCGGTTTCACAGCATGGGTAATGGTCTCGTATGCTTTTCAAGGTAGACGTTCTCACTACAGTATTGCTGGGAATTCAGATCTTCTGGAATATGACAGTGTGTTGTTGGGAGAGTGATTGCAGATGTTTCTGCTGGGACAGTTTGCTGTTGAAGACGAAGGCAACTGGATCCTTCAAATGTCAGGAACCACTCACACAATGATAACAGTATTATATCCCAGAGGAAATGAATCTTAAGTTTCTTATTTTTGCATGCCTTGCATGATGTTTTGTGGAGGTGTGTGTATTTTCGGTTGTACTGGTGCATTTCTTTTATTATTAGCCTGTTTGGATACACTCTTTAATTCATACCATTGTGCTGTATTTAAAGGAATGTACTAATCACTCTAACATACTAAAGAAGTCATCACAGCTAATTACTTTTCTTGCTGGTATTTATGCTTTTCTGCATGTTTCAGCTATGTCTTAGCCAACATCAGGCAACCAACATTAGATGTAAGTACTCCCCATACAGTGCCAAATATTGTGTGATAACTGTGGGATCCTGGGTTATTGGAGTAAATTTATCATAAAATATAACATACAGGTTATTATAGAATATTGTTTTAAAGTATTTAAAATTCCATATATTGTAAGTCATTCAATTATTTTGTTCTCAGCAGTACTTCCTTACTCCAAAGTGTGTGCTGTCCTTTTTTTTCGGTTTTGTAGGCCTCTTTTTTGCTATTAATTTTGAAACTCTCGAGTCAGTGCTTACTGAAGTATACTGTCATATGTCTCAATTATTGCGCACTCTTTTTGTTAATGTTGGTTACCCGAAGGTGGTCAAGACATAGCTGAGGCAGGTAGCAAGGCATGAATACCAACAGTAAAGGTAGCTGTGCTGACTTCATTAATATTGCATGTTCCTTCTGTTTAGCTACAGTTTCAAATTTTTGTCAATGTGGGTACTGGCAGGTTAGGAGATATGCTTTCAATATGCATACAGTACGAAAGAAAATAATGAAAACTTTAGTGTAAACACATATGCAGGTTTGGAGACTGTACTGTTTGTATTCAGGATCAGTTGGTTGCTTGCAACAGCATTCTAAACTTTTTCTTATGTAGGAGTGCATTTTATCATTCATGAACACTGTCATTGAAACTGGATCTTTGCCCATTTATTTATTGGTATGCTTAACTTGTGCTATCTGACATGATTTTTTGTGTGAAGTATATTTGCTGGTATGAGACTAATCTGTGAGATGGTGGGGGTGGGGGTGTTGTATGTTTCAGGGGTGTGAAAGTGGTTTCAATAAAAGTTGGCTTCCAGTGTGGGGTTGATAATATGTATAAGACAAGATTTTTTGAGAAAAATTTTCGGCACTTAGAAAGAGCATAAGAAAATGTGAGTGCTACAGATTCAACATTATTTTACTGTTTTTGTAGCAGTAAAACAGGTGTAAGTGTGTGATGTTAAAGTACTGTTAGCTGTTATGGTATTACTGGGAGCATTAGAATTGCCTTTGTGTGAGAAGAAAATCTGATTCTTGGGTGCATATAGATAATTTAAATGTGCACATTCTTGCATGTGTATATATTTTTGATTCCAGATTCTCTTAACTGTGAAATGGTGCAAGAATATACATGCAATTTTCGGTGATTTTGATCCTGTTGACTAATGTGACCAGCCACATATATGGTTTGTATGTGTGTGCTACCGTCTGTAAACAGTTGCAAAGGACAAATGTTGAAGTCTGCAGTTAGACTTAGGAGCCCCTTATCTCAATGTGTGCTGTGATCTGATGGAATGCCAAGTGACACACAAGATGGACATTGCAACAGCACAGTCCATGGTTCTGGAAACTTTACAAAGAGCAGCGAACCAGAATGCAGAAATTCTGAAACCAGCTGAACTGAAGCTAAAAGAATGGGAAACTGAGCCTGGTTTCTACTCAATTTTGCTTGTGCGTAATAAGTGTAATTATTTTTGTTGTTCATGAGAGATATAGAATTAATTACTGCAAATAGAGGTAGAATGTTTAACAAATGGAACATTAATAATTGATAGAAATAAAGAGGAAAAGTACAGTATGTGTATAAAGAATTATTGAGTGAAAGTATTATCTTTGTGTGTGTACATGTATGAAATTTATATATCTTTCTTTTCTTCCCTTAGAATATTTTTTCAGACCATTCCATAGACGTGAATGTACGATGGCTGGCAGTTTTGTATTTTAAAAATGGTATTGATCGCTACTGGCGTAAAACAGCACCCAAGTGAGTATTACAATTATTCTTATGTGTAGCTCTTTATTTTATCTCATGCAGTGTGCTTAGTGTACTGACTGTGAAGAAATGTGTAGCTTATGTTGATTGTTAAAGTAGTGATTTTAACATGTGTTATGTCATTATAGTGCTCTCTCAGAAGCAGAGAAGGTGTCTCTGCGGCAGGGTCTCACATCTAATTTCCATGAACCTATCAATCAAATTGCAACACAGCTGGCTGTGCTTATATCAAAAGTTGCCAGGTATGCTAATCATTTTTGTTAGATATTTAGCATAGCAGTCTCTCGTGTGTGGTTTTGCCACTCACAGATTTGAGGTATTTGTATTATTTCAATTTTTATCCAGATTTTTCAACCATGGTATTTTGTTCCACGTATCTGCATTTATAGTTCATGTACACATGGGAAAATTGGTGGCTTTTAACACGTACACATTTGTGGGAGGCAGGGTTGAAATGGCATCTGAAACCAGCTTCCAGATTCTGATATGTTCATTGTGGTGTATTGTTTGTGGTGTGTCATGTTACTGGATTTAACACATTCTTTATGTTTCCAAGGCTGGACTGTTTCTGGAAAGCAGTTTAGAAGTCCACAATACACTTGTGCTGGGTGAGACATGTGTGTATCATATCTCTGTTAGATTTTTTCAGGGTTTTTATTGGATCATCTCAGCTGCTTGGAAGGCACCAGGACATAGTTTTCCACTTTTCTTCACCCACATGAGCATTGTGCTGAAGATTTAGGCCTTCTGGGCTGTTATACCATGTCAACTGCTATATAGTGACTGATGCTGCTTTCAGCTATCAGTAACTTTTTACCGGTCTGCGTGGCATAACATGCCAGAAGACTTGAATCTTCAGCATGATTACTTAAGTTATTCTCCATTTTTTCACCTGAAGATGGAAACAGATCAGTTTTTTTTAAATGTCATGTTCTTTATTGAGAAAGCAGTTGGCAAAGTC
Organism: Coptotermes formosanus; assembly: GCA_013340265.1. Classification (NCBI taxonomy): domain Eukaryota; kingdom Metazoa; phylum Arthropoda; class Insecta; order Blattodea; family Rhinotermitidae; genus Coptotermes; species Coptotermes formosanus. The sequence goes on from BLKM01000655.1 coordinate 623,956, forward strand.
CTGCAACCTAGTAATTCTAAGCATAAAATGGCATCACCAGAATTCATTACCAGTGGGGTGTAGCAGTAACACTCCAGACCTGTAATTTTGGAATATCACATCCTTTTATGTTGTGTACATCGCTGTAATTTTACATAAATCAATATCCTTTCACCATTAACACAACTTCATTACTGTATTTACTACACAGTTTATGGTGACATCTTTAAGCTTTTTGGTATTAGCAGTTATGGTTGTGCCAGTTGTAGTGTGCTTCAGGAATACAGCCGCACTAGTTTCAGTGGGTTTGCTATATTATTTGAATTATAATTGCTGTTTGATACAGTCTGTTCTTGAGTGAACTGAATTCACGTTTTGCATATGAGGTGTATATTTCTAGAAATTATTGTATATTAGGACATCCAGGTCAGGTTTCTCCATTTTTGATATGTGACTGATGAAGATTAGACATTATATAATAAAGTGGCAATTATGGAAGAGATGCATAATAAAAAAATGTGGTTAACTGGTTTCCTGTGGCAGAATGCTTTGATGATGAAAGATTTTATTCGTATGTCTGTTTTATAGTATTGACATATAGACATGTTTTTCCATAAACATGGCCTGTATTATGTAAATATGTGGTGTATTATTTTTTATGATGAATGTACCTTACACATTGCTCTCAATAGTTCTACATCGCAGAGACATGATAGTCCTAGAGAGTAGTGTATCACTGTCACCATCACTGTCCTTGTCACTGTCACATTACTGATAGCATATATAAGGTATTTTTGACATTTGGAAGTTTTTGGATATTAAAATGACAGTCACAATAACACTCTGTAGTCTGGTAAGAAATATCAATGTTTCAAAGGAACATGCTGCCTCCATCTTCAGTTCTACCAAGATTACATGGCATCATGTCCCTGAAGACCATAATCTTACTGTGACCTATTCTCTGAGAAAGTAGGTTTACTCTTTGTAATTGCAGTGTTATTTTCCTTTCATGTATTTCGTGTCTGTCTCACTATTATTTCATAAAATACAATAACTTTCTTTAGATTTGACTGTCCACGTGAGTGGCCTGAATTGGTTCCCATGCTCCTGGCTGCAGTCAAAAGTGAAGACCCACTTGTTCAGCATCGAGCCTTATTGGTGCTGCATCATGTTATTAAAACTCTGTCTTCAAAACGGTTGGCAGGAGATCGCAGGTTGTTCCAGGAACTTACCAGTAATGTGTTTTCCTTTGTACTCAACTTGTGGAACAGTCATATGGAAAACTTCCTTACACAGGTTTGAACTATACAGTTTGGAGGCTAAGTTTTGTTCCATCATTGCTACATGTTGATTGCTTGTGGCATTCTTATAAAATGGAAGAGTCCACATTATTTAATACTTCGAGTCTCACTTAAAATACACCTATCCCTTCCTGTACAGATACACAATTTATGGATTCTTTATTTAATGTACAATAATAATTTGTGCCTGTTTTTTGCTTTAAGGACTAATTTTTCACTTTTACAAGTAGTCTGTGAAGTGGGTCAGGTGAATACATTTTCCTGATTTAAATTAACGGAAATAGAGTTTTCCCATTATGGATTTTGCCTTGCAGACAATTTTTGCAGGGACAGGTGTATAAGTACCAGTGGTGAATTCTCCAGAATAGCTAGTTTAGTGCCACTATACCAGTGAAATGGAGGTAGTGACTTGTTTTCTGTATTAACAAATAGGTAGAAAACTTACGTATCTTTTCCCTGAAAATTATTATTTTGTGTACTATGCAGTTCATATAGCTCATTTACTAAAAGGCTACAGCAGCAAAGGATTCAGTGCTAACCTTGCTGCTTGAAGAGTGTATGTGTGTGTGAGAGAGAAAGAGAGACAGAGAGAGGGAAGGCAGTGTGGGATGTTGTCCACAGCGTCCATTGACGTGTAAATAAAGTGGCAATAACAGCTAGACAAGCGAGATAGTAAGAAAGAATATTGCATTGAAAGATAAGTTTATTATAGCTGCAGGGTTGTGGCTGTACCCGCTGGGAATCATGCAGCACTGCAAGATTTTATTATTCGCAAACCTGTTTTCATGTGAAGGAAGCAGGTCTTCTGGGTTGTTGCACCATGTGGTTGGTTAATTGCTTCGATGGAATGTACAGCCTTCATCTTCCAGGGTATGAGTCTGTGAACTGAGTCATAATTATAACCCTAAGGTCAGTGCAGTGACTAGATATGGGCTGGATGTTGGAGGAATTGTGCTTTGATTACCAGCAGGGCCAAGAGATTTATGTCCTTCCATAATGATCCAGATTGGCTCTTCGGCCCATCAGCCTACTATACAATGGGTACTGGGAGGTGAAATGGCTGGGGTGTGAAGCTGACCATGTACTCTGTTTTATGCTGAGGTTAAGAGTGGGTGACGTTATATCTCTGCTGCCCCATATGCCTTGATGGCTTGTACAGGGACTACTTTAGCTTGACTTTTATTGTACCAGTTTACATATATGGTTATTACTTTGTGACAGGTGAATACAAACAGCAGTGATATGGGAGCAACATTAGAGAAGGCATTGTTAGCATTGCGCATCTTGAGAAAATTGACTGTACATGGTTTCAAGAAACCTCATGAATCAGCAGATACACTTCATTTTCTCAATATGGTTTTTGATCGTGCCAAGACTATGTTAGAGTGCAGTAAGTAATAAGTCATAATCATGTTAATGTTGACAAGTTAAGAATTACATGCATAGTGTAAGAATTCTGGCAGGTTTACTCCGTTAGAAGTATATTGAACTGTAAATATATGTTTCAAGGTTCTCTACAGCTCCTGTCAGAAAAATTTTTAGTTGTGATGAATATTTAGCTGGCTGTGCTTGACATGTGCACAGAACTGCATATAGGTATGAAGTGTTTGCTGTTAATTAATGTAAAGTAGTATTCTATCAATTCTCATACTGTGTTGCTAAGTTGACATGTAAGACTGTTATATTTGCCTCTGTGTTTATGTAAAGGCATTGTTTTCTGTTGTATTCCACATGCAAATGGAACAGTCAGTCCTGTGCCATAATCAATCAACATAGATTACTGTCATGCCCTGTGTGAAGGTTAGATGTGTTGTCATCTTTATTTGTTAAGGAAAGGCATCCAGAATTGTTTTGAATTGAATTGTTTTTGTGAAATATAGCCAACTTCAGTTTCAGAGTGCTTAAACAGTTGTGTGGAAATAACACATTCAGCCTTGCATTACATAAATGCAAATAATTACAGTATAACATCGCTGTTGTTTTGTTTTTCAGGAAAATCACTTCGTATCAGGGGCCCAAATCTTGTAGAACTGTGTGAGAAATCTATTATTCATCTGACAAAAGTCCTGCTCGCAGTACTGGAGCATCATCCATTCTCATATGTTGATATGATACAACCCTCCCTTGAGTTTTCTGTGTTTTATGTATTCACACCAACTGGCGAGTCTCTTCTTTTTGAGCGGTTTATTATTCAGTGTTTGAACCTCATCAAGGGTATACTCCTGTGTGCTGAATACAAACCAGCAAAGGTTGTTGAAGGTGAGCTGAAGTGTTAGTAAAGAAATGTAACATATTAGACACCACCATATTAAATTAATTACGTGGACTTCTAGTTGCCTGGAATGTATGCACCCCTAATTTTGTCTTCTTTTTTCATGTACTTAATCTTGGTCATTTTGCCTTTATTGTGTTTGTGTGTTCCCAGAAACCAAAGAGCTTGGAACATTACGTGCTCATGAGATAAAGATGGCATTCTTCACAGCAGATACATTGACAGAAATTTGTCGTAAACTTGTGACGCATTACTTCTTGCTTACATATGATGACTTAGAATTATGGGATAGTGATCCTGAGAGTTTTGGTAAGTTTGTTTCCTGTATTGGGTATGAAGTACGGTTTAGAGCATTTGATCTTGTAGTTGATATCCATTTTTTCTGCCCATGTAAAGTTAGTAATTCTTAGTACTATAATGTCTCTTACGATTCAGGAATCAGTTTATCAGGCCACATAAGGTATGCTGTGTCCAAAGTATATCTAGATATATGAGCCCAGTTCCTTGTAATCTGAATGTCAGAGATGTGAAATGTTTTGCCATACGAGCTACACTAGTGTGCACAATATTTTTTTTTTCTGGGTCTATCAAATCTGTCATAACTGGGCCGGAGTCCACCATTTTGGAGACAGATCAGGCCTCGGAAATGTTGGTCCCTGACACGGCCGTTACGTGGCTTATACCCCGAGGATGTTTTAACCTTTTAAAGCCTAGCGGTACCTTTACGTAACACCAGGTTTAACATTAAAAAATTCTACGTGGTGCCCACATTGCGTTCATGTGTTTTGCACGGATCTCAGAACAAACAGCAACTTTTGCCTTATGAGATATTAAGAGACTGGTTTTTATAACCGAGGTGGAGAGTGTTTACAGTGCAGTACGCACTGAGTCCTTATATAAAACAGATATGCTTCGTCTTTAAAGGGTTAATGAATACATGCACTGCTAGACCTTCAAGTATTGTGTTCACTAGTGTGGTAGTAAATACCAAAAGATTCCCCAGACATTATCGATGTGCATGTTTTTGTATGGGTATTGTGTCGGAAGTTGTCTCTTACCTGAAGTATAGAGTCCGTCTTTTATCATCTCACCAAGTATGACAACTTCACAAATGTTAACATTTTTAAAATGATCCTGTATTTGTCTTAATCCAGTGCTGCCATTTGTTGCTAAACAAGAGCACCATAAAAATGAATTAGCATATATTTATGTCTAGAACTGTGTGGAGAATAATGTGTATTTCATATATTTGTGGTTGTTACTAGTGTTTATCATAGGAACATATTTTACTGTAACAGTATAAAATATGCTGTCATATTGGGCATTACTGCCTCTTAACAAAGTGAATGTAGGTAGTCGCATACATATGTGTATACAGAATTCAGATTTAAGTGTTGTAGAAACTCATTTGGTGCAATATTTTATTTCATTTTTCAGCTACAGATGAGGGTGGAGAGTCATGGAAGTACAGTCTCAGGGTAGGTACTGCTTTGTATGAGTCATTTATTGTACATCATGCCAGTTGCTGTTTTTACATGTCATAGCAGTAGTTAGTACACACCACAGTAATAATCAGTATTTTTAAAAACAAAGAAGGCTTCCAACAAATAGATGTGAGTTTTACCCAAAGCCTATTTCCCAAGCCATTCCATGTGGGGTTTGTGGTGGACAAAGTGGCACTGGGGCAAGTTTGTCTTTGATTACTTTGGTTTTCCCCCGTCTTGTTATCATTCCACCAGTGCTATATTAACACTGATTCTATATAGTCCAGATACTGACAGTGTTGCTAAGTAAACTATCTGCTGTGTCATTCTGATGTGCTTCTGTTTTGTTATTACACCCACCATTACTGCATGACCATGTTGTTTGGTAAATTGTCAGAGATTCTGTCGTTTAGGTTGTACAGATAAAGATGTTGGTGTTTAATGTGTTTTTATAAAGTGTGCTTCTATAAGATTACTCATTGCAAGGTATTGGGAAGAAGGTTTAATGTGGTTGATGTACTTCTACAACGTTAAATGTACTTTTGTATTGTAGTGGCCTGTTGTGAACAAGGTAGTGACCATTTGGTTATATAAATAGTGGGTAATTTCTTGACTTGCTGAGCAGCTCTTAGCTTCTGAAGGAGAACTCTGTTTGTTTTAGTCTTTGTAGGTGGGTACCAACATGTTAGAGAAACATGCTGCATCCATCATTTACCTTGAATATGTTTCTCTGCAACACTGCTAAGCACCTAACAGACTACGTGATGTCTGTCATAAGTCAGAAGACCATGTGATATGAATCTACACAGCCATGAGAATCTCATCTTACTCAGATGACTTATTCTTGAATTCTTTTGTAGAGAACACTCTGTGTGCCTGAAGCATGTGTGGTTTTTGGGCTGAGATGAACTTTGTCAGCCGGTAAAGGAATTTTATATAAGAGAAGTCATGAAAGTGTGTTTGAAAGAGCTATGAGTTTTTATATAGTTTTTTTTTTTTTTTTTTTTTTTTTTTTTTTTTTTTTTTTTTTTTTTTGGGCTTGCAGAAGCAAAGGAGTTGCCCTTAGAGTGAGCTAAAGTTCAGACACACTTAATGCATACCACTGTATCTATAAGTTATATAATTTGGAAATGGCTTTGGTTTGTTGTAAAAATGAAACTTTGTCTGTTGCAGCCCTGCACAGAATCTTTATTTCTTGCCTTGTTCCACGAGTTTCGTGTCACATTGTCTCCAGTGCTGCTTGAAATGATCCAGAGTAACCATGCATTAGTGTCACCTTCAGATCTGAATGCTATCCTGAGGAAGGATGCTGTTTATAATGCAGTTGGCTTAGCAGCATTTGACCTCTATGATGAAGTATGACCATATTTTTCTGTCATTGTTGTTGTTGTTGTTGTTGTTGTTATGTTTAAACTTTTTAAGACATTTGTTGTGTTTTATTTTATCCTTGAGTTATTAAACAATACTTTTCTGTAGCCCACATTAAGTGATATCAAATGATAGCATGATTGGTGAATAATGAAAGTTAACAAGTGAAGGGAGCATTCTGACTTAATTAGAGTTTCTGTGCCAGTATGTACCATGGGGTTCTGAGAAAGACTGAAACACTGGTATCAGAATAAACACACTGGTCTGAAATTTGAACCTGAGCCTGCCCAAGTATGAAGCAGGAGCACTACGTACATGAATGTGATGTTCTTTAAGTTACTTCTAGTAATCCAAGAACTACATTAGGTAAGTCAGATAAGTGGGCTTTGTATTCTATAGATGGGCATGTGATTTTATGCCTAGTATACACTGGGATGGCCGTGTCAGATGTCTGATTCTGTGTTGTCCGACAAAGCCTAGCATGGAGAGAGCAGTGAGCATGATACAAAAGTTAGATATGTAAAATGTGACATAAAACAAGGTGACAAATTTTCTCAGCTCTGGACATCAGTATTCTCCTAGAACACATTCTGATTACAATCCTTTCTTTTATAGATACGTTATAAAGATGAAAGAGTGATAAAGACAAAAGAAGTGCATATACACATTTATTTCAGCTTTCAGTACAGTATTGTACGGAGCATGTAAAGTGTTACAGTTTCTTATTCGGAGTGAGATCTCTGGGTTGTGATACCACGTGGTCTTCAAGGTGGTTACCAATATTTTTGAGAAACATGCTTGGTCTTACAGGTCAAAGTTATTAGGGTGAGGTTGCATTCAGATTATACAGGCATGCTGTTGGTCCAGACAGAATCATGAACTTTAGAGTCTTCTGCAGTGTGACACTTTGTGGTTGGGTAGATAGGTATGAGCATTTCAGAAAAATTTGTTACCTCCATTTTCACTGTGGAAGGTGGCAGTGGCAGATTTCTGCAGAATGTTGATACCTACCCACCAAACAAAATGGCAACACATGACATGAAACTAAAAAGTTTATGTTCACCACCACTGGAATTTGGCACTTACGTAGCAAGCAGCGCAATGTAACATTCCTCAAATGTCATATTCACTGCCATTAGAACTTCAGAGCTCATGAATATTATACAGATGTTTATGTGTGCAGGTGAACTTTGACCAGTGGTTCTCTACAACACTGACACAAGAACTCAAAATGAAAGGTGGTAATTATCGTGTTATTCGTCGTCGTGTAGCATGGCTTATTGGACAGTGGACAGGAGTGAAACTGTCATCAGAACTGCGTCCAGCCTTATATGCTGTGACATTACCCTTACTGCAGGGGGATGAAGATATGGCGGTTAGACTTACTGCTTCCAACACACTCAAACTTGCTGTTGACGACTTTGAATTCAACACCGATCAGTTCCTGCCATTCCTGGAACCGTCATTTGCTCTTTTGTTTGCATTATTGAAGGAAGCTCATGAATGTGATACTAAGGTAATTTTTGGGGTTTTGTTGAAATAAAAGGATACTTTTCATATAAAAATTTACTATCTTTTACAGTGTGATTTGGATCATCACTGATTTCCAATCATTTTTATTGAACATAATTTGACGTGTTACAGGAGCACTGTAAGGAGGTAATATATGCATTTACATAAGTTCAACTATATTTTTAATATGCCTCTGAATAATATTCTTTGAATCAGCCGTCGGTGTAGTGTGCGCTTGAGGTTGGCAGTGTTGTTTCTGTGAGACTGATGTGTGTTACCATGTTTATGTTTCAGTCACTGCACCAAATTATGTTCAGAGTATGTGCATAGGTCTGTACTGTGTGAGATCTGAGGTTTTCACAGTGGTTTTGGTGTTGGTGTTGGGATATGACACTATGTCATTGAGTGAGTAGTCACCGATGTTTTAGGGAATTGTAGTGCCTTCATCTTCAGGGTCAAGCAGTCCAAGAAGAAAACTGCTTCATGTTGGAGATAATGGCATTATGCTCCTTCAAAATATGAAGAACTGCTGACCCAACAACATGGCATCACATCCCAGATGACTTCCCTCTGCTGTGCAGTGCATGTTGTATAACCATAAATATGAATTCATTCTATGGTGTCTTCATATTGGCTTTATTTGTATTGGAATTAATTTATTTTACATCTGTATGGTTTGTAAAGATGTGGAAGAAAGCAGTCATGGCCTATTTTGAGGTATCCCAGCATAGGGAGGGACAGGAAAACCATGAATGATCTCAGTAAGTCTAGCCAGACTGTGGACTGAAATTTGAAGCTGGGACCGTGTAAATACAAAGTAAGAGTGCTAACCATTTTATTCCTACATCCATTGTGATGGAGTCAAAGTGTGAAACTGCTTCTGTAGAAACTGAAGAACATAACAGAATGTTTCTCATTGGGTCTGAATTTCCAGACCTTCACAAAATTGATCATATCTGTTGAACATGTAACAAATGTACTTCATTCCAGATTACAGGAACAGCATGCAGTTAGTGGTGTCTTGTATTTTCATGGTAAAAAAGTAAAAGGGATGTTGTCTTCATGTATGCCATTAAGGTGTATGCAGGGGAGTGACATTAGGTAGAGGTGAGTGTTCATCTACATGCCCTAGCCTCTTTACCCGTGAACAAAGGGCCCCAGTACCCATTGAATAGGAGGCTTCTTGGGTCCCCCAGCCAGCCTGGATGCTGCTGCCAGAAATCAAACTTTGATCCCTCAGGTGGTCAGCTTGTAGCCTTGTCACTATACTGACTAAGATATCTACAGCAATGGTAATATCTATTGCCACTGCAGTAATGTGTGGGTGTTGAGTGGATTCTTTGAGCAGAGGACAGGCCCCATTGGTATGTTCTTGTGTACACAGTAATGAATCTTCAGGCTCTATAAGAGGCTGGGAATTTCTTCAGTAGATGAGAGACCATTAGCTGCTCACGAAGGACTCTGAGCCATGGATTTATAAGGTTACTAGTGTAATGGTCAGCATCAAGTATATGTTTTTGTTTTCAGATGCATGTTTTGTATGTGCTGTCATTCATTGTGGAGCGAGTTGGGTTTGCCATCAGGCCATATTCTGGGTCTCTGATCCAGTACCTGCCATTGCTATGGGAAGAATCAGCAGAACACAACATGCTACGTTGTGCTATTGTCTCTACATTAGTGCATTTAGTAAAGGTATGTATACTTTGTTCTTTGCATCTTTTCAGCCTACTGCCCATTCTGTGTGCATGTATGCATGCGTGCACACAATCACAGGTGGGATGTCACTCCACCTGTCCCCTGTTTAAACTTTTAAGTCAGCAGTCCAATTTTCATGAAACTTGGTATGAACATTATGCTGTATAAGGATGCCCAGGTTTTGTATGTTTTAATAGCATTCACAAAATGGCAGACATGCCAACTTGTGAGATGTAAGCACCACTTCCCACTTATGTTTGGAGCATGTAATGATGTGTGTAGCTTGGCTGAGGTAAAATTTTCGTAGAATGTAATCTAACACTGTGGTGATTGTGCAGGTATTTTCTTTAGATTTTAGTTTAATGGTACTGAGATGATAGGTCATAAACATACCTTGCATTAAGTACTGTTTGTGAGTTAACAGTTACAAGCATGTCGATTATGTGTAAACGTGTGGTTTTCTTTGATGGTGAAGCATAGTTTGAATGATTAGTACCAAAGATACAGAGGAACCTGTTGCCTCTGTCTTCATGGTAGACAAGTTGGGTGACAGTGTTTTTAAGAAACCTCTGCTCTCCCTCTCCAGAGTAGAAGAGATAAGCAGCAGGCCACCTGGTACATGCATGTTGAAGGTAGAAGAGATGAGTGTGTGTGATTTGAAGGGACCTGCTGCTTCCATCTTTGCTGTAGAAGAAGTGGGTACCACCATATCAGATATCTGGTGCTTCCTTCTTCAGAGGAGAAGAGATGTATATGTATATTTCAGGAACCCAACTGCTTCCGTATTCAGGGTATAAGAGATGTATACTAATGCTTCAGGACTACTGTCTCCACCTTCAGTGTGGAAGGGATGGGGCCAGCGTTTTAGAAAAGGAAACTCTTCTGCACTGTAGATGGAGGCAGTAAATTCCTCTGACACATTGGTTTGCATCTATCAAGCCACACAGAGTCACTTCTAAGAGACCATAGTCCTTATTCATACCGCTTTGAGAATGTCAGTTTGTGTAACTTATATTGGTTACTGTCAGAAGTTGAAAATCTGCCTATGCTAGCTTAGCATTGTGTTGTTGATGCTGTAGGCGCTGGGTGCAGTGAGTGAGAGCTTGTCCCCATTCCTCCTGCCTGTCATCCAATTGAGCACAGATGTGCAACAAGCTTGTCATGTGTACTTGTTAGAAGATGGATTGGAACTGTGGCTCGCAGTACTGGAGAATTCTTCGTCAATGTCTCATGACCTGCTTCAGTTGTTTCGCAATATGCCACCTCTGTTAGGTAGGTTTTTGAAGTATAACAGAAATCTTTTAAATTAACATAATATACTGTCATATTTGCTTGCTTCACTTCTTCCCAGCATTGTATTCATAAAAGCACTAGTGAGGGACTTATATATATGACACATGGGTACTGTGAATTCACAATAAGTAGTCCTGTTTCCATGTTTATTGCATAATTACCTATGTAAATTTTATTTTCGTACTGGTAAATGAGACTTGGAATGACCATGAATGAGTTTGAAGGATCGATTTTTGGAACAAGTTGTAATGGCCTGAATCATGAGGGGACAGAATATCTGTGAAGTTATCTATGAACATCAGGCATTCCAGACACACAAGCCAGTTGTTCTGAATATTGAGAATATCAGTTTCTCTGGCTGTCATATTGAAAAACAGAAGTCTTTTAACAGTTCTGTGAAAAATTGCAATTTTTTTCAGCATTTTTGGTGCAGAAGGTGTAAGTGTTTTATGTTGGCTTTGGAAGTCCTGTCATTGATTTGTTACTGCTAGGATTAAACATGTTGTGTTACAATATATTATTATTAATGTGTCATTATTTTAAAAAATGTAATTATTTAAGTTTGTATAATTAAAGTAGTATTAACGATCAGATTGTGAGATTTGATATTCTCACAGTGGTGTTGTTGATTCAGTTGTTGGATGTGACTCATTGAACATGCAGTTAGTGATGTTTCAACAGATCATAGTACCTTCATCATGAAGGTTTTGGACTGTTTGACCATTGAGATGAAGGTCTGTAATCCTTCAGGACATTAGAATCTGTACACTCCATTACATTCTTATCCTGGAAGGACAGAATCTTGCAATATTAGTTTGTCTATGTACATAATAAATTCTTTGCCACGGTAGAACTTTCACATATTTATGATGCATCATTTTGGAGAAACAGGGTGATTTATGTATCTGAAATGTAAGTTTTTTTTGGATACCATTTATCCGATTTTTCAAGATCAGTAACTTTCCTAGGGTTGTCTTTGATAAGAATATTTTTTCTTTTTACAGTTTTTTCTATGATACACAGTATGACACTGGACAGAGAGATAGATTGATGTTTGGCAATTGTGTACATAAATTGCCTTCCTCTGATGATGTAATCCGAACCTCTGTGTCACATAAATTTTGACCAGAAGCATATGGAAGTTTGAAATGCACATTGTTTGACAGTTTGTAAGAAAATGTTATATATGTTTATCTCTTTTTCTGCATTACTAGACCACCACATTGTGCACTGCCAGTTCAGTATATACCAAATGCTGTTAAAACTTTAATTGAGATCATGCTCATATTTTATATTTTTATTGAATTCTTAACAGGGGTGAAAAAAAAGGTCTACTCTTTAGTTGATATGCACTTTAAAAGTTTTTCAGACTGTATGTAGGACATTCTTTTGTTAATATTCAGATCATGTTTTTATGTGTTGGGATATTGACAAGTGCTCTTTCCCGTTCTCTCTCTGAAATTCATATCTGTCCAGAAAAAGTTAATTTGTTGTCTGGAAAACTGATGTAAGCTTATTTGTTTTATAGAATATTCATCTGAAAATCTGCGAACATGCTTTTACATCATTCAGGCAAATATTCTTCTATCTCCTGAGGAATTTCTGAATGTAAGTATGGTTTTAGAATCTTATAATGAATGTACAGTACCAGAGCTCATGTATTTTGTACATATGCTGAAAGAGTTTTGATGTCTCTGTTCTGGTACATAGAGTTTGCCTGGTTATAAACAGTTCTTACAAAACTGCTTGAACTTTGTACACATAATTACTTGCAGGAAACTGATGGTCATTATTTCCGTGTTCGGACTTTTAGTTCCCATGGACTCCTGCAGTCGCAGAATATTAGAAATCCCTGGGTGCTAAATCTTGATTTGAATGGAGAATTTGAGGCGTTTCCCAACCTATTTCATAAATGTTTGTTGTTTGGGATGTAAGTGACTACCCATTGCCTTGCAGAAAAATTATTTTTTATGAATTTACAATAAAATGTTGCAAAAATGTGTACATGCATGGGTTGTATCATGTTTGTATTGTGGGCACTGCCATGTCAAAAGCATATTTACTCACCATTTTCAGGCAGGCATGGACCTCCGACCCAAAAAATGCGCAGATTATTTTCATAACAATGCTAAAATTGTGAGCTATTTGCCAGGTCATGGTTGAGCTAAAATCAGCTGTTCTGTGATGTTCCTTTCCTGTACCTTTAGTGTCCTTTGAGTATGATGTGACTGATCACTGAAGAAGATAGTAATGCATTTCCTATGAAAGCTTCAAATCTTACATCAGCTTGTACTCCATTTCTATGTACTTTGGTATGTGGTGATTATGCTCTTATATGCTAGATTTCCTTTTAGAGGATTGCCTTTCTTGCTAAAACATCTTAATGTTCCTGTATGTGCGATTTTCTTTTAGGTGTATGGTGAGGTGATTGTGAGGTCATGCAATGATATGTTGTCTGACATGCGTTCTGAAGGCATTGTGATGACTATGAGGCTAGTGGAAATGTGTCTGCGTGCAGCACCTAATGTCGCCACAGAGCTAGTAAAACCCATGCTGCCAAGGATATTTGAGTATGTATTTACTGCATTAACCTTTTAAAGCCTAGCGGTAACTTTTCATACCACCAGGTTTAACATTAAAAAATTCTACGTTCTGCCCACATTGTGTTTATGTATTTTGTACAGGTCTCAAAACAAACAGCAACTTGTGCCCTATAAAACATTAAGAGACTGGTTTTTATAACCGAAGTGGAGGGTATTTACTGCGCGGTACGCACTGGGTCCTTATATAAGACAGATACGCTTCGTCTTTCAAGGGTTAATTTAATCACATGTTTCGTTTACTCATGCAATAATTTATAGACACAACTGTCACAACTCTTTTGTGTTAACTGGCCAGAAGTTTTAAGTAGAAAAATATGAATGAACCAGTGTCAAGTCAGCTAAGTTTTCAGTGGGAGAATTTTACAAATACTGTATGTTAAAAATGCCTAACCTGGAGCTTTTCAGAAGTTCTGTAAAGCAGCTACACTTATTAAAATGCTGAAGTTGACTGAATAACTATATGCACCAAGCACTGCTGCTGTCTAGAGGGAATTATTTGCAGTTGATATGGGCACTGTGGTACTGACTCAAGCATACTGTCCATTGTGCCAACTACTGCCGCCTATTTGTGACTGCTTGTTAATGTATGTAATGACAGAATAATGTAGCAGTAAGCCTTATATATATGTGTATATGTATATATATGTAAAAGAATTGACAATTATTGCATTTTGCATGTTATGCAAAAGCGTGTGTGCTGTATTATGACTTGAGACATACCAGAGAAGTGGTGTGGCCATTGTTTCCTGATAGATCACTTCTGTGGATACTTTGGTTTGTTATAGACAGACTGGGCATTGCTAGTCTGTTTTGTGTGTGTGTATTAAATATTGTGCTTTAACTGTGCAATGTTCTGAAAAACAAAGGGTTTGTACTGTGGTTAAAGTCAGTTTAATAATAAAAATGTTGAAATACAGGATGTTACCTGTATCGCTTCCCCAATCACTGCAGAGTCACATGGACTGCATCTGCCATATATGCCGTGATAGTTACCATGTTCAGGGAAACATTATAAGGGACACTGTAGGTTCAGATTGGAATTTTTAGTGAAAAGCACTGAAACATTCATTGACAAAACAGTAAGGTATGCATGCTTGCTTATGTGTTCTACTAACTTGTAATGAATTTCAGAGCCATCTATCGTGGAGAAGAATATCCAATGGTAATGTCTATGTACTTGTCAATCATGGCAAGAATATTGCTTTGTTCCAGGGATGCTTTTAGTCAGGTAACTGCAATTAGTCTTTTATTTTATATGTACAGTGGGTTAGAGGTGGGGTAAGATATGTCATGTCGAAAATACTAAATAACAGCATTCCCATAACATTGTTTTGCAGTGTGTTTCCATGTAGTTACATGTGTAGGTACCACTGGTTTGGATGTAGTAGGTTCCTCCAAGATGTTAGTACACTCTGTGTACAAAAAATCAGACATTTAAAATATTCTAAATCCAGAGCAGAAGTTTCCAGACATAGAAAGTTTTTATTGCACAGTGTATGTGTCTACCAAACTGCAGTGTGTCACATCCTAGGAGACCATGATCTTAACCTACATGACTGAGGACCTCAACTGTCCCTTGCACTAAGCCTTTCAAACATTGTGTACAAAACTTCCAGGTGCACCAGTTTTGTTTGTTTGTCGTCACCCTCCTCCCCGAGAGAGAGAGAGAGAGAGAGAGAGGGGGGAGAGAGAGAGAGAGAGAAATTGATCACTTGTATTCCATTCTCCAGTATTTATTTTGTAAAAGTTTTTGTTGTGGCTTGTTGTCATTCAGTACTACATATCTTTTCCAAATTATAAATGATTTTAGCCGAGACAAACCATGACATATAATTTTAAGTTTCATGTTTAAATGAAAACATTCCTCATTTGATTTCATAGCTCAGACTAACAACTTCATATTTCAAGTCACATTAATGCATGAGCTGCTGATGGTAAGCCAAAGCATAGTATAGCCTGGACATGTCTTAGAAGTAAAGCATTACACTGTCAGACACTTGCTCCTTGCCATTATGTAAACGCTTTGGTTCTTACATATGGACTCATTGTCGCCATCACTTAATGTCAGGTAAGAACCCAGCAAGTGATCCCACTAACAGTCTACAAGAACCTTATGGTAGTTTTACTGATTCTAATTCATACACCAGAGCAATGAGTACAACACTAGCGATTGCAAGAACTTGTGGAATGTAAAGAACACTGGTGTTCCACCCGCTGCACTGTTTTTCAAAGTCGATGGTAAGCTGCAGGTCTCTGCTGCTGACCATTGTTGTCATGATCTATGTGTCAGTGGGGGTAACACAGTCTACCACATGGGTGCTCCTTCCTTAGAAACTGATTATGCACCCTCATCTAGGTGGGCAGAGGCCAGAAAGGTCAACACTACCTACATCTAGAGGTACTACACATGAATTAAATAATACGTATTTCTTTGGCATTTGTCATATTTAATGATAGTGTGAATGACATCACATTTCAAGATAATTTGGGAATTAGGAAAAAGAAAGTGATAGATATGTGGATTATTTCTTACAAAGGTGAAGGGTCAGTTTCATTACATGCATAGGCTGTATGACAGCAAATGTTATAGAACTACTTAATTTTAAAGTCTTCTTCCAGAAGTCTGTAATACAATTCCTGTGTTCAGTTTTGTCTTTGTATGTTTTTCTTCCTTGGCTAACCATTTTTCATGTATTGAATGCCTAATTTGTAAATGTTTTGTGTTATTTAGGTGATACTAAAAGTGGCACAGGGGTTAGGGGAGACTCAGGAAATTGTTCTTAACAAAATTTTGGATGTATGGTTAGACAAGATGGCTTTAGTGACACAGTTGGAGCGTCGGAAGCTGCTGGGACTAGCACTTGCATCATTGCTTACTGCACAGTCAAGGTATAACTTCCTTTTGGAATATAAGTGCACAATCCATGCAATCTTCATGTTGACTGCAGTGTCATATCTGTTCAGCGCCTTTATAATTAGATCTGTTTGCATTACATGATAGATCTTGTATGTCAGAATTTTATAAGATGTACAGATGAATGAGGTTTCAGATAAATATTCATTTTCTAAACACTGAGGAAGTTGGCTCAAGTGGTAACACTTTTGACTTGTATTCAGGAGGTACCTGGTTTGAATCTTGGCCAGGATACTGACTGCCCTGACTCATGTGTATTATGATATTTTTAAGTTCCACCAGGCAAATGCCAGAATAATACACTAAATTGGGCTGTGGCTTCTGCTTACCCACATTCCTTCCAGTTCAGTTTTCAGTACTCTTACTGTTCAATGCTATATAGAGCAATTATCAGGATTGTTAAATGATCAGGTTTTTATTCAGAGATGTTTTAACTGAAGTTAAAGTTTTGTGGTACAGAATAAGAGTACTGTACTTAGCAGGGTCTATATGTGGCAGTGTTTTAATTGTTGATGAAGCATGATGTGACAGTGTGGTGTGCTGTATTGCAGTGCTGTGTTGGAGCGGTTCTGTGGTGTGCTGCTTAACGTAACAGAAGCCCTGAATGATGTTATGAAGACTGATGACATGGGTATCCAAATTGAGTAAGCACTTGCAGTTTATAATTTCTTGTCAACGTATGAGCACCATTTATGTAATTCCAAGATGTTATGTGGAGCATTCTTCAAGGAAATGTGGCTTATATTTTTGTGTCATTTTCATCTACTTCATAAGCTGTGATTGAACTGTATTGTATGCTGTATGAGATTTCATATTGTCAGGGCAGTAAAGATTTACTCTGTGGCTGAGTTACGACACCATCCACATTACACGGTCTTATAACCCAGAAGATCATAATCTGTATACTTGTGTGCTCAAGGTTATGTTCTTCTTGGATGTGACACCGTGTAGTTTGGTAGATCCACACCAACAATTTAGAGTACTGTGCTGCCTCTAGCTTTAGTGTAGAAGAGCATACTGAACACAGCTCCTGTCCTCCATTCCCTACAGCTAGATAATTTTTTATATACTTGGCATACTCTTCTCTCTGGAAGATTGGGGCAGCAGGTGATACTTATTTACTGATAAGACAGTGTTAAATCACCAAAGATAGTAGTATTCTTGATACAAAACCCTGTGGGAACCTTAAATGCCACACAGTGTATAGTTTAAATTGTCTGTCTTTCAGTCTGCTTGGGGGAAAAAGTGGTGACTTGTAAGGTTTCACTGGCAGCAGTTAGTGACTGTAGATATGGGAGTGCCATTTAGGAGATGGGGTGCTGTTTTTTGTAACAGTTAAGTATACATGCATTAGTAAGCCTTCATTGAAGTATGCATTTATTAGTGACTGTGTACTGTAGTTCCTGTATATTTCATATGATTAAATTGATTCATTGTAACACTTGTAGTAAAAATGCCATAAGAGCTGTTCCTGGAATATTCTGTGTACATAGGAAGTTTTGTGCTTTTATCTGGAGTTGTAAGGCTGTTTTTTTCTGCCTCGTTGCCATGTGCTATACAAGAGTGTAATGTTCATGTCATAGTTCACTCTTGCTGACGGAGCACTCAAGTCCAGGCCAGGATGATGATGTGGACTATGAAACTGAGCATGACCACCGTCGGAAACAGCTTGCAGTATCGGACCCAGTGCATACCATTGCTCTCAGGGACTATTTTCAGGCTCAGGTAAGTTTTACCCGTCCCCATGTTTTTTCCATGCTCGCTTTCTCGCTTGCTCACTCGCTGACTTACTTATCTACCTACCTACCTACCTACCTACCTACCTACCTACCTACCTACCTCCTACCTACCTACTCACCCACCCACCTCCCTCCCTCCCTCCCTCCCTCCCACCTTGCTTGCCTGCCTACTCACCCACTCGCCCCCTCCCTCCCTCCCTCCAGTCCATGCGACTGTGTTTATATTTCCAGATTTTTAAAACCTCAGCTTAATATAAAACAACCACGATGGTGTGAGTTTTATGGTTTTTTACTTTGGTGTGGATGAGGTGTCAGTTCTAGAGTGTGATGCTGCATTAATGGGTGTGTTTTCCAGTGTTTCAAAAAGTATAGTGGTCTATAGTGGTCTCATCTGTAAGGGTCTTAAGGCCCACTACAAATGGGTCTCAAATGAGAGCACTTCATGTCTTGATATGCTGGGAATCAAATACCCAATGATGCAGTGTCACATCCCAGAGCCAATATCTCAAAGGTGATGGTGTTATCTTCCAAGTCAAGATTGTTTCCAAAAGCCATCATGCTTGTGAACTGTGAGTTTTGCAACATTCCATATGTTATATTTTTAATATGTATGTGAACAGATGTTGGAGCTGCAAAACCAAGTTGGAGCAGCCCAGTTTGAACAGCTAATGCAGACAGTCGATATTGAAACACTTGAGCAAGTGCGTGAGTATGTTGTGTTGTAAATACATGAGGTCAAGACTGACGTGGTTTTATACATAACTAGACTTGTTAGCTTGAAGATGAGTTTGAGTATATGAGTAACCGAAATCCTGTGTCACATCAGACTTTGTAATGCCATTTTGCCTCTTGTACAAGTGATGGACTTCTTGGAATTTGAAATGCTGTGCATTTGTGAAGGGACAGAAGTGAAGACAGAAATCGTACTGAGTTTAAGGCTGAACTAAGCCTACTGCATTTACTAGTTAACAAGGCATAAATTTCACCCTAGTCATTCATTCTTTTCATACTCCAAGAATGTTATCATAATTTCAATTACAGTGTCACTTGCTGTAATGTTGAACATCGCTTGTGCTTTCCCATTTAGGACATACTGTATTTTGTGGTTTTATTGATAAATGATATGTAACATTTAAGTTTTCTTATCTGGAGAAAGTGAAGAATGTGTGTGCTATATACTGAAGAATGTCTTCAAGTAATCAAAATTGATGTGGTTGTAACGTAACAAAAATTGTACAGAATAGGGCTCGTGAAGCATTAATATTTTGATGAATCTGTTGAAACAAATCCTTAGTGCAGTGCTTATCAGATTCGTGCTTTGAATATTATATATACATTGTGCTCTTTACAATTTATTAAACCTTGGTGATGGTGAAGTTCGAGGTTGTCATGGCACTGAATGTCGGGATTGCAGTCTTGTTTAGTAGACAGGTACCAACATCTGCCAAACTACACAGCATCATATAAGGCTGTAATCTGATTTTTGGTGATCGTGTGCAGTACTCATTCCTGCATTCATAGTGAAATGCATATTTACCGTTGTTTAATGTATTCTTACGTTGACTGTATTCATCCTTTTTGACGACTATTTACTGTTGGTTCTTTTTCCTTTCTTTTGTGTGCACTGCAAAATTTCAAAAACACTGCATTGGCATTAGGAAGCCCAGTAACACAGGCTGGATGTTGATTTTTGACTGTTTTAGATGTATGTTGACCCATTAAATGTACAGTGAAAGAAAAGATCCTCCACTGAAATCAACAAGTAATCTGTCAACACTATGTATATTATGAAGAATATCAACAGCAACCTCTTTCAGCTGCATTAATAGCCATCACTGGACTGTACAAAAGCAAATGAAAACTGTTGACATACAGCTGCAAGATTAGTAAGAGATCGCAAACTGTACAGTGAATTCATACACAAAATTAATATAAAATGTATGATCTAAAATCTTCTTCTTCAGTGGTGCAGCAGCCTACATCGGTCCCTGGCATCTTCAGTAGTTTAACTCCTGATATCCCTGTGCCCTGCTGCTAGTCTCCTCCATCCCCTTACATTCAGCAGGTGATATGTAATATAATGTCTGACATACACATTTAAAAAGCATATACATATGCAGGCAGTACTTTGTGGCTGTGTGCGATGTTTAAAAACATATGTAAGTAAAAAATAATTAATGCATAGGTGCTTTTTGGATGGTACAATCTAAAAGACAATGTGTGAATATTGTCCTATTTGGTATCTTGCGGTGAGCTTGTTACAGTATTTTGCAGTTGAGTTTGAATAATTTGAGCTCATGTTTTCGCAGTGTCTAAAGCTCTTGACTTTGGGAATACACGATGCAGTGAATCAAATCTCATAAGGTTACTTGCATAATGTATCTGTAATCAACAGTGCTATGTTACATAGTGATATCGCGAAAAACCCCACATGCTTTTACAACTACTGTCAAAACTCCCAAAGATCGTCCTCCGTGTTTATGCAACCATCTGTTAACGATGATTTGTTCAAAATCAGTTGCCGAATACTATAGAAAGCTCACAAGGTCCTGAATAGGACAGTATATCTACATCATATGTATAGATCATACCATCTAAAGAGCGCCTACGCACGATTTTTTTTCTTACATATGGTTTTAACCTATGTCACACGCAGCTACACTGTACTGCAGTCACATATATATGCTTTTTAAATATATATATATAGCTATATATAACACATTTTATTTTAGATTACACATTTTATACCAGTTTTGTGTATGAATTCAGGGTAAAGTTTGAGATTTATTACTAATCTTGCAGTTGTATGTCAGCACTTTTTATTTTATTTTGTACAGCCCAGTGACTGCTATTAACGCAGCCAGAACATGCAGCTGTTGATATCCTTTACCATATATGGTGTGTTGACGGATTGTTTGTTGGTTTTATTGACTGAAAACACAATAGGGATGAATCGCCTTAAGATAAAAAATCTTTCTTTTCAAGCATTTTATTTCCAAAATACGTCTTTGACAAATATAAAGAGAATAAAGTTTACAAGTGAGTATGATTATTTTACATATCCAATTAATATACTTCTTGGTTCACAGTCACAAGTGAGTTATTAGTCTAAACAATATACAGCCAAATAAGAATCAAGTTCTTTTTTCTGAAAAAAAAAAAAGAGTAAAATTGGTAAGAAAGACCACGTGTGTTGTTTCTGAAAGGAAAGAGTAAATGTAATTTGGATTGGGGTTTGAGCTTCTCAGAGTCATGAATATTAAGACCATGGATATGTGGTATGTGATGCCATGTAGTTTTGTAGAGAGGTTTCAGTGTTGGAGTAATTGATCCCATCATATTTGAGATGGAGACAGTAGGTTGCTCTAAAACACTCTCACCAAGCTGCCACACTATGTAATGTCACATCCCAGAGGACTGTGTCTTCTAACATGAAATACTGGAAGACTTCCACACTGCATTTTTTCTTGTTTTCATAGCTGTATAATTTGAATGTTTTATCAGATGCATTCATAATCTGATAACACCAAGTGTATACGAGGGTGTGAAATGAAGTAAGCAGCCATAAGAATAGGGTCTGTGATGAGAAAATTTGTGACTGTATTATAATGTGGCAATGTTGTATATTGGTCGAATTACAAGTTTTGTTATGATCATAGACTAAAATAAAATTACAAAGGAAGCAGTTTTATGAATGTGACAGATATGTACCATATTTACTCAAATCCAAGCTGGTATTGAATACTTGCTACATATTTTGATATTGAGGAATATTCTTGCACTAACGTCACTTTTCTGAAATTAACGTATTGTTGCTGGTACTGGTAATGTTACTAAGGTAAAGGTCAAGTTCACCCTATAACAGGCCATGAAGGTTTAGAGGGGAGTAGAGGTACAGCTGTACTCATTCTTTGATCTCAGCGCTAGAAAGGGATGGGTGGTCAGTGCCAAGCCCCAGCCACTTCATCCCCAGGAAAAGGACCTGGCACCCATTGTGCAGGAGGCTAGGTGGGCCCCAGGGCCAGTCTGGACAGGAGCTGAAAATCTCACCTCCACCAGGATTTGATCCCCAACTGTCCAGCCTTTAGCGAGTTGCTATACCGACTACGCCAGCCTGGCTCAATGGTAATGTTACTGCAGGTGTATGTACATCAGACTGCCTGATGTCGTAATGTACATTTTGATGAAGCTTGCTTTTCAGTGTTTTCTGCTATTGACATGCAACTGGTAGGATTACCATTTTCTCTACCACTGTGTAGATGCACCTGTAACATATTTTCACTGCCAGAGGGTGCTGAAATAACCAAAAATTTAATTTTATCTAAGAAGGTGTTGATATTTTAAAAATGGCCAGGCTGCAGGGATTGTGCAAGATAAGTCTGTTTCTTAAACTTGGCACTTGGTGGAGGTGACTGCCCTACTGCTTCATTGCCGGTGGGAAAAGCCCCTAATACTGACTGGATAGGAAGATCTGGGGCCCATTCAGCCTCCATGACTGTACCTTTGCTTTTCCCGTAATTTTTGTACATGTTTTATTAAATTCATTTATTTTTCATACAGACTGTTTTTTGATCATCCAATTTATAGCATAGTCACCATCTGGGCCTGTCTGGCTGTGCATAAAAAGTACATATCTTTAACCTTTTAAAGCCTAGGGGTAACTTTACATACCGCCAGGTTTAACATTAAAAAATTCTGCGTGGTGCCCACATTGCGTTTATGTGTTTTGTGTGGATCTCAGAACAAACAGCAACTTTTGCCTTATAACACATTAAGAGACTGGTTTTTATAACCGAAGTGTAGAGTGTTTACAGTGCGGTACGGACTGAGTCCTTATATAAAAGAGATACGCTTCATCTTTAAAGGGTTAATCTTGGTAACCATCATTATTTACAACAGCATCATCATTTACTGGACAGGTTGGCATATCACTAACACTTCTGGCTTGTGTTTGGTAGGTGTCTAGTTTTTATGGCAGCCAGGACTCTAGCAAATTTGTCTGAGGTTTTTTGTCATTCTCATAAGCCCCTTCAAGCAGATGTCAAGATAGTACCTGAATTAGGCTGGGACCACTTTTTTTCATTTCATAATTCACTCATCCTGCTATTGATACCATATAGCCTGAGATGCTGATGGCATAAAGTAAACCACAAAAAAGAGACTACAGGGTTATGAAGAGTAAATAAGCAATTAAGATCATTGTCACAGTCATTGTCTGAACTCTGAACTCCCACTTGCTTGGTGCAGTCCTCTTCTTCCATAACTGACCGGCCAAAATTCGCTCTACCTTCCTATATATATTGACTCATTTTTTCCACAGTCACTTCAGCATCCATCTGAACCAAATTCAGTGACCTTGAATATGGAGGCATTATGTTTCTTTGAAGTGCTGGATCAAACCAAGTACACTACAAAGTGTAAAAACCCAAAAGACATCCATGATTTTAACATACTGTATTAATTTTTCTCTCTTGGTATGTATTCAGGAGATATGAGAAAAAATTGAATTTCTGAATTACAGGGGACAGTTAAAAATTTTAATTCCGATCCTTACACTTTTCAGCTGGTGTTAGACACATTGAGTTGTGTTTTGGGTTTGGGCAGCATAGAGTGGCATCATTCCGAAAGGTGATTCATTGCATGAGATTTAATGTTCACGTGGTGGTTAAAATTCATACTATTGCCTTGTGGTTTATGATACCATGTAATATGCTAGAGAAGTACTGATGTATTGGGAGGAACATAGTGCCTCCTTCTTAACATTAGAATTTTCGTAACTCTACCAGACTAGGTAAAACGTAAAGGCTAGGTTCACCCTGTAACGCCCTGAAGACCTAGAGGGGGAATAGATGTATAGCTCTACTCTTTCTTTAACCTTGGTGCTGGATGGGATAGGTGGTCAGCGCCACACCCTGGCCGCTTTACCCCTGGGAGAGATCCGGTACCTATTGTGTAGGGGGCTGGGTGGGCCCCAGGACCAGTCTAGATGGGTGTGGAAAATGTCACCCCCACAGGGATTTAATCCATGGACTGTCCAGCCCATAGCGAGTCGGTATACCGACTATGCTATCCTGGCCCATTTACCATACTAAACAGTTTTATAATCCTGGAAATTGATGCAAAGGAACTTTTCCAGAACACACGTTATGAATTTGATCTTCCTTTATAACTGTATCATTTTGATTGTGTGTTAATGGGTTATGGAATGTGCATTTCTTTGCCAGTGTCAAATTTTTAAGTCAAGAATTCAGTGCTTTTTTTATTGCTCTCATTAGCAGAACTAGTTTTCCTGTTGATTCATTTGACAGGCAAGGTTCAGAAGACAGACAGATACACACATAAGAACTGTATATGAAAAGTTGGAAAGATAAAGCAAACAAACAGCATCAGTACTGAGTGAACAGAACCAGAGAAGAATTAGAACCATCTCATCAGTGCTTTTGAAGTACATATTTCCAGGCTTTTGAAAAAGGATTGGCTTTGAAATTGTGCCCACTGCCATAATTAAGTTATACTATTTATTTTGAAATAAGAAGTCAGTAAAACTAGCACGATTTTGAGGATTACACATACTATCAACTGAAACACAGTAATTTTAACATACCTGTGTTCCTTGATTATGCAGTCAACAAGGGTGTGGTAATGTAAAATAAAAGTTTCAAAAATTAATTCCAATATGCTGATTCTAAATTTGGAAGCAAAAAAAAATTCTGTTAACAGTTTTGTGTTGAGCTGTTTACTTTTGTGTTTCTTCTTAGTGTTCTTATAATTTGGTTAACCATCATTTGAGAATATATTTTTAGTGAATAAAAGTTTGTTCTTATTTAAATAACACCAGTACATCAAACTGCATAGTAAGTTGTCTTCTTGTTTATGTGTCTTGCATACAAATAGACGATCAAGGATCACAAAAAGACTGTGCTTGTAGCAGCTTCCTGTCCTTTTTGTGATCAGTATGCATCATTAAATGAAAACCATTTTATTTCATATTTGTTAGGTGAGGAAAAATTAAAATTTGTTGAGGTGTTTTATATTTTTCCTGTATGTTGAGTAGGAATGCACATGGGTTTTAAGGGTTAGTAATTTAAATATCATTGAGTGAAAATGCATCAATAATAAGGAGGTCACAATCAGCTGAGGAATTGCCAATTGGATTGGAGTAAATATGTGAAGTACTGAACTTTAATCAGTCATTCCTTGGCGGTTTCAATATCTGAATTGTCCAATGTTTTAATTTCATATAATGATTAATGGAATGCTCTGTATACTCCAGTCATTCAATTCATGTATACTCATCAGAATCCAGATCGCCAGAAGCATCCTGCAAATCCCAGTCTGCATATTCCTGTAAAGTTCTTTTCAGGTGGTCTGAGTCACGGAACTCGGCTGGACCTGTGCTTTGCAGCCATGGTGCTGCACGTCCTTCAAGCAACTGCTGCTGTCGCTCAAGGCGTTTACGGTCTTTAAATCGGTGTTTACGTAATTCTGCCTGCAGGTCAAATGCTGGTGGCCTGAAGAACAACAATAATGTAGTTACTATACGAAAAGTAAAGGAAATAAGGTGTGGGTGTGCATGCAGCAGCTTGTCTGTCACGGGATAGAGTAGGTAGTGTATGGAAATTCTATGATTTTATTTTTAGTTTATCATGTTTGTTAGCTGGGATCCTACACTGCTCAAATAATAGAAATCACTAGTAGTACCAGTAATAAAGGAATGATTTATCCATTTGTGTTAACAGACAGTCTTTCAAATCATAGGAATTCAAGCAAATTATGTGGTGTTTGCTTCATTTATTCATGGATTTGTGATGAAAATCTTTACATTGTTAGTGTTTACTAACTTTGACTGAAGTCATCGAAGAAATATATGTAAACAAGCACATAGGGTGAGCAAAAATGTCACTGTGTACTTCTGCAAGGAGAGTGCTGAAATTTGGAAGTCCCATAACGTAAAGCACTTTAGGTGGCATACATGACCTCTGTCACATGTCAGTGGCGTCACCTTCCCAGTTGTGTGAGTAAACTTAATTTCAGTGTTATTCCTCGGTTAAAGTTCTAGCTCCTGTGTTCTGTGATATTGAAGAAGTGACCATATTCTGGCCAAAGAACAGGCACTTCTGCTTGTTCCCTATAGGATGATATGGATTCAATTAAAACACTGATGCATGCAAAGAGCCAAGATAGCTCAGTTAGTACAGTGATTAGGATAGAGCTGAATAACCAACAGGGGCAAGAAATTTTTCTCTTCTCCACTGTCCAGACTGGCTGTGGGGTCCACTTATCTTCATGTTCAGAGTCTAATGGTGGTGTTGCCATGGGGATAAAGCAGCCAGGGTGCGAAGTTGATCACCCATCTCAATCCAGTGTTGAGTTTAACCTTTATCTTTTGGTGTTTAAATCACAATGTAGCTGCTTGTATCCAGAGTTACTTTCATTTCAAAGGTCCATCCCTGCATTGGAATGGGATAGTGTTTTCCATTTCATCCATAAAGTGTTATGTTTAGTCAGACGTATGCATACCATTTGGCCAGTAAAGGTTATGAATGCATGGAGCTGTACCTCCACTGTGTATGCTTTTATGGTGTTTATTTAATTAAGCACAGGGACAACTTTACCTTCACTTATATGCATGCAGACATCTTATTGAAGGTACAGTAGGAAGCCACATGTAATTTGAAGACATTAGGGTTGATAATGCCATGCCTAAGTGACGAACACTACAAGGCCTTTCTAAACATTGTCAGTATATTGTCTGATTATTAATTATTGTTCCATCAGGTAGACTAAAAAATAAGATAAAAACCTGTAAAATGTTCAGAATATGTGCTGGAAATAAGTGTGAATTTTCCATTCAGCATTTTACTGGAAAAGAAAAGATTTTAATTGTTACTGTGCTCAATTAAGCATCACTCCTGGAAGATTTATAGAGTAGAGAGATAGGTCCATACATTCACAGCCTTGGCACTAGAGCTTTGTGGCCCAGCTGCTTTATCTGTTGTGAAAGGGCTCGTGATACATGCTGGATGCAAGGCTGGATTGGCCCTGGAGCAAGCCTTGGAGAATAGGAACATCTCTTGCTCCTGCCAGGAATCTAATCCTTGATCAGCTAGCCTGTAGCCCAGTCACTATACTAATGGAGCTGTCCTAGCTGCTTGGATTACAGGATTATTTCTTCAGATCTCTGTAAAAATGTTATAAAACGTTTCTTTATTTTGGGTGTGAGTTATGAAATAGAAAAATGGGGAATAGTTTTGGAGTTCAAGATTGTATTCTTAACCCATAGAATGGCTGTTCCAAATGACATTCTTTGTGGTATTCCCAGTCCAGCAAATTTTGGAGTAGTTCCTTAAATCAAATTTGTCATTCACGTGATTATCTTTGAAACCGTATCATCCAAGCAACTGAAACAAGGTCATAAAACAGCCTATGAGAAAGCATAATTCCATCTTAATCTCATATTTCTGCTGCTGTGAATAATTGCTTGTGCTCGTGTGTATGTAGTATTGAGAAAGAAGCATGATCAGAGGGGGAAGAAATATCTCAACATGTCAGTGGAGAATTACATTTGAAACGATTCTGAGTAAATGATGACAGTGAGTTCTGAAATAGTCCCTGTCATGCTGTGTGTGTGTGTGTATTGTTCTTCTATTTGTGTTAGATATTTACAGTACCACTATCAGACAGTGACAGTACTAGGGCTACACAGCAAATGTGTAGACTAAAGTTTTGTCAAGTGGAGTTATGCACTTGGAATTGCCCCACTTGATGGGAGATTGACAAATTTGCCTCAGTGCAAGCAAAGAAAAAATTGTATGGGATTAAACTGGGGAGATTAGTGTAAAATGCTGGAATAATCGTTCTCATTTTAACCGTAACTGAACATTCATCTTACCCATGACCACCAAACACTTTGTCCTGTAGGTGTCTGATACTGTGCCGTATATCTGCCATCAGCAGCAGCAGAAAGTCAAATGATCCAGGCTTTCCTTTGGCCCCACGTGGACCTTGTTCTCCTTGTGATCCCTTTTGTCCCTCTTTTCCAGTTGGACCAGGTGGACCCTGAGCAATATAATATTTGGTTTGTTCTCTGCATGTCACTTTTCATATTTAGTATCTGTACAGTGGCCTCCAATAATTTCATCTGCACAGGGATTTAAACCTTAACAGAAGGATGTTGGATAAAATTTTCTCTATAGTAGGTATAAGAAATATGCCTAAAAAATTTCTACAGTTGGACCATGTCTTATACACTCCATTCCCTAACTATGGGTATGTGTCCCAAGTGCAAGACAGATTGTGGATCCAATGTTTCATACAGATGCAGAATTAATTCTCACGCCAAATTAATGCATTAATCCCTGCATCACCGAATATTCTCCCTGTACTAGCATATAATGTTGAACAAAGGATGACTACATGATCATGTGAGTAGAAATGGAGGCAGAAGTGGCTGTACCCTGACAGATGGTTGAAAATTGTGGGAATGTGTACAGCAGTCAGGCTGGGATGCAACACAGAAAGGATCTGAGTGATATGTATGGCATTCCTATTATTCAGGTGATCAAACCAAGGGGGATAACTTCAGCTGGGCATGCAGCTCATATGGGGGAAGAAGAGTTTGCTGTAGGGTTTTTGTGAGGAAACCAGAAGGAAAGAAACCACGTGGAAGACCTAGTCATAGAGAGGAAAGTAATATTAAAGTACATGTTAAAGAAATAGGATGGGAGAGCATGGACTGAATTCATCTGGCACAGGATAGAGACAAGTGGCAGGCCCTTGTGAACGTGGTAATGAATGTTCAGGTTTCATAAAATGTTGGGGAACTTGTTGACTAGCTGAGGAAGTGTTAGCTTCTTAAGAAGGACTTTGCTGCATGAAGTAGGCAGGTATGGCATTCTGTCCTTGGTCACAAATGAAAATAGTTCCAAGAAGGTCATATCTTCTGTCTATACAGAAAATGCAAGAAGTCAACATGGTAGTGTCCGTGGATTATTGTATTAGTGGCACTAAACCTTCCCATCATTAGAATAGGAAGTATAAATGACAAGTATTATACTGTCATGCTCTGTAGAAAGAAAAGAATTCTGTAGGTCGCAACTGCTACTTACTTTGATTACCATACTATGCTATACATTAGTATATTAAATGCACAAAGATTTGAAATTCTGTGACATATTTGTTGAGGTGTAAAAGTACATAATAGTCTATGAAATGTGCTGAAGTGCAGTGATGTTTTATCTTTGCATTAAACCAAGTTTAAATCTGGATTAATGAGGGTTTCCATAAACCTTTTCCATTGTGTTCTGAGAATGAGCAAGGTGGCTGTGGTGGTAAGGTTTCTCAATTATTTTTGGGAAGTGCCCAGCTGAAATCAGGCAGACCACTGGCTATCCTTCCTGAAGATTTTCATGGTTTTCCTCACTCCCTTCAGAAAATGCTAGGATAGTGTGTCAAACTAGGCCCCAACTGCTTGTTTCCAAATCCGCCCTAATACACAGTGCACCAATAATCTTTCCATTTGATGCTATACAGCTGTAAGTACTGACAGCATCAATAAATAAGCCATAAATTAATAAATGTGCTCAGACCCTTGCACATAAATCTGAAGTTTAATGAAGACTTCGTTCTGGTCACATGGGTATAGTCAATGTTTTGCACCGATTTTCCTGCGTGACTAAGAAATAGATATTTACCACTGGTCCTCTTTTACAGCGACAGAATCCAGGCCCATCATTTATTTGTGGAGTTACATAAGAATCCAGTAGGCTGTATGTAAAATCACCTCCTCCTGATGAACTTCCTTCAGGTCCTGAAACATGTTTATAAAAATGATGATGCCATAACGGGGGGATAAAACGGGTAGTTGGGTGATTAGGGGTAGAATTGAGTAAGCTCTTTAAAACAACGGTTGAAACAGTTTTATATTATCAGTGTTCCATGCAGTAAGATGATTTTACCATGTTTGTTCCAGCAACTGCTCAATAGTTTGGAACAACAATATGTACAATCACACAGCAAGCCTCCTACGTGTTTCAGGCTTTTTAGGCAATCATCAGGGAGGTATTGAACAGCAAAAAAGAACAAAACAATTTTGTAATTAGCCAATGTTTCTTTCTTTTTCCTTGTCAAATACGTCCGTGATGATGGCCAGAAAAGGCAAAAACATGTAGGAGGTTTGTTGTATGATTGTACATATTTTTGTATCAAACTGTTATCCAGTTGTTGGGTTTATATTAACCTTTTAAAGCCTAGCGGTAACTTTACATACCACCAGGTTTAACATTAAAAATTCTACATGGTGCCCACATTGCATTTATGTGTTTTGTACAGATCTCAGAACAAACAGCAACTTTTGCTTTATAAAACATTAAGATACTGGTTTTTATAACCGAGGTGGAGAGTGTTTACAGTGCGGTATGCACTGACTTATATAAAACAAATATGCTTCGCCTTTAAAGGGTTAATTTTAAGCAAGTACAGATTCTTTCTTCCTTCCTTCCTTCCTTCCTTCCTTCCTTTCTTTCTCGCTCTTTCTTTATTTCCTTCCTTCCTTTTCTTTCTTTCTTCCTTCTTTTCTTTCTTCCTTCCTTCCTTCCTTTCTCTTTCTTTCTTTCTTTCTTTCTTTCTTTCTTTCTTTCTTTCTTTCTTTCTTTCTTTCTTTCTTTCTTTCTTTCTTTCTTTCTTTCTTTCTTTTCTTTCTTTCTTTCTTTCTTTCTTTCTTTCTTTCTTTCTTTCTTTCTTTCTTTCTTTCTTTCTTTCTTTCTGGTCATTTGTTGCTAAGCCACAACAATATTATCTGCTGTACAGCAACCAGCCCGACATGAAGAAAAGACATTGTATAGTGCAGATTGTTAATGTACACTGCATGAGTGGGTTTGTAGATTCTGTGAGCAGGATTCACTTTCAGCAGGACACTGTATATTTGTGTCTTCATTTATTTAGATTATTTTCGCTGAAGTACTACTGCCTAGCACAGGGTATTCAGAAAAATAAGCAGCAGTTTTTATTATGGTTATTTTGCATACCTGGAAAGCCTCTAGGGCCTGGAGCACCAGAGGGACCTGGTGGGCCCGTTGGGCCTGGAGGTCCCGGTGTTAAAGTTGACAGCCGGACGGCAGTGGTCAGTGCTAAGACCTTTACAATGAAAATAGTGTGTGATAAGCATTTATACAAGTCAGGTTTAATTATGCACAGGATATCTAAGAATCACTCTGGAGGTTTT
Organism: Coptotermes formosanus; assembly: GCA_013340265.1. Taxonomy (NCBI): domain Eukaryota; kingdom Metazoa; phylum Arthropoda; class Insecta; order Blattodea; family Rhinotermitidae; genus Coptotermes; species Coptotermes formosanus. The sequence goes on from BLKM01000655.1 coordinate 655,338, forward strand.
TGAAGTTATATTGTCTTAACCTTTACATATATTTAAAGGAACACATGGAAATGAAGGTAAACTGCTCTTTCTATGGCATGACAGACATATAGCCAATAACTGATTTCAGCTAATATAGTCCTTGGCATATTGGGAGTTACTGTTTCATCATGGGTAGGGATCTGCTGTTTGCACTTACCTAACTTGGCCACCAACCCAGTACATCCAAATATGGCACTTCGGACGTAACTCCGTAAGAAAACCTCATGGGGCTTCAAATATTGTTATCTCTAGGCCAAGCAATTAGGCCTTACATCCCTGTCCATTGCACAGGAAACCTGTCACTGAGGCTCCAGCATTCTAAGGAGTTTCGACATTGTTTTTCTTGCAGCTTGGAAAATGCAAAGCTTTTCAGCATTTCAAGGTAGGGGTTAGATAAGGCCTGATCACTTGGCCTTCAAAATCACTAGACTTTAACAGATATATACTCCCTTCTGTTTCAAGTTCAACCATGGAGATGAAGGCAGCTCATTCTTCTGAAATGTTTGTGTCCATGTACAAGATCGCATACATCACAACCATGAGGCCCACAGTCTGGAAACAAGCCACTCTGAACACCTACACCTTATAAACCAAATGCATGTGTGCCATCATAATAGCTAAACATGCCTAAAACAGCTAAAATGAAATTTATTGACAGGACTGCCTTTACCTGCTATACTGGAATAATACTGAGAGCTGTGAGAAGAGTTACTCTGTACCTTCTCATGCAAATTGTTGAGCTTGTCATGAAGTCGTGCTACTGTATCACAGCTTGCAAAACAGCGGTCCCTAGTACCAGCTTGGTTCAGCCTGACTTCTTCTACTTCAGCATGTTGATCAGGTTCACATGTATGGTTGTCAGGTCTCAGGGAGAATCCGTGATGACATTCACAGTGGTAACTACCCACAGTGTTAATACATGTATGCTGACAGTCAATGCTTTGTTCTTCACATTCATCCACATCTGTGAAGGGAAAAAATAGAATAAAGTGAAATGTACATTTCTCCATAATTTTAATTAAGCATTAGATGAAGGCAATTGATTGGCTGTACATTTCAGCCACTTTATCCAAGGGGAAAGAGGTCCCAGTACCTCTTGGTTAGGAGATTGGATGGATGTCAGCTGGTGATGGCAAAAACAGGAGTGTCTGGTCATGTAGGCAGTTAAATTCAATCCACAATCAGTGACTATACTAATACCTAATTTTGTCGCAGAAGTTATCTCACAAAGTAAAAATCACAACGGTAACTTCAGCAGGAGCTGAGGGAGATCAGTCAGTATAATCACTACTGTCTAGGCTGGGTGACCAAGGAACTGATGTTTGACGTGCAACAGAGACACTGTTTTCTGTTCTGCAAAACATCCAAACCCAGTGTACTATCCAATGGGTATTAATGGTAAAGTGGCTAGGACATGAAGATGACCACCACCTCCACCTAGGTTAAGAATGAGTGGACCTGTAACTCCACTTACCCATGTCTCTTCTTGACATGGTACCTAAAATTAAGTACAGGGACAACTTTAACTTCATAATAATTAAAAACTTGAACCTAAATCGGGCAGGTAAAATAAAATATTTGTGAACCTAAACCATTCATTAAACAGTCAAATTTACCATGATTATTTAAAATGGAAAATCTGTAATGTCTTCAGAATATAAATGCAATACTTCAGTATCACAATCTTCCTCCTGTGAAGGAGTGGTCAGAATGCATGACCCCTCCACCTATTTGTGTAAATATTATAGCAGCACAAATTATATGCATATTTTGAAGATTATTCTATTACTGACAGTGTTTTGTACAAAGTTATTGTTAATGCTGCCTAGTTTTATTAGGCCTGTAACATGTGTACTATAAAACAGTTTCTCCAAGAGCTAGGAGAGTTTGAGTTTTATGTGTTATGTCTGTGGTGCAGCAGTACACAAAACTAGAAATACGAAGGCTGTAGAATGATCCATCAACATTTAGCCCATCCATAATCAACAAAACATGATCTTCGAATGTCACCCTTCAAGAATCCTGTTCCAGTTAACATGTCAACAACCAACAAGACCGAGATATTTGGAGACACTACAGATGGTGGCACATGACCGTAACTTGCCATTTTGTCTAAGGTATGAAGGATGATGATGATTGATAGGCAGACAGCCAGATATAAATCCATCCTATAAATCCTAGAAAGCAGGGTATAAGACAAGTTATAGTAAAATATTATACATTCAGAACATAAATAACAGAGTTACAGAACATGGCCCAAGAACAACATACAATGTAATAGACTCAAACATATACATGATTACATTGCTAACAGATTGTTATTAATTTCACAGTATATTCAGTGATAGCTATAATATTGAGTTAAAGAACTTACATATTCATAGCTTTGAAGGTTATTTGGTCAGAAAGTGTGAAATGGTGTTTTCTGACATGTTTATACAATTTAGTTGTGAATACAGAGGCGTCACAATCAATATTTCTAGCTTACTCATGATATGCAGGGTAGACTTCAAAGACAGATGTAGCATGTTTTTCTGAAACATTGGAATCCCCTACAATACTGACATATAGCATTGTATTTATTTATTTATATTATGGTTTTCTGCGATGTGATACCATCTTCAAGCTTAATATGTGATTATCAACACTTTGAGGAACCTGCTATCTCCATTTTAATAATAGAAGAGAAAAATAAATGTTGGTATCTAGTTATTGAAGTACATGGTATCACACCCCAGAAGAATGAAACTTTGATACTTGTTGCTTTGAGAACCTCAAACCTCTTTTTTTAATGTAGGTATTTATTTATTTTTAATAATGCTGTCAATAACTCAAACTGTGTAGTGTCAATTATTAAGATATCTAGTGAATAATGATCTGCCAAGTATGTGAAATGAAACAGTTGTGAGCTGAACACAGAACTATGCTTCCATTTGCAACAAGGCTGTAAGAAAATATGTGGCAAATGTTAGTAGGCATGAACAGTCTCTGGGCCAAGATTTTAACCTGGGCCTTTCTGTATATTAAGCAAGAGTAGCATTCACACAGTTATGACATTCAGTAACAGGGTGTCAAACACAGAAGACCACAGAGTTAAATTTTACTGCCATGAAAACCACTCAGCAGTGTCAGCATGAGCAGTATAAACTTACCCTCACACACTGGCTTTGTACCCTGCTTCTGTTTGTCTGCATTGAATCTGTACCCTGGAAAACAGGTGCAGACAATTTTCTGTAGATATACAGAGCATCTTTGTTCACATAACTGAAGGGAACAAGGATCCACAGACTTGTGAAGACACCTGAAATTAGAGGATTACAGAGTGCATTAAAGATGGAAACGTCCACATCGAACAGGATTTAGCAGGGACATCTCAAGTATGAAATTATAGTAAAAGTTTTGTGATTGAACTCATTAAGTCCAACAAGAATAAGCAATATAAACTGATACTGAAATAAATTTTGAAAATATGTGATGAGCCAAATCAAGTGTTGAGGAAATGTATTGGAATGGTAATGCAAAATCAATGACCATTAATTGCATTACAGCAGTGGCGCACCGGGGGGGGGGGGGAAGCTGCTGGTCTGCAGCAACCCTCCCCCCACCCCCCAGCCCCCGATACAAAATTTGAAATATGCAGATTTTGTAGACACGATGATATCAAGGTTTGGCATGACTTACGCGTCAGTCTAAATGAGCCACTGAATTCAGCTGATGACCAGTACATTGGAAAATAGAAAAATGTAATAAAAACTAATGAATATGTAGATTTTTTGTTTTTCAGTTAGCTTTAATTTTTCCTGTAACCTAACTAAATGTTGTCTCAGAAATGTTCACATGATTTTCATAATATAGTTTTTAAAGTCAAACACAAATTATATATAGCCTCAGTGTCAGCTCCCCCCCGCCCCAAAAAAAAAATTCTGGTGTGCCTGTGCAAGAGAGACTTCCTAATACCTTCAGATGAATGACCATGGCCTTGCCAATCCAAACGAAATATCTGTACGCTTTCCATTCTATTCATAACAAACTGCACTGCAAATCTTCAGGTGTTTCTCAACATTGGGCCTCTGGATGAGATTATGTTGCTCATTCATGAGTGTTTCTAAAATGTTTGTGCTCTTTCAATGCAGCATTTCCTTTACAGAATAGAGGTTTTGTGGTTCAAATTCCCTTTCAGGAATCTCTTACTGAAATTAAATTTCCTTGAACATAATTTAGAAGTATTCTAAATACTGGAATTAATTTAGATGTCTTTGATGATTTCATTTTTGTTTATTTTAGTTTTATTTATCTTGTCCTGCACTTCCGTAACAGAACTAAGTGCTAACAAACTGCTAGCTTAGAGTGTTGTGTGGTTTCATGTTAATAATTTAGAAATTCATTCTGAGGTCATCCGAAGTCAGCAATGTCACCTAAACATGGGTATGATCTGTCAAGTTTATGGACGTGATCCTGTTGCAATTTAAAAATGATTTATATTAATGTAATAACAGTTAGATCAGGGATACCTGTAAAAAAACAATATTCACATAATTGACATTCTCATGGGGCTGATCGCTAATGGTGTTTTAAAATATTTTATAAAGAAAGAAGGCTTGTAACTAACTGAAATTAAACTATTGCTATTGGATGAGCAGACATAAGAAACCATCAAGTAAGGGGGGACGGAAGTTTTATTAATGTGTGGCTCTTATATAAGTTGCTTCTTAAATCTCACCTCCCAAAGCTTGTCTAGCTGGCCACCCCCACTCTCGATCATAATATAATAGTCTGTCAAATGGCAAACAGTTCTTAAAAAGACTGATGCAGCTTGATTTCAGTTTTAAGTAAAAGTAAGACTTGCATTTAACCGATGAAATCAGAATCAAATATGTCCGACAATTTTCAGTGTAAATCCAGACAGCCACGTGCACACCCAGAATATTTCTTTGGCGGAGGAGGGGCTGATCCTGAGGTTATATATGCATTGTATTTGGTTTTAAAAATCATGTTATAAAAGTTGTGTCATGTATAATGTAACACTGCTTGCAACAGCATTGATATTCATATGAATATAACTACATATTCCGTGATTCAATCACAGTGTACTACATTCTTGTTTGCTTAAATTTTATTAATTTACTTTTCAAAATTCTAATGTACTAGTCATCAGCCGATTTCCATGGCTGATTTCGGGTGAAGGGTAAATCACATAAAATTTTGATATCGTAATAGCCACAACATTGTGACATTGTGTTTTTTTAAATTTGGATTTTAGGGGGGTTCCCTCCCCACCTTGGGTGCAACCCTGAAACTACCAATACAAAATTAAAGACTTCTTAGTACCTCACATGATGAATACACACCACTGAACTAATGGACGGACACAGCTTTCAGCACATAGTACAAAACCTACTTAATAAGGATGAGTATTTGCATTGCTGTTGGAATAGGCACTGGAGACTCCTGCCAGACTTACCTTCCAGCAACAAATACGTAGTCTGGACAGCACTGGCGCCTTGAACAGTCTACCCACTTCTCATCTGCTCCTTTGCACTTATAACGTGTGACAATTATGTTGTCTGATGGACACTGCAAAAGCTCTGTCCTGCAAAGAATAAAGAAGCCCAGACTTTTCTTCCGTCTTAATTGTCAGTATAAATGTTTGGGTGGAGGGAAGGTTTCAACAAAAACTCTTTATTTGAATAAAAAAAAATTATTTCAGTCAAGGATCAAATCTTGGTATCCTTTTTGTGTGAAAATAGGTTAACGTTGTGGTAACTGGATGATCCATTGCAATTAATAGGCAAATATTATGATACATAATTGAAATTGGCCTCCACAATCATGATCATTTCCAAGTCTGTATAGGCCTGATTATGATGATAATGTGTCAAGGTACGTATTTTCGTGTTTTCAAACGAAACATTTTGGGACCTGGACTTGTGTACGTCAGGTGCAAGGAAGGAAAATTTATATATCAGTTGGATACCTCAGAAAGAAATGTTCTGGATGGCTGTATCAGTGATAGTGCATGACTGAATTTTTATAATTACAGTCACAAGTCTGTTCGGTGAATAATAAATTTATGTTTTACGCCACTTTTAAGACGGAGGGAGGACATTTCCCCGAAACGTCAGTTTCAGTCAAAATCCTAAACGTTGTTAAAATGCAAAATATATCTTAAACATTTTTATATTATATTAACCTTTTAAAGCCTAGCGGTAACTTTACATACCGCCAGGTTTAACATTAAAAAATTCTACGTGGTGCCCACATTGCGTTTATGTGTTTTCTACGGATCTCAGAACAAACAGCAACTTTTGCCTTATAAAACATTAAGAGACTGGTTTTTATAACCGAAGTGGAGAGTGTTTACAGCGCGGTACGCACTGAGTCGTTATATAAAACGGACATGCTTCGTCTTGAAAGGGTTAAAATGGAATTGACGACTTAAAATATATAATTATGATGATCCCGTTTTTCTGTAAGGTTCTGTCGAAAGGTCGGGGTCCGATTATCCACTGATGCAACGAAGATCGGAATCCTCAGCTACGCCGCTCCGATAACCTTAAGAATCTTCTATATTTATGATATTTTCTGCTGAAACGTGTTCCACCGACTGGCAACCCAAAGAAACCGCGTGTTGTCAATTCGTTAGGTACAGGTATCAGTTAAAAATTCAAACTTCTGTGTTAAATCTACATTTGTTTATTGATCACCGAAACAAAATGTTGTCTCTACCGCCTTTTGCAGAGGAACTCAGCACAAGTGAGTATTTAGAGGAATGATAATACAGATACGACATGATTAAATGATGTTTAGTCACCGTTATTTTGCCTAGATTAATAAGCTGGTATCGGCAATCCAAAAATTTTCATGTGCTCGTACAGTAGGTACCGTTTCGTGAAGGAATACGCCTACACGAAGCGTTGAGGTAAAGCTTCACACGCACTTTCTCGTCTTCATTGATGGAAAAGAGCCGTAACCTTTACACTCAATCTAATTACCCCTGTGCCTAGGCTACTATATCTACTAACGTGACTTTCTTCGTCGGCCGAAGATTATCATCCTTGTCCTGTTCCGGTTAAAACTAAAGAAAATGTATGACAATGTCATTCTTCACAGTTCTGAAGTTTTAATTTCAAAACTCTATTTAGCTTCCATTATTTATGGTCAGTAGAGAAAATAATGCGTTTTAAGTCCAACGCTACTAAGTTCCTGAACTTCGTCTTTCTTCTAGTGTTCCAAGAATCACAGAAGAGAATGTAACATAAAGTTTCGGAGGCTGGATCTCTTTCCATCCCGAGGTAAAAAGATGGGAAGACGCCTGCTCCTTTGTGTCCATCTGAAAGAGTTGTTTTCAGTCTCTGGACGAACGATATTCGTTCAGGTTTAAGATTATTTACTTCTTTGGCTTTGAACGTACATCATCCGCTGTTTAGAATTAGTAAAATAAAAAGTAAAGGCGACTATTTTATTTTGTATTTATTATTTATTAAAAAAGTAATAGAAAATAAAATGAATTATTTTCGTCATTATTATTAGTTTTAAAAACCAGAAGATAAAGTCAAAGAAACAAGTAATCTTAAATGTGATACATTACTGTCAGACCCTTATAGAAAGGTATTAAACAGCTATCACAACGCAGTGTATGCGCCTCGGATTCCGTCGCGTGAGATAAAAGCAATATAAATTTTTTAGACTAAAAATTTTAAGAATGGCCATGAAGACCTAAAACCAACTGAGTAAGAAACACGTAGTAATAAAAGTTGTGACACTCATTGTCAGTTATGTTACTGCTCTGCACTTGCCCTGATACAGCCTCGTAATGGTCCAAGGCGTCTAAAATGTAGCCGTCTTCTTGACCCGGCGCTGAAGAGCCCACACAATACGTGGCCACCAGTATTATCACCGTCACTCTCAGAATCCTGTAAACATACGCTTACATTCATTGGACAGTCGAACACAACACGATTTGATCTCATAGCAGTTTCCCTTTAACGTACCTGAACATAGCTGCACTAAATGTGCTTGCCATTCATCAGTAATACTCTATCTTCCTTCCGAACAAATCCACTTCACATTCCACGTTCACCGCTGTCGTTATTTGTGCTTGTTAGAAATATAAATATGGAAGTTGTAATTGTTGAAAATTTGTACCTGCTCTGTAACTCAAGAATATCATAATATCGGTTTCAACAAAAACCTCATTTTCCAACTTACACAAACTGTTTCCGCATTATGAAAGATAAAAATGGTTTCAGAAATAAGAAAATTAACACAAATTTATGCGTTTCACTTATAATGCACTCACGAATGCTTCTGATTCTTGGGTGGTTTTAAGAACTCCTCTAGCCTTGCTCAGCGTCAGTCCGAGCGTTCGAGGTCAAGCGAACACTTGGCCCTTTCATCCTGCAGAATCGAAGCACTTTTTGTGTTGCTTGCTTCACAAGAAGCTATATTTCTTACAGCGCCTACGCAGCTATCATTTGATGGTTTCCACTTACGAGGCGCTACAAATGTCAGACGAATCTTCATGTCTGTAACATCCACGGTCGTATAGCTGAGGCAGTTCAGCTCTGGCTTCTCATGACGGATCCTCCGACTCAACCAAACGTGACTGCAGTATATATGTGATATAATTGTGGTGGATAAAGTGGCACTGAATCATGTATTTTCGCGAACTTCCTCTTTTTCTCCCCTGCCATGACCCCTCCACCACTGCTTCATACTAATTTCTTACCGTCTCCTTAGTTCCATCCTGTCTCTTAGCAGGCGGCACGTTATCAGACCCTCGGTTTCAATGTACAGTCGTTGAGTAGTAGCGCGCAGTTTTTAGGTATTTTCTCCCTACTTTCAGTAGTTAAATTGCTACTTAGCGGCAAACTCTTCTTAGATTGTAACATAGTGGGCCGGGATAGCGTAGTCGGCATAGCGGCTCGCTAAGGGTGGACGGTTCGGGGATCGAATTCCCGTGTGGGCGAAATTTTCCGCACCCGTCAAGACAGGACCTGGGGCCCATCCAGCCTCGTGTAAGATGGGCGCCGGGCCTCTTTCCCGTGGGTAAAGCGGCCACGGCGTGAAGTTGACCACCCACCTCCATCTAGCGCCAAGGTTACTCCCCTTATATGCCTTTACAGCATGGAAAGATATAAATTTACTTTTTACACTTATTTAGGTATTTATTTATTTATTTATTTATTTATTTATTTACGGTACTCTTATGACGCTCTCAGTTACTCGGATAATACAGTATCAAACCGCACTCTCAGAACAAGACAATCATGTTCGAGATCCATAAAAGGCGGAGTACTTATCGACAAGAATGCTACTGTCAACTTCTCACGAAAGACTCAGTTTCTTGGAGTTCATAACACGTTGTGTCACCTATAATGAACTTCATATAGCGACAGTACACTCCTGACGTACAGAGAAGTATGTGACGCCCACTCCTACCTCGTATTTTCGGTAGGTCCCAGTTTAAAATCTAATTTTTCGTGGCTTTTCTCTTCTTTCAATGTAAATACTAGGAGACTTCAACTGTTTCTTTCCACACTGCCAAATATGAGACAAATAAATAAATAAATAAACATATATATAAGAAGAGCGTATGTAATATTCTCTGCATTCTCTCACTAGAAGAGGAAGGAGCGCGTGCCTTGTTCGAGTGCGCATTAGCGACGGGTTAGCTGCTTGCAGTGTATTATCTTTACTTTTTCATCAAACGAATCCCTATTCCTCGTTATTGCCTCGTTTTAAACACACACTTGTAGTTCATGTGTTGTTTATTTCTTAGTTTATTCAACGGCTTTTTTTATGTCCACTTGTTAGAACTGTAGAATCTGTGAGGGTGATTATGAGACACTAAATTATGATGTTGGAGGAAGCGGCCACCACTTCAGTATTTTTCAGGACTTAGTAATGTTGTAACAAACCTCAATGAAGACAGCCGATCTCCGGTATAGACTCGAGCTCTTAGATATTCTAGATTCGAAAGGAGGCTTCTAACTGCTTGATCAGGACGGATGCCGCACTGGAGCTGGCTTAGTAGTTGCATGAAACTTCGTATCTGTTTATTGGTCTATACTTTTAGCGTTAACCCTGAAAAGTACAGTCCTTATTATTTATGCCTATACCACTTGATTTAAAACAAAAATCTTCAAACCGCCCCTACTGTGTACTTGTGTGCTTCATGTGATTCGAAGAGTAATGAGCTATTGTTTTGTAATGCAAATGAATCTGAGTTGGATTAGTTATGTTAAGCACACTGAAGTACACACAGCTGGAACACTGGTGCCCGAGCGTAGCGCCTTTGATTTCAAGATGGCTGCGGGGAGTTCGAAATGATGTCAGTCAGCAGGGGCTGACCATATTGCGTCAGAACTGAACCAAGCACAAGATGAAATATTAATTTCTGATATATAAACTTATTAATTTGTTTGGAATTAGGAAGAATTTTTCCAGCAGTCGAAGGACTGAAGTAGATAGTCCATCTGTATGAAGAATGACAAACCTGATTATGCGTGTATCTAGTACTTATCAAAGCTTATCACTCTTCAGCTTCTTAAAAATCTTAATCCAGATTTTTAGTCAGATCAAATTACTGAGGTTCATTAAGGTGGATTTCGATGCAATAGATCAACTACTGAAGGTATATTCTGTATTTGTCCAATACTGGATAAAACTGGGAACACAATGCAGCAACACATTAGCTATTTATATACTCGAAGGACACTAATGATTCCGTCATGATGGAAGCCTCGTATAATTTTCGCAATAACTTTATATGGCCATGGAACTGTCTAGGGTAAGTGACATGTGTCTAAATGAAACACACAGTAAATATGGATAGGTAAATACTTGTCTGATATATTTCCCACTCAGAATAGTACGAAACAATGAGATGCTTTATGGCAAGTTCTTTTTACTTTTTAGGCTATGTCACTAGGAATGCCAAATCTCCGTGTAGGAATTAAAGGAATATACGACATCAGGTCTGCGCTAATAGTGTTAATTATTGGGCAAAAACGTAACTTTTATAAAGAGAAAAGCAGGAGCCTTATTAGTTGCTAGTAAGGAGGCTGGTCTGGAAGTAAGTGTTGATAAAGCTAAATATGAGTGTGCGTCTATGTTTTGTTAACAGAATGCAGAACACAGTCGCAACATGAGGAGAATTAAGAGCTCTTTGAAAGTGTGGGGAAAGATTCTGACGAATCAGAATCGCGTTCATGAATAAAGTAAGAGCAGATTAAACTTACCTTGCAGTCAAGAGGTTTTTGTTGTCCCGTCTGTCATCTAAAACACAATGATTTACACAAACAAAGCCATAATTCTGCCTGCTGATATGTATGGGTTTGAAACTTGATCGTTCACGTAGACTGAAGTATTCGAGAAAAGGGTGCCAGGAGCGTATGTGAAACTACGAGGGTGGAAGCAACGGGAAGTTGGAGAGGAAGGATGACGGGCTTCATGACTTCTAGGCCTATATATCGATACATGTTATTAGAGTGATCAAATCGCGAAGACGAGATGCGTTGGGCATATGACACCAATGATGGAGAAGACAAATGCATACAGAGTTTTGGTGGGAAACCCTGTAAGAAAGGTACCACTTGGAAGATCTGAGCGTAGATGGGAGGATAATTAAATGGAACTTACATAATATCGAGGGGCGTGGACTGGATTTGTCTGGCTCAGGATAACGACCATTAGCGGGCTAGTGTGAACACAGCAATGAGACCCTCACCGTGGAGTTTCGGTTTCGATCCCAGGCCAGTGCATGTGGGATTTTTGGTAGATCAAGCAGCATTGGGGCAGGTTTTTCTTCGAGCACTTCCCTATCATCCCAATGTTTCATTCATCTACCACCGACGCTGGATGCTGTACGACCTTGGCAAAGAGTCAGTAAATAAAAACACTTCAAATTCTCGCTCGGAAATGTGCCATCAGTTTCTACAAAATGCGAAATTTTATTCGCTGACTGAGCAAGGATTATTTTCTCAAGAAGGACAGCTCCATGGAGTTAGGTGTTGCAGTATGCAGCATTAGCCAGCTGTTCTTTGTAACTGAGACACATTGTTCTTTCTATGAAGTAGGAATAGAATTTTTAAATGCTATTTAGATGAATTTAAGGTTACAGAGGTTTAAAGAGCGCTTGTAACAGACAACTGGCTTCTTCTGGTATGTCAAGTAATGTAGATGTATTGTGAGGTAATAACATTCCTTAAGAACCTGCTACCTCCTTCATCACAGAAGTAGCCTTAATTTAACGGCAGCATGTCCTCCCGGGCAGTTGGTATGTAGCTACCGTACTGTGCGGTGTCACAACCGAGAGGGCCCTAATCTTAAAACGTAATTTTTTTAAACCTTTGTCCAAAAATTCGGAAACTTGCAGATTGGATTATTTATAGAAATAGTGACTTGAACAACTTTTATACAAAGTTCCTTTTCCCTTGTTTCTGGGGATTTCTTGTAGACGAGGCAAAAATAAGTTCTCAAAAGAAGTAATGAGGCCAAATCTGCTTCAGATGTTTTCGTATGTATGGATAGGTGCACAGAATTTATATATAATAATTACATAATTTTTTATTTACTTCTATCTGTTAGTTTCACTAACGTGCACCACCACCGCCATCACCACCTAAAAATGCTACGGCACACACTGAAAGTTCTCAATGCCATCACGTGTCCCTTTTCATATACCGTACAGAAATATTTTCTACAGATTTAGGTAATTATGTTGTATTTCCATATCAGACTTCACATTCCTGGCTGTAATGGTTAGAGCCGGGATATTTCAGAGAGTATAATGACTAGACTACGGAATGGACGTCCGATAAATCATTGTTTGATTCGCTGAAAGGGAAAGAGGTTTATCACTTTTCAAAAGCGTCCAACCCCGGCTGCTTCAAAGCCAAGGAAGGAACTCCATGTAACCTTTGGTTAGCAGGTGGGTGGGCCCCAGAGCCGATTTAGAAGGCCTGGAGGAGAGAAAAGTTTCTTACCTGGGCGGTAACGGAACTCAGATTCCTCAGTTATCAGGCCTATGACGTAATCACGATAGTGCCTATAGCGGCTGATCTTTCCCGCCTCGATACTGTTTGTGGCTTGGAATTAAACTATGCAGGTGGCCTCCAATGAGACAACGCTCGCAACGAATTTTATAAAAATTGTGCCTTTATCTTCGACTATACCTTCAGACGTGGAAGACTTGTCATTATTAACTGACACGTGATTTAATTGGCTTTGAGTCAGTAAAGTTAACATAGTCGTCTTAAAACAGATGGCGCAAGTTCCATCACCCCCTCTTTCTCTGACTTCGTTCTTAGAGTTCTCACATTTTTTAAAACTTTTTAGTGTCGTACTAAATAAATCATTTGGAAGTTGATTAAAATTAAACGTAGCCAGTGTGTATACAACTTAATTATTTAATTTAATAAGGTATGTTGGTACCTATATAAAGCAGTAACTCTCCACTTCAACAGCTAATGCTCATTATATATGATGTTTTTATAATATTTCAGACACTGAAGAAGAAAACTACAACACATTAAAGGATACGACCCATTACTTGAAAATTGGATTGGAACTTAGATGTTACTGGAGTCCTGTTACAGAGAATGTTGCACTGTTTGTGTTTAATTCTGCAGGCTGCTCATATTCGTTTATACGAATTTTTAAGAACGCTAGTACGGCTGGCCACTTCCTGGTTGTCTTTATTATAGTGCTATTCTTGTTTCTAGTTGTGAACATAAGTATGTTTCATTTACGTAAAAGCGCACATCAGTGAACCATTATTTGTAGTTTGTGCAGTCAGTCCAAAGCAGATTCAGGACCAAGGTCAACACGGATCGGCCGCACAGGAGTCACTTCATTACAATATTCATATTTGCCCGCCTCTGATCCGTAATAGTAACTGTAACTCATTCCATATCTTTGTAACAGTCCTTATTATCCTTCTTCAAAAGCGTTCCAACTAAAACTGACTACGAATTTCTCACTTTTCCCATAATAAATACCTACGATTCTTTGACATAATACTTGTTAACACAAACGCTTGATAGACTTGTCTCCAAACACACCGCACATACCACCGTCAAGTGTCGAAAGCTAATCTGTGGTCGGAGGTATTAATCTGTGGTCCAAGCTATGACCAACAGCAAACTGCAACACGTTCGTCAGTGTGCATGATCGGTTAGCCCATCACAGCTATCATCACATTTCTCATTCGTATTGTGCTAGCGTGTCTGGAAGCAGGCTGTGGCATGATGGACTCGGGTGTGAAATGCTGTTCGTCCCACGTACTTTGCATAAGCTGGTGATATGGATTGTAGACGACATTCATTGGCGTGCGCAAAAAAGTCTTTTGAGGGATGTGTTTAGTGTATAAATATAAAAATAAATGAACGAAAAATGTCATATAGCTTTAGAAGCTACATAGGATTTGAAGATAATGATTCTCAAGTAAGGATATAAATCTGCTGACACTGTAGGATTGGCCAAATTTCTCTTCTTTAATAGTAGGGGAGGCACAAGGATTTTTAATGTTTTAAATAAGGCGGTTGTGAAAGAGTTGTGAAAGCTGTAAGTATCGTAAATGAAGACCGTATATGCTGTAATAGGTTATGGTTGGACCGGTATGCTTTTGTAGCCGGTAATGATGATCTAGACAGTTATGTCTCAAGATATGGGATGGAAAGGGATCCTGTCTTAAAACGTTACTTATTATTCGTTTTCTTGCTTCAGAGTGACAAAAGTCAGAACCGCACAAATGAAAGAACTGATAATCATATTGCTGCTTTCATCTTTGTAGACTGACTGTGTGATATTAGTGTTTTGATACTATTAGGATATCTTTACTGTGTGCTGAACGTATAGATCTTTTATGCTGATACATTTCTTGTGACATAACCCTATTTTTAACAGCTGTATTATTAGCAGAGTTGCACTTTTTCCTGATATTTGTACATATTTTACATTTCTGTAACAAATGTGAACATGGAAACAGGTTACATTAGTTTCATTTATCTGTGTTGGACCTAGCAGTTGTAAAGAAAGCAGAACTCCTTTGGAAGCATTAGTGATATAATATGTGGTAATGAGACCTGAGTACACAGTTACCAAATTAAAAGGGTTTTCTGCAAATTGTGACACAATTTCTCTGACCTATTTTTTACAGAGTTATTTACATAAAAGTTTATAATGTACAGCGTATTGCACTGTATTCTGTGATACTTCGGATTCTCTTCAGTTTGCAGTTTTATTGCATTCGAGTGACATATTATTTGACAGGATATGGAAGCTAAATGTATGTGTGTATAATGTATATTTGTAATTTATTTCAGTCACTGAACACAAGTGGTGAAGACTCTATCACAGAACTGAACCCAAGACTACTGCCAGGTATGAAAATCAGCCTTATTTCCCAGCATAATGGTATGCCAATATTTCTCAAACTGTGGAATGTAGACTGGCATTAATGCGTGGAGTATTGGCTGGAAGAATATTTTTTATGTATGTTTAACAATAAAAATTGTTTCTTTTATTCAAGATATATGTCTTTCTTCAGAATCTGTGTAATACATTATACTGATAGGATTGTTATAGATGTTTTTAATCTGTTAGGGGTTTTCATTCCACTTGAACTGAAAGGGTATTTCTGTCAGAACAGTCTGTGGTGATGTGGTGTTGCTGCCCTCAATGGGTGTCCATTTCTGCAGTCATCACATGGTATAGTAACTGTTTAAGTTTGGTTTGCAGATGCATAAATATGTCAGCAAAGGAAAAAGACCAAACACAAACTAACTGACAGAAAAGAGATTTTTAAAAAAAACCCCAAACATTTTTAAAACGCGAATTTTGTTGAAACCAAACCAGATGTTGGAGTTTTGATGCCATTTACTTTTTGTGAATTACTGCAATGCAGCCAGTATTTCCATCTCCACAACCCCATACATCTTATCAGTAAATGCAGATTTCATGTAGATACAGAAGGACTACAGGAACCTGGAATTTTTCAAAGAAAGTTGTAATGTCATCTGCGTGTGATCGGAACAGTTACATTGTCTGTACTGGTACAATACGAGCCATCTGTGCAAGAATGGTTTTTATGTGTGGCATATTGTAACTCCACTGTTATATTATACAGTAAAATCTGCGATATCCCGTATTGGGTTATCTGGAAATCTCTATTAACTGGCAAAGTGACAGAGACCCACATTATATTTCACTATTGCGTTGACCTGCAGCACCGGCCCCTATTCCAAGAATATGACAGGCTCACACATTGTTCCCATTACTCCGAGTGGTGGTCAGATACCATCGGTTGGTACGATCAGTTGCTTTAGTGCCTTTGCCTGTTACAGGGTGTTACTGTGCTGTGGCTGGGATATTTAATTTTTCTCATGGAAGGGGCTCGTAAAAAGCGGAAAAGAGCAGTGTTAACGATAAAGGCAAAAACAGACACATGTAATAGACTTGAACATGGCGAAATTCATAACAAGTTAATGAAAGAGTATGGTTAGGTCTGTCCGTGAGGTTGCAAGATACACTAAGACACATATTAAGTATAACATTCTGATATCTGGAAAATTGCGATGTCCAGAAAACCTTTGGTCCCTGAGGTGCCAGATATCACAGATTCTACTGTACTGATACTGCTGCAGTAGATAACATTACTATAAAATTTATACAGTTTACTGATAATTTGTATTGTTTAAAGGTGAGGTTGTGATTGCTGAAGCCCAGAATGTGTTGCTGTTTGCTCCAGTTAGTGAGCAAAAACAGGGCAAATCTGGGAGTTTGAGTGTTACGAACTTCAAGCTGACCTTTGTTACGGCAGAAGAAAGGCCAAGGGAAGTAAGTGAATGTATTGAACTCATTATATTACTTTTACTTATTTGTTGAAATAATTGAAATTTCCGTATATCAGCTGCTGTATACACATACATACGAAGTGAAACATGTTGTATGGATACATTTTTTAGTTCTTACTGAAATTGTGAGAGATTTAGAGAGATGCAAGCAGGAATTTTCAGAAAGAACATAGAATAACTAGTTTCTTCAAACATTTCTGTTCTTATAATGACTGGTTTCTTTAAACATTTCTGTCTGTGTAGAGAGAGCAGCACAAATTATGAACTGACACAAGTTTTCTTAAGTGATCACTCTCTAAAGTTTAGTTGATCTGCTGTGTTTTGGAGACTCTCTTACATGATCTCTGTTTAAAAATTTAGTTGATCTGCTGTGTTTTGGAGACTCTCTGTCATCCAAAGTTGAATGGAGAGTGATGCCTTTGTTTTACATTCACACACAGAGTTCCAGTGCATAATTGCATCACTTTTCACATCAATCCCTGATAGTGGATGCAGATATAGTCTAGGAAATGTTGATTACCAGCTCTTGATTGCCTGATGAGGCTTCTTTATGTACAGTCACCATAAAAGCTCCAGATCCTGTATAAATTAACAATTACAAAATTGAGTGACGTATTTCTGTCCATGATGTCAACCAACATAAGTTAACTTCATGTAATAATTGTTAGGTATACCCCCATTCTTTTATTTTATTGCCATACTTGTAATGTTTAACCTGGAAAATTTGCAGCTATGTTTATGGTCTGTGCGTACCACATTTCTCATACCTAGCTGCCAGTGGTTAGTGCCATTAATTAAAATATATCATAACAAGTTTTTGTATTTTCAGGAATCTGGACAGCAACAAAATTTACTGTTGGGAGAATATGATGTGTGCCTTTCAAATGTGGATGTAGTTTACCAGCTGGTGGGAGACAAGAAACGTAGACTTGTACCAGGCAGTAATGTATCTGGGAAAGTCAACGGCCTCCATATTTTATGCAAAGTAATTATTTTTTCTTAATCCCATGGTGCATGATTGTCCTTCAGAAGCAAATACTCGCTCAGGTACACAAATTCTCCACCTTTATGAAACCCAGAGGTTTGTTGCTGTGTGTACAGGAACCCAGCACTGGCCCTTTTCCTGAGCCAAATGAATGTAGTTCATGATCAGTGTAGTGACTGGACTGTGGGCTGTAGAACAAGGGATCAGTGTTATGTTTCCAGTCAGGACTGAGGTTATCCTCTTCTTTACAGTACCTAGACTGGCCCCAGGGCCCACCCATTCTCCTGTCCAGTGGGTACCAGGGATAAAGCAGCCAAGGCATGGAGCTGACCATCTGTGTGTAATACAGAGTTAAGAGTGTGTGGAGCTAGACTTCCACTCCCTTATATACCTTCATGCTGTGGTACTTAATTAAGCACAGGGACAACTTTATTTTTTACCTCTCTTACCACATCGTTAAATCCTGTTTTTTTTTAATATACCATTACCTTTCCATCTAACTACGTTTTTGAAGTTCTCTGTTCCACTCAAGTTTTCTCACCAGAACCTTCTGCATTTCTAATCTCACGTATGTATCCTTCATGTCCTATCCATGTCATTCTTCTTGGTCTGATCATTCTTACAATACTTGGTGGAGAATGCATGTGGTGTAACTCCTCATTATGTGTTTTTCTCCACCATTCTGTTGCTTCCTGTCACTTGAGACCAAGCATTTTTAGCACCCTGTAGCACACTTGAGAGAGATGTGAAGGGCATGCAGAATTTTAGACAAGAAATTATGAGGGAAGGAACCACTTGGTTGATGGAATGATATATTAACCTTACCACAAGCACTGCCGCTACTACCAGTGGTGCTGCAACTACCACCACTACCATTATTGTCATCAGCATTAATTTTAAATTAAAAATGTTGTGAAAGAAGTAGGATGTGAGGCTGAGGACTGAATTTATCTTGCCCAAGACAGGATCTAATTGTTGCCTGTTCTGAAAACGGTACATACTAAACTTCCAGGCTTCATAATGCAGTTTATTGCGTAGCAGAGTGACAGCTAGTTTCTCAAGGACTGTGCTGTGTAGACTCAGTAAGGCAGTTCGTTTTGGCATCGTCAGTGCTGATGTACAGAGTTAGCTCATAGACAGGCTTTGCATGTTTATTTAAACTTCTGTATGTTTTTAAGATGTTCAATTAAAGACAGTGTAATTCCTGTTTGTCTTAAATTTATACCATTTTCCGTCTATATTTTTTACTTTTAGAACGGGAAGTTCATTTTATAATACATCAATAGTAAGGGGACCCAGTGTAAGCACATGAAGAGAACCAAAAGATTAATCTTGCTATTATGACAGCTAAAATAAAACATGACTGCTTTTTCAGATTTGGTTGTTATGGATTGTGACATCATCTAGTTTTTATAAGAGTCAGTGTTTTGGAGGACCTTCCTGCCTCCATCTTCAGGGTTTACCTTATCCTTTGTTGCTCTGAAACATTGGTTACAAGACTATACTTTATCACAGTCCTGAAGATAACAGTTTGAATGCACATCACTGTGAATACTTCAAATCATATTATTCTCTTTGGACCCTCTGTTGGTAGAGGTATGCAGTGTAAATTAGAGGATTATGGGAAAGTTTTGTACTTTAACCTTTTCCATGTTAGTTGTTTGATAGACCCGTGAAAATACTTGCTGAAATGTTTTTGATTTTCCTTCCAGAATTTCGGAAGTTGTCAGGGTAGTATGTCTCAAAGAAGTTCAAAAGGCCTGGAATAATCTGTTCTTGCAGTGGTTAATATAATGACTTAGGGTCCTGTGTGCATAGAACCAGCTTCTGATCTGCTTCAGTGTCTGGTGTGTGAGCATTATATCCTAAAGATGGAGGCTGCCATTTTCTCCAAAATGTTGGTGTGTGTACCCTATTACATAAAGTCATATCCTAGAAGAGAGTGCTGATCATAGTCACTGTCAGAAGAACTTTAAATTTCGCAAAATGGTGTCTTGATATTAACATTATTTTATAAAATCCTGTGAGTCAATTTTTAGGTATATTTTCTAAATTAATCATTTCAGAACATGAGGGTGCTCTCATTTAGCTTCAAGTTTTCACCTGTTGGACACGGAAAAATCTTAACAAATGCACTGTTACACCATGCTTTTCCAAGGAGACACCAGCTGCTGTTTGCATACGACTACAGGTATGAATTTGTTCTTTGCATTAATAGAAACGCTGTGTTAACCCTTTGGTGGTTGATGCTTGCTGTAGAAGGTTATTTATAGATTTCATTGGTTCAGAAGCAACAGACATTTTTCCCATGAATATTTGTACTTGATGTAGTGTTGTGTAAACATTTTGAACTGATGTAGTCTTTTCTTTGAGGTAGTTTTGAGTTCTTAATTTAACTTGTGTATATGTGACCTTAAATCCAGTCTGGTTTCTGAGGCTTTTCTCTGACAGATTTAGAAGAGAAATGATTGCAGTGGTTTGGCTATGTAAGAAGCATTGATAAGAAATTGATGCTGAGAAGGAAATTAGAATTAACAGTTTAAAGGAAAGGGACCTGTGGTAAAAACCAAAACTAGGTGGTTTAGTCAGGTACTAGAAGATGCCAAAAAAAGAGGAAACAGCATACAAGAAATAAAAAAGTAAATATGGGATGGTAGAACAGTGTGCAAGATAGAGTATTCAGCTATTAGATGCTGTATAGTATGGCCTACAAAAGGTTGAAATATTTCAATTGCATTAAAATATGCACTCAGTAGACTGAGATCTCAATCTCTTTAACTCATATTTTAATGCAATTGTAATATTTCTGCTTTCATGATACTGGGTGGTCTGAATTATGGCCATGTTTTGTTGAAACATGTTGCCTTATTAATATGACTAATTAACATTAATATCAGTAAAGTTGTGCTGACGGTAAATACTTGCTTCTGTCTTGTCTTATGTAACACGACGGGATACATAACTTTAAATAAATAAGATTGTGGCTCCCACTTTAACTTGTCTTGTGAAACTGGAATTGTTCCCACTTCTTGACTCAGAATGCTGGAGAAACAAAGCAGACACATCTGTCTGCAGTGGTCAAAATACTGACATTCTTTGTAACCATAAAAGGAAATCTGCTGCCAGGAGGGCAGCCACATGTCAGATTTCCACTGACATAAACACAGTTATCTTTCTGCACTTCTCTAGAGATCCACTGTTGCAAAAAGGCATGCATTGGATACTCCATGTCTGCCAGACCGTCCGTCCTTATGTAAGAACATCGAATCATGTAATGAATTTGTATGAAGTTTCATAATGGGGAGTATCATGACAGTTTATCAACACATTACAGTTAGGGTTAAAATGTGGCAACAGTGAAAGGCACTTGACACAGGATCTGCATGGATTTTTTGCATACCTGGAATGTAACTTGGAGCAAAAAATGTTCCCACTGCAAATTGTAGATAAAAATGAAACATATTTCATGTTCAGTATACCATTTTTGTCAGTCATGTGGTTTTGTAGATAATTAAATAAAAGTAAGAAATTGAGGCAGAGGTGTTCGTTTTGTGCACACATTTTATAACCTGTTACCTTGACTTATTATTAAACACTAACTTTCAGGGGCAACTTGTGATTCTGAAATCAGTGTTGTCTCAGCCACTGTGTCCAAAAAAGCTGTACATCTCTTGAGACATTCTGAAGTCATACATAGATTGTGGTAATATTTTGCCGTCTCATGAACCGATGGCAGCTGTTTGCTCTTACATGGCCTTCATTGACCAAAGAATCTTTTATTTACAAGATTTGAGGTTCTCACAGAAGTATGGTTGAGGATTAAAATCTTCTGCGATGTGACACTCCAATTGCCTGGGTGGTTCCCAGCCTTTTGAAGAATCATGGTGCCTTTTTCTTCAAGGGTAAGTAGTCTTCTTGGACTGCTTACCCGTGAAGGTAAGACACAGGATCACATCCCAGAAGATGTGACTTCTTAATGCATTGTATTAATTGATAAACACTAAAGAATAGTGAAGTTGCAAGGGCAAGCAGCGTGTTGTTAAGTGGTTAATTGTATCTGAAATTTTCCCTATCAGGGTAAAATAATTTAAACTGAAAATTGGATGGTTGAGAGGGTGAAGAATGCTTATCAAAGCAAGACCTCATTGGGAGGACCAGGTAATGGGAAACAAAAAAAAAAATAGGTCTGTATTTGGGAGAATAAATGTATGGCCTTTACTGAATGGTAAGATTTGTTATAGAGGTTATAGCCACATAACCTAACCTGAAAGATTATGGTTATCATACCAGTATCTGTGTTTGTTCTTGCTCCTGACAGATTTGTTATAGAAAGCTTTATAGAAAGCTGTAAGTACCACTTTTTGTGTTTACCATATGTGGGTTTTGAAGAGATGAGACATGAAAAATTTAATGAAGATGAGATGATTGAGATTTCGTGTTTATTTTGATGATGACACTTTTAGTCATGACTATTCATATGGTTTCTCTATTCTTTGCTTAAACTTTATTAGCTGTGTGCTATGTTGTTGTAATGGCACACGGACATAGTGTAGCAGGCCTAGAGTCATGTGTTCAGTACACACACCTTTATCCCCCCCCCCCCCCAGTCAACATGTAGCCCACCAGTATCCATAATATTGGGAAACTGAAACCTCCTTTCCTGAACTGGGGAACTGGTTACATTATAGTGGATGAGTGTGCAGTATGTGTAATAGTTTTCATACTTTTTTAGAGAACAGTACTATAATTGTCAGCGAGAAGTGTGTACCTTCTGGGAGTTGGATGATTGGAAACAAGAGCTATCAAGGACTGGTTGCCAGGGTTGGAGACTGTCAGCAGTTAATCAAAGTTTTCAGCTTTCAACTAGGTAGAGTTTTCTTTGCATTTCATCTAGGCTATTTTCTTATGTTTGTTTGTTTCTTTGTTTCTTTCATTCTTTCTTCCTTCCTTTCTTTCTTTCTTTCTTTCTTTCTCCCTCTCTCTCTTTCTCCCTCTCTCTCTTTCTTTCTCTTTCTATCTCTCTCTTCTCTTCTCTTCTCTTCTCTTCTCTTCTCTTCTCTTCTCTTCTGCAGGTGCATCTGTGTACCTGCAACAACACCCCTGCTATACATGTAACCATTCAAGAATTGCTGAGTGCGTGTTACGAAAGTTGATATTTTAGACTTTTACTAAATTTGTTGACACGATCCAATTATGATTGAAATCAGACGCCCTATGTAAAGCACATCATCATATATTTGTACTGTCCCCATCTTGAATGGAACTTTGTGATGTTTACTGTAACAAAAAACATTTTGGATGAGAGCTGCAGAGAAACACTGAAAAGGCCTATGCATTTTATGACAGAGAAATCCATACAACATTTTTTTCATTAAGTTTGATTGGAGAGACAACTTTGGAGGTCATATAATTGTGTTTCTCCTAATGTTACATGATGCTGTGTATAACGTGACCTCCCTTCACAGTCTTTAGTGTTCAGAGAAATAGCCATACAGAATGTTTTTAACTTGGTATATGATTATAACATGGCCACCCATTTTTCTGCAGATGAATGAGGAAAAATTCTTGTTTTGTACTGGGGTAAATACAGTATCTTGGATGTTAAAGAAGTAGGGTGTGAGCTGGATACGTGTAACTCAGGTTCCTTGAACATGAACATTCAGGTTCCAGAACAGATAGAGACTGTCAGCTTATCAAGAACAGTTAGTATTCATAGATTGTGCGTGCATGCTTGCACGCATGTGCCTGCATGTGAGCGCATGTGCATGAGTCCATTTCTGTCAGTTTCCTTCCATGCACCTAGCAGAGAATATGTGAAGGTACAAGATGTGCTCCGTACAAGATGTGCTCCATACTCTTGCCAGTATGTATGGTAGCCACTACAGTGGTAGCAATGTGCAAGTATTGTGGTAGAGCTTGTGGATGTGATTTGAGTCCCTGTTAAGATTTTTTTATTATGCAAATTTTATTTTCATTTATTTATGTGAGAGTCATTCCTTCGACATTTCAGTTACTTTACTTTGTTATATTAACACATAAAACAGCCATGTACCCTTTGATGAATGGTGTGCTATATGAGAGCGAAAGAAATAAGTATATTGTTTGAATTTAATTTTGTCAGAATCCTTAAATGTGTATACGATGGAACAAAAGTCTCATATGAGGTGTATACATAAGTTGGGATTTTGTATGTAACAAAACACAGCTGAAATATCTCTGGTCTGTAGTAACCAGGCCACAGGCTGAATGACTTTGGAATCAGGGTTTGATTCCTGGCAGGTGCAAGAGTTTTATCCCCTGTTCACAGTGGCCAGACATAGGTCCAGCCGAGCCTCCTATCCAGTGGGTATCTGGGCCTTTTTGCCAAGGGGTGAAGTGGCCAGGGCTTCATCTAGAAGCGCTTCATTCTCTGTCACATTTTCATAGAATGTCTGTTAGACATGCATAGAACCAGTGTTACTTTATTATACTTTCAAAATACCTGATTTATGCTATAGTGTCAAGAGTAGAAAATGCACCATATGAAACAGAGAAAGATTTAATAACGAATTGAACTGCATAACTGAATAAAAAAGGTGTTTATTTAGTTATGTCAGTTGCTAACATAGCACAATGGGGTGTACAAATTTCAGAAAAAAAATCAAGTTTAATTTCAACCTTTTAGTGTAACCTTTCCATGCCAGATTACATATAAATCTGTCAAGTGATTCTGGGATTCAAGTGTTTGGTTAGATATGCCATCCCTTGTTTTCATACACAGTGGGTAGAATATCTGAACATGATTGTTATGTTTGCAGTTTACCTCAGTGGTTGGTTGTGCCACAAGCAATATTGGACTGGCAGCTGGGAGATGCCGCAAGGCATTTTCGAGGCAGTAGGCCCCCAGTTTGGTGTTGGGGTTCATCACAGGGAGCAGCTCTCGTACGTATGGCAGATATCCATCCTACTATCACTGAGAGGTAGGTTGTGATAATTCTTTAATGGTGAAGTGATATGCAGACAGCTGCAATGTGCAGATGCAAGATAAAATGTTCTTAAACTTGAGTTCCTTTTAAGATTCATGGTCTGGTGCATTGTAATGCCCTGTAGTTTGGTGGAAAGAGTCCAGAAGACAATAATCTTCATATTCACTGCCATGAAAACCTGATATCTCACTTGAGTTCCTTTAAGATATTTCATGTGATAATGGGTTCTGTTTCAAGTGAAGTCACTGTATTGGAATAGGTTGTCTTCCTGATATTTAAGGGATTATTACCTGCACATTCTTCAAGGATTCTCTGTCAGTAGTTACAGTACAGGTTTAATGTTGATGATAACTGCTGAATTTTTCCATAAAGTGGGACACATAAATTGATCTTCAAAGAGCTGACATAGGGCTGCATGAACAGTATATCTGGAATGGCAGAAGATCAGCCCCTTGCTTTCAAGGTTCATTTTTCTGCCTTATTTTCCTTTGGCTATCACTCATATGAAATGGGGCAACTGCCTACTTGTGGACCCAGAGTTTATATAATGCTAGTAGCCATTGAATAGTTACTTTGCCTTGAAGCTGGAGGCTGTAAGAACTTTTGAAACATTGTCAAAGCATTGTATTTCATTCAGAAATAGAACTAACCTTGTTTTTCAACCACAGTGAAAGCCTGAAATCTTGAAGATATTGTTTTGTATGTCATTATTTTGGATTGAACATTACAGAGTGAAAGAAAATGTGATGTTGGAGAACGTGAGGAAGTCCCATCCTCAGCGACGACAGCCACTGTTGCTTGACTTAAGCAAAGACTTCCCAAACCCCAGAGATGTACAGTTTAGCTATACCAAGCTCAGGGAACTGTGTGCACCAGGTTAGAGCTGTGTCAGTACTTAATTCTGTGCATCCTATATGGCTTGGAATAACGTAGGTATGGTTAGACTTCCAACAGCCTTTATTCACTTCATAACCATGACTACTTAATGCAGGATGTTTCACATTAAGGTGTACCAGACTTCAGGATGTTATTTTACAATCAGTTTGAGTAAAAAATGCTATACGAACATATGCCTGATTTTCAGCTGTTATATCACTCTAAGCATTTTAATGAACATACATGGCTGTAACTGGAAGTTTACAATACTTATATTTTATCATACTGTACACATAAAAAGAAAGTTGTATGTCTGATAATATCACAAAAGCAGATATCCAGTAAAACTTGACCTAATGTACAGCACGTGTCTGATAACACCACAAAACAAAGGCGGCAGTTAAGTCTTAACCTACTGTACGTACAACATGAAAAGACAATTTTGTCAGCTAATACCACACAAGAAGGGTACCAACTTTTAGTTCTTTGACTGAGTTAGTTATGTTAGTTTACATAGTTATGTTACAACAAGGAAGACAAAAATTAATTCTGTTTAGATCAGAGGTCAACAAATACTCCAGGAGGATGGGGGTTGCCATAAATTTCTAGGTGCCACATGGGTGGGCTAAACCATGTTCCATACTGAGGGCTCACTAATATTAGGCACCAATGTACAAGATATAGTTGCCCAGGATTTTTGGATGCCTGGATTAGATAATGTCAAAGAATGTCAATTTTCAGTTATGTTACATTGATTATTGTTCAAAATGACTTGCACTGCTCTGTATGCATAATTCTGTGTCTGGAAAGATAATTGCAAGGGAGTAGGCAGAGTGTGTGTGTGTGTGTGCGTGCGTGCGTGCGTGTGCGAGCGCGCGCGTGCGTGCGAGGAAGACGACATAATTGCTTTGGGACTTAAAGCAGATAAACTTAAGAGCCTCAAATAGCTGGCTGCGTAGATTTAAACAGAGGCATAACTTCGGATACGAAACCATGTCTTGTGAAAGTGGTACTCTCATGATGATCAACTGTATTTATAAATTGCTGCTGACTCTCATGCATGGTTCTGAAACGGACACATTTTTAGTGCTGACTAGACTGCATATGTCTATTCATTACTGCCCTACGCGACTGAATATCAAAGGCGAAGCATACAAATGCAACATGAAATTGAGAAAATGAGTGTGAGTACTGCTGTGCTGAAGTAAGCATAGTACTGAAGGGTCAGAGCCTGTTGTTTGGGAAATTCACAAAACGTAAATGTTTTAAGTTTTTTTGTTAGATGAAGGAAAGTATTTGTAAGCAACAGTGAGATGTCATTTTCTTTTTCAGTTCTGTGTGACTTATGGTTAAGAATTTTCTTGATTTAAGGGAAAGAAATCTTGTCTTCAAGGGAAACCGTAAATATGGATTTTGCTGTATGTATAAGTATACAGATAAGTTTCCTGTGCTGTTACAGAAAGTCTTCATCAGTTTTGGGTGCAAGACAGTCGTTTCTTCTCTCTGCTTGAGAGCAGTCGATGGCTTCACATTGTATCACTGTGTTTGTGTAAAGCCATTGAAGCTGCAGATGCTATTCAGAGGGACGTAACAGTAGTGCTACAAGGTAAGCTGACAGTAGTTGAAATTTATCAGACAAATTTTATTTGTCAGTAGCTTTTTATATGGAGATGTTGCCTATTTTTCAGGCTATACAACATGCCAATATTTTAGAGGGAAGTTTTAGGAAAAAAATTGTTATTGTTTTTATTTGGGAACACCTTCAGTAAAATATATACACATTTATATTGTGTTTTGGGTTGTTACTGTGTGGTCTGGTGGTGGGTACCAACGTTTTGGAGGAATGTGCTGCATCCATTTGCAGTGTAAAGTGATGGAAGCAATATGTTCTTCTGAGGTGTCAGTACCCCCTCCTACATTACACGGTAGTGAATCTTCTCCACTGCAGAAACCTTGACTATTATAAGATGCACTCAAATTTTAAGTATCATTTTACAGGAACTGAAAGTGTCATCTACTCTGAAAATTATGGTGTGCTGTAGCTGTATTTCTTGCTTGTAAGCTATGATATAGTGTGTCTGCATGTGCAGTTTGTGACTTAATGTCTTCCCAGTCAGTAATGTCATAGAAACAAATCTGGTTCTCAGTGTTATAGAGCTACAAGTATTTGAAGCAGTGCATGTGTGTATTCATGTTGAGTTTGTGCAAGTATACGTTTTACATTTCCAGGTGTCATTTATGTTGATACGATGTACAGTGATGAGTATTGTGATGGCAGTATGTTTGTTATTGATGTCAAATACCAATGATGATTTCCAAATTCACTTCTGCGTCAACAGATATTTAGGGAAATCCGTTAAAGTTTGTAAGAGGGAAGTTAGTTAATTTTCTACCATTTCTGCTTTTGATGACTGGTGCAGGATATGCCTGAAGAAGAAAACATGATGCAGAGAGTACAGTGCAATCCTGATGTTAGTATGAGAAGTATTTCCATGCATCTTCATGTTCCGTACTTGAGAGTGTGGAGAATGTTGCATGACGAAGGCATCTATTCATAACATGTGCAGCCTCTCAAACCTGGTGACTATGCCCCGTGGCTAGAATTTTGTAGTTGGCTCAGTGCTTATTGACAACAGCACCAGCACAGTTTATTCTTGATGGGACTCAGTTTACCGCTGACACGCTTAATAAGACTACTCATGTTTGCATTCAGAAGTGAACCCTATACTACTGTGGAAAACAGTTTCAATACTGATTGTGTGTGTGTGTGGTTCCCTGTTCTTTAAAATCAGTTTGTCTTTGAGGGTTATTTTGCAGGTGGCATCTACCTGTAATTTCTCTTGTTCTATCTTGTGCACCTTTTAAAAGATATATCTCTAGAAACATGACTGTGTTTGTACATATACTATGATGGGTCACCTCCTGTTTACACTGAAACTGTATCTTGGTGGTTACTTCCTTGGTCAGTGGGTCAGTTGTGGTTGTCCACACCATTGGCCACACATAGCTCTGAACTGCCAGATCTGTCTTGGCACATGGCAGAGCTGCTGTACCAGTAGTAGAAACATGAGCTACGTTGCTGCATATGTAAAGGACATTTGTAAAATTGATGCAAGCTACATGGTCTCAATGTATGGATATGTTAGGATACATGTTGAAGCTAAGAGTGGTTATTCTGAACATTTATTGTAAATCCAGCAATAAAAATGCTATGTGTTTATCTGCTTATGCATATTTTTTAAAAAATGTCTATGTAATAATTAATCTGCAACTGTTGAGAACTGGACATATGTTTATCTGAACTTTCTGACTGGGACTGACCTCAGGGATGGTCCTGAAGGTAAGATATCAATCAGGGTGTGAATTGTCCCACGTGTGCACTACATTTTGTGACATTTTCTTTTTTTCAGTACTATTCACTTGTTATTGCATTTCCAAACTGTGATGATATAGCATGAAATTCTTGTGACATCATCTGTACGGAGTGTAAGGTGTACAACTTGACATGGAACATTGTGTGGCATGTACATTACTTACCTATATATGTAGTGCATGTTGAAGCAGGTGTTTGGAAATTACCCTCTACAACTGCAAGATTTGCTTGACATGTGGTGAATAGATTAAAAGATGTCTGAAATTCTTGTCTAGAAATTTATGATTCTGCATGCCTTATGTTTTCTTTAAGGTCATGCTTTTTGTGTAGAATGTTTTATAAACATTGTCTTTGAAATATTCTGTCAGATAATAGTCACATGGTGTGGGATTAGATGAACAGGCAGGTCACAAGGGAAGACTGATTGTGTTGTTCTCAGAAGTGTTATCCAAGGCTGTCACTGGATTATTGGCTTTGTGGGCAGGAGCACTGTCTTGCTGGAAGGACCCATATTTGTCCTCAGCACCTAAATTTTTAATATATAGTGTGGGAATTTACCACTGTATGTTTCTGCATTTATTGTGTCTGCAAAGAAGCTGGGTCAGACTATTCTTGTCATACTGATGACACGCCATTCTCCAATTTGAATGTCCTGTAATGGCACCTCGTATACTAACTAGTCTGAAGTTATCTGCTGACCAGTGCATGTTATTTTTAGTATTTATGTGACTGTTCAGGTAATTACATCTGTAAAATAAGTTACCAACAGATCAACTTTGCCACTATCACTGCGTCATCAAACAAATTACAAAATCACACTCTTGCAGCTTAAATTTTCATGGGCCTACTTTTAAATGTGCCCCAGTATTATCTAATGTCCCTTCTAAAGGAACAGATCGTGTATGTTCTTGGGCTTTTCTAATGAAAAACCTATTTAAAATTTGTTTAAAAGTTGTATTGTTGATTTCAAAGGAACTGAAACACTGGGAAACCGTCTTCTAAGTTTGCTATGACGCTTTTTGTAGTGTTTATTCCTTATATATGTGTTGACAATAAATAACCTCTTTGTTGCATTATACTTCATGTGCGTGAACAACAGTTTACTTCTGTTGTGCACAGCTTGTGAGACTGGACTATTTTGAAGTTCTGTTGATGTGCATGTGAGTAAGTCTTTCGATGATGCTACGTAACACAATGCAGTGAAGCTGCTGGAAATGAGTCATTCACAGCCCATAAGTTGGCCACTGGCATGGAATCTGCACTGAGTGGGATTCCCAGTATATAACTGCTTTACATTTTGTGGGAAGGGGAAGTAATTAATGTTTGTAATTGAATCCATTTGTTTAGACTTACGATAGTTTCTCCAAATGAAATTGCAGAGGGTGATGGACGGGACATGTGCTGTATTGTGGCAAGCCTAGTTCAAGTCTTGTTGGATCCACACTGGCGTTCTTTACGTGGCTTCCAAACACTCATTCAAAAAGAATGGGTAGTTCTTGGTCATCCGTTTTGTACTCGTTTGGCCCATGTGTTCACTACAGAGTCTGAACAGGTAAATTGCAGAACTACTTATCTATTCGGTGGTCGAGTGAACATCTGACTTGCTACCAGATAATGTCATATAACTGCTGACATTGATTTTTTAATTGCAAAATGAGCTTTAGCTGCAGTGTGGTACCTTTCTTACAAGAAATTAAATGACAAAGAGTTAAGTATCTCCTTACTAAGTTCAAACTACTTTAATAATATGCTGCTATAATCGGTATATTCTTATTTTGAATTTTATCATAGCTCAGAACTGGTGAACAGCTATATCTAGGTTGTTTCATCTTCATCCCTTTAAAAGTGTACGGCAAGCTGACTATATTTTAATTAGAGTATCTGTATAATAGATGCTTTTCTTGTTTTTCTTAGTTTATTAGACTTGTTTTTAACTACAGTGTTCGTGTAGAGTTGGTTGGCATAGTAACTGTAATTGGGTTAGTTGGGTTGTATGTAGTGGGTAAGAGTTGTGGTTTTTTGTAAGGCATTCTTCAGAATTCTCATTGAGGGACTGAGGAAAACTAGAAAATTTTCAGTACCACATGTTTCAGTCTGAGATACAGGTTTATTAAATATCACCATCACATAATACACATCATACATTTTGACACAATCGTGTCATCTTCAGGTATGTTGGCAAAAATTATTTCCAGTGCAGTGCCATAATTTAATTCATGAAAAGGTTATCTAAACATTTTTAAACTAAACTTGATTTGTGTACTTAAAACTTTATAGCCTTGTCTGTTACTGGAATCTGCACACAAGAATCGTGCAAGGAATCATTCTATATTAAAGTGCTAAAATTAAACTGTAAACCTACAGGATTTCATGTGCAGCTGTGGATTAACTGTTTCACAATCCTGATATGATGCTGATGATACATGTATATACATACACACTATGCAGTGTGGTTGTCTATTAAGGTGTTCACAGTTATGTACAAAAGTTTAAGTGTTATTACAGATAGATCAGTTATAAAGTACAGTGGAACCTCTGTACAGTGTACCAATATGCATCATTTTCGCACAAGCATTTTTAATTTTTTCTGATGGTTTCTGTAAATTTCTTGTACTCATATAAACAACACATAATTATATTGCATGCATTGTTTTTTGAAATGTAATTTTGCCATGTCAGTCATGCAGAACTGTAGGTCCTGACTCACACTATATTCCTATAATCAGTGTGTTGAGAAAAATAAAAAGCAGTGAAAGTGACATGATGTTTTTAGAACATACAGTAGCAGTAACTTGTCCGTACTGGTGAGTGCCATTACAGACTTAACAGTACTTACGAAAGGCTGTCACATCTCAGCCAAGTGAGAAATGGAGGTAGAGTTGTGGGGGTGAGGGCCTTCAGTTGTAAGGTGGCAAACCTCAAAGCTGTGTCCTGCAGTTGCTAGAGTATTGTCTTACCTCATCCTATTCATTTTGCTTTCTTGAGTTTATTGTAGGATGATTATCTTCTATTAATCATTTATAGATTTTATGTGGATTATTTCATAACTTTGACTCAAGTATTAGGATTCGCTGACAAAGATTACTTATCATTCAAAAACAAGTGAAATTCTGGGAAGCCCACAGTTATATGAAGTTGAGACAGCTAGCCAATTAACCTTAATTCCTGGTGCTTAATACATTACAGTCACTGTCTTTTGAAGCCAGAAGTTTGTTGAGAAATATTCAGTTTTTACATTACTCCTCTGTTAAGAAACAAGTTAGGTTTGATGGGTTGACCATGCTTTCTGTGTGCACTGCTTCCCCTCATCTTGACTTTGGAATTAACAAATTAATTTCTTACCAGATTTGGTCCTGTAATGAATTATAACATTGGAAGCACATGAACTGAATTTTTTCATTTATTTGTGACCTTCCTTGTGGCTAAATATGATAGCTGTTTTTGCTTGTGAATGTTTTCAGTCACCAGAATTTCTAGTTTTCTTAGACTGCATGTGGCAGCTTCTCCAACAGTTTCCAGCTGCATTTGAGTTTACAGAAACTTATCTCACCACCCTTTGGGACTCTGCACACATTTCTGTGTTCGAGACTTTTCTGTTTGACTGTGAACATGATCGTACCAAAGCTGCTGGTGTAAGTATTTAATATTGTATATTTAATTACTGGTGTGAACTGGTGCGAAATTTACACATGTTTCATGTTTTACTGTTTTCTCTTTGTTTCGCCTGTCCTGCCAATATAACATTTGAAACAAGTGATTTTCTAGTAAAATTAAACCAACAAATTCACAATATTTAGTTTTTTATTTAACTTTTGTTCCAACTTTTCCTCAACATGTTTTGGCATTTTTGTTGCCATTTTCAAGGGGGTTACTTTAATTACATAGAACTTATTTGAACATGCAGTAACATGTGACTCTTAAAACTTTTAAAAAATGTCTTGAAAGTTAAAATTCTTCTAAAAGTTATAACTCCCTGAGAAATGTGGCTTTGTTCTAGTTTCTTATTGTTGGTTTGGTATGATGCTATTGTGGTATGGTGTCCGTAATTTTTTCAGTTCGAGGTCGCGTGTACGTCTTGGATTATGCCAGACATTGGACAGAGCGGTACCAGATAGATGTGCTGTTGATCGTGTCAGGCAATTTTAAGAGTAACATGTTGCTGCACATTCAAAGAAGTTTTATGTAATTAAAGTAACCCCCTTGGAAATGGCAAGAAAAATGCCAAAATATGCGGGGAAAAAGTTGGAATAAAAGTTAAATAAAAAACTAAATATTGTGCATTTGTTGGTTTAATTTTACTAAATTAATTATATGCACAGAAATGAACAACATAAAGTGCTTTTCTGTAGGCCCAATATGAAGGAAATCTCATTACTGCACACTTCAATTACCTACTGGCAATAATACTAACAGTAAAATTTCACCTACCACATGAAAATTTGTTGTATGATGAATGTGTACCTGTTTGTACATAGTATGTAAGACAATTTTTGGTTATGGAGGATTGCACATGTTCAGGTAGGAGAAATATGGCATAGATGGTTTTGGAGAAAAGATTTGGAACACAACAATTTGAAAAGATGGGAATATTACAAGTGGTCTTAGGAAGATGGACTCTGTGTGTTCAGAACAGACCAAACTAGCTCAAGAGTGGGCCCAGCACCAAGCTATTTGTTGAACGTGAAGAATCCTTAGTACTCACACCAGAGTTATTGTGCAGTTTCTTTAAGTCTGTGTCCTGAGAAGTCTTTTTTTTTTCAATTTACCTGGAATTTATAATGGTTATAATTTTAAAAATGAAGTTTGTTTAATTTCCAAACTGGGTGTTACAGGATTCAAATAACCATCTTGTGTTAAGAAGTGTTTGGGACTGGGGTGAGCAGTTCCAAGAGCAAGATATTGCACTCTTCACAAACCCACTCTACAAGGCCTGTAGTCATTCACAGTCTAAACAACTTGTACCCCAAGGCGGGCTTTCCTCACTGAGCATTTGGAGACAGTGTTACTTCCGATGGTTACCACTCTTGGAGATCCCTGGGGGTGGCCAGGCACAGATAGATTTACAGCACCGTCAGCTGTCTGCAGAAGTGGCTGCCTTACAGCGCAGTGAACCTGCACCTGAACACACTGTTACTCAAGTTGGCTCGTTTTTCCCATTTGGTCATGGTGTCACTCGACCTGGTGTTCTCCTCGGTAGTTCTTTGACACTCAACACAAGTTTTCTGCCAGCAGAGGCCCTCCTTGACTCCCAGTCATTGTTAAATGCTCCAGACTGACAAACTGGAGATGTAGGTGTAGCACGTACATAGCAAAATCAGACAGTGACAGGTTTTTTAAAATATCGTGAAGTGTTTGACAAAAAAGTGTCATCCGGACAAGGGATGATGCCAACAGCAGTGCAGTGCATTGTGTCAGAAGACTTGTGAGCATGTAATTAGGCTGTTAGTTTTTACTGGTGTTTCAGATTAAGTTTTAAATAATTTATTACCAGTTTCTCATGTGAATTTGTAAAAAGGTTGGAAGCAGAAATCATGGTGTGGTTTGTCTTCAGAATGAGGAACCATTTTGTTGCATTGAAAAGGAATACCGCTGAAAAGCTGTGAGCAGCCCTGTGAATGTGTACAAGAAGTATGTTATGCTTCAAGCAACCTTAACTCAGGATACCCGGCTAAAATTAGTGTCTTGGTTTATTAAATCAGAATTTAGAAGATAATTATGTTTGGAATGAGATATATTAATTTATAATACAATGACACTGTAGACATGGCTTTTATTTGGCATAACAGCTGAGACATCTCTCACTTGCGAGCTTCAGGTATGTCAAACTTAGGAATCAAAAATTTGTGCGTCATGTTATAGTTCATATAATTCAGTTTCCACCATATACTGCAGTCACTCTACAATGCTGTTTCTCATTATATAAAGTCAGGGATTGCACTTTTTGCCATAGCCTCAGAGCTTCTGGTCTCTGGCATGCATGACTTCCTCACTCAGAAAAATTATTGCATAAAAGACCATTTCTGTGGAAAAGAAAGGGATATGAGTCAGTCAAACATGTAAATAAAACACTCTGCTCTGTGTTTCATCTCAGCTGTGCTGTTCATAATGCCTGTCCTTAAAACAAGATGGTGTTAAAACAGAGAATACAAATTGAAATACAAAATGTTACATCCTGGTAAAATATTTCAGTTCAGTACTATAATTCTTTGCAGGTGGCATTCATGTACGTGTGGGACTTGAGCTTTTCATAGCAGCGAATTTCAAAATTATGGCGTTCTGGGATGTAACACTATGTAGTTTGTTAGCTGGATGTCAGTTGGTTTGGGAGAAACTGCTACCTCCATCTTCAGGGTGTAAGGCACACCCTGAAGACAGATACAGAAGGTTTCTGAAAAATGTTTGTATCTATCTGCCAAAACACACAGCAACACGTCAGAAATCTCTAATCAAGTACATGTTAGTTCTGCAGGTTATGTTCTGAGGAAACTTTAGTATTGGTAGTTAACTTGTTTACAATAGTTTCTTTTCTGTTGGCAGTGTAATTTCATTCTGTGGACACAATGAACGTAATGGATACATACTTTATTGGTGTCAGTGATGTGCTCTGTTTCCTGTTAAATGACACCTGGAATGTTGGTATCAACACAGTTTACAGTATGTCGTCATTATGTGCTCTAGTTCCATGTACCAAAAAGTGATATAATGTACACAGTGATGAAAACTAAATATTGTTTATCCTCATATTTGCAAAACTTGCAATATATGCTGTTCATTGCTGGGGTGGGGGAACCTTTACTATAAAATTTTCTAAATCTGTTATGACCTAGGGCAGTATTTCTCAACCTTTCTGGTACCCCAGTCACCTTACAAAGTTGCACCAATATTGTGGATTCCCTGCCCAAAATTATCTTAACTCACAGACCCCATATGCATGATTGGAAGTAACATTTAAAGTTGGAATATTTACAAATAAGAAACACACTTAAACCATACCAACCTTATTAAAGCACTGACAATAGAACAAAAACCAGAAAAAGCCTAAAGGGAGACAAACTATATTCTACCAAGCAGAATTTACATAGCTCACAGGCGCCTTAGGCAAAATGTGCAGAACCTCATTTGAAAAATATTGGCCTGGAGTACTTTGAAGCCATTATGATCTGAGATTACAGAAAATATGATGAACAGTGTTTCTTAAATCTCTCCCTTAATTGATCCATTGCAGTATTTCTGTGAAATATCTCGTATTCTATTATGATTCTTCAGGCTGACTGAGAATAAGTCCGTTGGTATGCTATGGCTACTAATGGGCTTACTGCAGCATCCTAGATCATACATTCATCATATGGAACAATGGTGGAATAATAATTGATGGGGAAAATGGAAGTACTCTGTAAGATGTCCGTCCCAGTGCCACTTTGTCCATCACAAATCCCACTTGGACTTCAGTGGTGTACAGCTGGCACCTAACTGCCTCAGCTATGGCTCTGTACATGTTGAGAAGAAATTTAAGGGAGGTCTTGATTTTTTCCCCCCACACTGCATGTTTTAAAGAGGAAGAATAAAAATTAAAATTATTTTCAAATTTAGTGTTGAATTTATCATACTTTTGTTAATTTATATATATATAAAATAAGTAAAATTGTCTCAGACCAAAGAAACAGGTGTTTCTCTTTCTAATGGGCCCTGCTGATGATTTTGATAATTATAAAAATGGTATTTGAATAGGATATTATAGCAGTTCCCAACCTTTTCGATTGTGAGGACCCCTTCTTGTGTTCAACAAAGTTCCATAGACCCGACATGCTAATATAGTCATACTTTTTTGCTCTGTTAATTGAGAAAATATGTAATGACAGAAACTGTTATGAAATCAGTAACCATCGTAAATAAATCTGTATTTTTTTTCAACATAAGAACAAATGAAAACATATGAAAAATAGTGGTTGGTATATGTGTGAGACATGTTTAATCAGTCTGTAGAATACACAAAAGCCTGATGAAAAAGTACCTGTACTGATGCTGTGAACCTAATAATACTAAACTTACTTTGAAGAAGGACTAATCACCTTTGAACTAAGCTCCTTCTGCTTGGATTTATTTATTTCAGTGACCACATCCCATACTGTATTTTGAGGACCCCTAAACATTGCTGCCTCCCATTAAATTTGGTTGTTTCCACATCTTCAAGTCTTGTTCTAAATTCAAGGGAGATGAGAAAGTAACATGGCACCATGTCTGGACAGTACAGATTTCATGCAGCTGTGGAGCTGCTGCACAAGTTGGGGCAAGTGCACCACTGCATTCTCATGATGAATTTGCCAATCAACAGACTGCCATTTTCTATGTATTTACAGTGAACTGCATCATGGAGACATGTCCGTACTATTCAATAAAAATTCTGGTTTACACTCTGGTCTTATGGAGCATATTTATGGTACACAGTACTTTCCAAACACAGTCTGGACACTTTTTGATCAGGCCCCATAGTTTATAGACCCCATAGAATAACCCTCATGGCCCATGGGTTTGGAACCACTGAGTTTTCATAATGGTTTATATATACAGTAAAATCTGCGATATCTGGCTCCTCTGGGACAAAAGGTGTGCTGGATATCAGAACTTGATATGTATCATAGTGTCCCTAGCAACTCCACGGACAGACCTAACCATACTCTTTTATAACCTGTTATGGGTTTCGCCAAGTTCAAGTCTGCTACATATGTCTGTTTGGCCTGTATCGTAAGGCAACTGATTGTACCACATTACAGTATCTGACCACCGCTCAAAGTAACAGGAACAATGTATGAGCCAGTCAAATTCTTGCAATAGGGGCCAGTGCTGCAGGTTAATGCAAGAGTGAAATATAATGGAGCCCTTTGTCAGTTTGCCAGTTAATAGAGATTCCCACATAATCCAATAATAAATATCATAGATTTTACTACACAGAGTTTCATCACATGATTTACTTGCCATATTAAATAAAATCTTGGTTCCTTCCTAGAGAACTACACTGCAACACCATTTCCATGAAACATCGTCTGGTTTTTTTCACAGACTGGTACCATCCCTACCCAAGAGAATACTGTTGCTGGGATGTGGATTTTCAGAATGAATGTGTGTTAAATAGTATATTGAAACCCTAAGTTCGCAAGCTTGCTGACCACAGGAGGGCAGGATGTTTTCGAACCACTACAAGATCCTGGGCGATTTGTATGATTGCTGCTTAGTTTAGTTTTTGGCATATCTTTTGCACATTTAAGCAAATCAGAAGCCACATACAGGCAGTTTTTTCCCCCTCCATCATTCCTTGGTAATTTCACTAAACTATGCACATGTGTTTATTTTTTTGTTTCTACTGATTAAAAGACGTTCAGAATGCTCTTGACGAATTCAAAATGATGGGACAATTAAAAAACTCGACAATGCTATTGGACGTCAACAGATCCACATGTAACAAAAACGGTCTCACTTTAGATGCTGACAACGAATAAATTAAGGCAACTGGTTGAGCAGTGAGTGTGCCAGGACATGTAACATGTCAAAGACACGTAGAGCTTTCATGTCTACAGCATGATTCATGTGAGATGTGAATTCAGTCATTCCACTGTCATTGGCCTACAACTTATGTATGTTATTTAATCAAAGAGGGAGTAACAGGTTACGTGCAAATATTCCGAAGTGCAGTACACTTTTGTATGTTGTGTTGGTTGAAGATTCCTTAAATATTATGGCCTGAGCTACGTACAGTATCATGTCTTAAACAGTTACAATTTCATGTGTTGATTACTGCAGAATATATAAACAACTGGGAGGGTCGTTTTTCTGTTCCTATACAATGTAAGAACTTCGGAAAATGGAAGCTGAGACAGGCCAGTGACATAACAGTTGAAATTCTTGATATCACATATTGATAGTTTAACTTGCAACGTTCTCAAGATCGCGGGCTAGAAGTGTGCAACTGGTGTGAAACTTCCACAAACTTGGATATTACTGGCTGAAATTAACGCTAGCACTGAACCCACAAGTCACACCTGTCCTGATCCTGTCACGGATCTCAAATCGACTGTCCTCTAATCCGTAATTGCCGGACCTATTACGCAGATAATTTAGCTAAGCGCGGTATCACGTGCTCAACTGTCAGACGAATCTGCAGCCCCTCCGTGGTGGACGTATTTTTCCAGACGACGTTAGTACGCCGTATTTAAACAAACCATTTAGGTTTGAGTTACTTGAAATTGGGCGCGTTCCCTGCTCCGAACATGACTTTTATTAATCTGTGGAACATCAGTCTGTACGAACAGTTTCTGTCGGTGCTAGATGCGTGGTGTATTGGGATGTGGTTGGGAGTGCGGCGCGGGTCAAGACGTGAGGTGCGAGAGTGTAATCCTTAATGCAAAGGTTTTAAGCTGGTATTAAATAGTCGTTGTAGATTCATAATGAGAACTATGCTGTGTGATCCATCTTTAAGTATACTGCATGATCGTAACGACACATTTTGAAGATGCTGTTGAGTAATAAATTTCGCTGAAGATGCGAGACGTTTACTTGAGGATAAATGAGTAGTAGTATTTGTTACTGTCGAACATGGGTGTGGAGTTCCGGTTATGCATGAGGATGCCTATGCCGTAGTAGCAATGAAGATTTTTATTTAGGTTTGGTACTGATCATGTACACGTGTTGATGGAGTTTATGCCATGTTAAGTATGTACCACTGTAAGGCGTTTTCTGCTCAAGCGCTTATCCTTGTCTCAGACTGTATAGCATCAAATGGATGATTAATAAATGGTGAATTCGTAAGGATTTGAAATACCCAAGCAAACGATATGGCGATACACGGCGTTGTTGACCGGACAAGTCACGGAATAGTCGCAGATCTACTGGCTCTTAATGGTATTCTTATGTAGCGGTATACTGATCAAGCGAATGATGTGCGGAGGGTGGAAGAAATTGTAAAAGTCTAATGGCAGGTAACCTTACTACGACATAATGTCCCACATGTGTCGATCTCAAAGGTTGATTGGGTCTACTCTGCACTATCGGACATCCGTACTGTCAAGATGGCGGTGTGAGGACCACGTGGAGAGCAGAGTGGCATGGGGGGAAGGCATTCAGCCGGTAGAGGCACTGCAGCCGCGCATGCAGAAACAGACATTGCTCGACATAGTTCATTGTCTTGGACCCTTGTAGCAACTGAGGTTTGTACGAACTAGTATGGCACGTAACCTTCCTACTGGCCCAAAGCTCCCACTACATATATACACAAACACGTACATACATGCCACAGATCCAGAAGTTTGCCAAAATGACAGTAGGATGTTGATTAGTCATAAACATACAAAGATACACAAGCAAACTATCACTAAGATGTGGTTGGGCTATTTCCATTGTCCCACTTCACTCAAACACTATGTTTCAAAAACTGGATGTTTTCATCTTCAGGTGGTCTAAGGAGTAAGCCTGAAGATGAAAACAGTGAGTCCAACAACATATCAGCAGTAGTTTCCATGTGACACCATTGTTGAAACATTTTAGTATACTATTAACATGTACTCAATTTGCAAAATATATGGAAGTACTACAATACGCTACTATAAATATTTCATATGCAGTATTATGAACAATTCTTAAACATCAGACATTCTTAAAGGGTGGAGGGGGGTGCTATTTGTCTTCTCAATGCTACTTGAAATTGTGCTGTTTCATTCCCAAGACTTAACGACAGTAAATGGTAAACAAACTTGCTTTTTGTAAACTATGTATGTTTTTACTGTTGTTTGAATTACCCCCACATTGTTCCATACTTTTATTAGAGGCTGAAAACATGCAAAATATATTGGTTTGACAGTGTTAATGTTGATATAGAACATTGACCTAAGTGCTTAACATGGCTACACTTAGCAATCATTTGATCAATAAGATTCTTCAGATTGGGGTGGTTATCAGTTTCTCAACAAAGATATTTTGTATGTACCATTTCTTGTACATACTCTTTATGGACAGTATTTAATGTATAGTGTGTAAGTATTTGTTATAAATTGTGTCATATTTGTTTTAGCCAAATGTAGGGCCCACTTATGGGCATCAAACCATTTACTAAGTTTGACACTGTACAGAAATCTTCAAAATTGTTACTAGAAATTACTGCTACTGAACTTGGGACGGATGCCCTCTTAGTGTTTATTCTGATTTCCACTATTTTCTAATAACAGCCACGAAATAAGCATAGAAGGAATACCAAGTTACAACTTATTTATCACGTTGTACTGTTTGTACAAATATAGGTAGAACTTTCTCAATGTTCATGGTTCCGGATATTTCCTTCCTTGGTTCCTTAGTTACTATATGTATATAAAATTATACAATATATGATTATTTCTTTACGACAGTAAGAATGCTGCTTCTATACAACACTCCTTTGGTATTTTGTTCTTGTTACTATTTGAAGGATTACCTTGCTGTTACAATTACAACAATGCAAATGATAGTCGTTCGGATAACGATGCCCTATATAATACCAGGTTGGGCGAATGTCGGTTAACCGAAGCTTTAAAAACCTGGTAAATACATATTTGTGAGTTTTGTTCTGAGAAGTGCCTGTTTTGTCAGTGCAGTAGTGTAAACCATGCCAAATCTTTTTGGGGGGGGGGGGGGGGGGGGGGT